>CM053582.1:49503261-49519118 GCA_028627135.1 Pseudochirops cupreus | reverse complement strand
CCCCGTCCTTGTATCTTATGGCTTGATGGTTCTGGAAACTGCCACAGGTGCTGCTGATACACTCTCCTGAAGGCTCCAGCTGCGGCTTGTCCTGGATGTGGGCATGCCCCACCCCCCCCAGGGCCCAAGTTGCCGTTTCAGGCTGGGCTGGTTTTCTGCTCCCAGAGCTGTGATGATCCCTTTGAGCTGAGCTCCCTTCAGGGGGAGGTGTATTTGTGTGAGTTTTAGAGCTCTAAAATTTGTTTAGAGTCATATTTTATGGGTATTTGAGGTGGCTGTGTGGGAGCCGCAGTACCTTGCTGCTACTACACTGCCATCTTGGCTTGCCCACCCAAACACAATTTTTGCATGTTGTCTCTCCTCTTAGAGGACTTTTTTGTATCCCTAGCACTTAGCATGTTGCTTGGCACATTGTAAATAGTTAAGAAATGTTTATGGACTTACTGAACATATTAGTCTAACCTCGGAGCTCATTTAGCAATAAAATTTTAATAATCCAGTTTTCTCGAGTTTACAAAAAGAATACATTAATAAGTAAGGAAACTGAAAAATGAGAGACTAGGAGACTCATACTAAAGTTTTTTTGTGAGCTAGAGTTTGAGATAAGTTATTTGATATTTAAAGGATGATGTTAAACTGTGCAGTTGTAATGAAATTAACCTCTTTATCTAGATGAGAAAAAAAACTCTCCTATCTCTCCTCCTTTTGACATGTCAACAAACTGCGTACACTTACTGCATTCACTTCCTCTGATCTCTCTTTGACTATGAAACCTCACTTCCAGCGCTTTCACTCAATTAAATTGGCTTCTTTCCAAGGTAATCTCTTATTTACAAGTCTATTGGCCTCTTCCCAGTTGTTATCGTTTCTGCCTCTTCCCAGTTGTTATCGTTTCTCAATTCTTAACTTCGTAGTAGCACTTGTGGCTATTGAATGCTGTCATCTGTTTTGGGGTGCCACTGCTCACTCCTAGTTCTTCTGCCTGCCTCGATTTTTCTTCTAACTCTCCCTTGATCATCATCCACATTCTCTCCCCTTCCTCACGTGTGGCTATTCCCCAGAGCCTTTTTTTTCCTCCATTTTCTCTGTTGGTGATCTCATCAGCTTTCATAGGTTCAATTGTCATCTCTGTGGTGTTTACATCCAAGTATCTAGCTGTAGTCTTTCTTGTATTCCTGTCCCATATTACAAAATGTGTATTAGACATTTCCAATAAGATGTCTATAAGGATCTTAAATGTTACATGTTTAAACCTGAACTTAGTATCTTTCCCTCAAATTTCTCCCTTCTCTTTAACTATTTTCTATTGAAGGCATCACCATCCGTCTAGGCATTTAGGTTTGCAACCTCAGAACCGTCCTCAAATCTTCATTTTCCTCAACTTGACCCTTTCTCCACCTCAAGTCAGTGGCCAAATCTTGTTGATTCTGCGTTTGCAAACATCTTTTACATCTGTTCACTTCTTTCCATTCATGTGGCACCCAGCCACCTGAACTATTAATCACCCATTAATTATTGTTTGGACTATTGAATCAGCCTCCTAAATGACCTTCCTCTCTTCAATCCATCCTCCATACAACTGCCAAATTGTTATTCCTAAAACACATTTCTGAGCATGTCCATTTCCTTGACCCCCTTATTCTCAATTCCTTTGTTCCTTTCTCCTCAGATGTTTATGTTTTTCTAAGCTCTAGGCCCTGATTACTCTCACCTGGTCCCAGTTACTGCTTCAGAGCTGATGAAAACCATTCAACTGAGCTGACTGAGGCTACTGCAAATTGATATTTGTTGATCTCAACTTGATTGTCACTCCTCTGTAATTGATTTTCTATCCCACTCCCCACATTTGCTGTTCTCAGGTGTTTATCCTCTCTCCACAAGCCTCTGACACGTTGCCCTCCATTATCCTTCTATCTGTAAAACTTGACTCAAACTTCTTGGAATGCTTCACTTTTTATCTAACCCAAATTCCCCTAGATTTTTACAATAGCCTCCTAATTCTTCTCCCTGCCTCAAGTCTGTTTCCTTTACAATCTGTCCTCCACATAGTTGAGATTTTCTTAAAGTATAATTCTGACCATTTCACTCCCTTATTCAATAAACTCCAATTGTTCCTTACTGCCTCTGAAATGAAATATACATTCTTATAATTTAAGGATTCCTAGCAGCTTTTCCACTGGAACACCTTTATGAATGACATGTTAGACAAACAAGATTTCTTCTTCTCTTCAGGGCAGAGTGAAGATCATACATGGTAGGAACACCTTTGGTTGTGTTGATTTGTGGCTTTACTATTACCTCTGTACACATTAGGAATCACAGGCAATTTCTAACTGAAATCAAGCATGGATATTTGAAGATATCTCAATGTATGAGTAAATTCATTTTTTTAAAGATGTTTTACTGAAGTCAAATCAATTGTATGGTTTTCTCTGTCCCTACTCAGCAACTCATGGCTTTTTCATGGTTGTTTTTTAAACATTACCACAGTATGTTTGTATAGGATAAATATGGACTAGCCACACTAGATATGTTCCAAATCCTCTTGGGCTTTTCATTCACCCAACAGACATCTGTTAAGTGCTTTCTTTATCTCTCTCCAACTGTGCAAAGTTCTGGGGATACAAAAAACGCCCAACAAAATCAGTCACTGACCTCAAGGTGCTTATGTTTTAATGAATATAAAGGAATGAAGAAGTAAATGAATGAGCATCAGGTTTTAGTTATGTGCTAAGCACTGTGGAGGCAAGCAGAAAAGGTAACACATCCTTTTTGCCCTAAAACAATAAACCTTTGAACATAGTGACACACTATGATGGTGTAACTCTCAAGCATTCAGGCCCAAAGAGTCTCATTTTTTAAGGTACTATACCCCCCAGAATGCAAGGGATATTATGTTTTTCCTCACGTCACTGTCCTCACAGTCTCAACTTCCTTGTCTGTAAAATGTACAAATAGCAAATTGGCAGAGCAGGAAGAAGCCCTACAGGCCAGGTCAGCCTCTCCCCCCCCAACTAGTCCAACAGTGATCAAAAAACGTGAGACTGAGTAGTGATTGGGAAATTCAAGAATAAACAGTAGGTTATCTTTTGAGGCCAAGATCTTAAATTCAAGCTATAGGCAGCTCCCTAGGGTAGGAACCATGGAACAGTGAAGGACTGGGATCATAGACAGTGCCCAGAGCTCTAAAGTAGTCCTGCAGCACAAACATGTTTAGAGCAGATGTATAATCAGATCCTGACTAGGGTCAAGAGCAAGATCTCAGTGTCCAGAGATGGTCACTGATTCAATTCATGGCCCAACCCAGTAACTAGAGTTCTCAAAAAGGAGACACGAGCATGGATTAAGCACCCAGTCTTTGGCTAGGCCAATGGGAATTGGCCAGAGTGGATTGTAGAGTCAGCCCTTGGCTCATGCCATCATTGTGGAGACCAAGACTAGGGACTGATTGCCCAGAGCTCTAATCTAGAGATTATTCAAAGCAAATTGTAGATTTAGTTCCCTGCCTAGGACAGCAGTACAAAGGGTCTCCCAGAGCATTGTATTGTAGAGTATTATAGATAGTCCTTAAGGTTCCCAGGTAGGCTGGCAACACCTGATTGCCCAGACCACATTGCTGGAAGAATGACTAAATGATAAAAATAAAGAGCTGTTATGGGGTCAAGGATATCTAAGATAGAAACCCAGAAGATGAGAACCCTACAACAACTACAAACGAAACACCAAAGGAACAATTACAATTCCTATGAGACACGATACTAAAGTTTTAAAATGTATTTAAATTGTATTAATATAAATGAAATAAGAGTAAAAGTAGAAAGTTTTAGAAAATAAATGAGAACTATGGAGCACAGATTGGGGAAAAAGAATTAGAAGCTTAGCTCAAGAGGGACAGAATCTTAGCCAAGTAACAGAGTTCCTGAAAATTAGAATAGACTACATAGAAGTTAATACTCTATAAACCTATATTTAAACAAAGTCAGAAGATTGGAAAAATAAAACGTAAGGTATCTCATATATGAAAGCAAAACTACCTTCTTCTGGAAAACAAAGGAGAGATAGTTTAAGAAATATTAGACCATCTGAAAACGATGATGAAAAAAGAACGTTGACATCGTATTGCAAGAAATCATCAAAAAAAATTGTCTTTATCTTTTGGAACTAGAGAGCAAAGTAAAAACAGAAAAAATCTACTTGTCACTGCAGTCAGAGTTCAGATGTTGAGGACCAACAGTCCACGTCATACAAGATTCTAAAAGAAGGAAGATAGAGCCTTAAAACCAAGAATCAATTACTCCCCCAAAACTCAATTTTCTCCTGCAGATGGGAAAAAGACCTTTATGAAAATAAAAGATTTCTAAGAATTCCGTTTAAGAAGACCAGAGCCTAGTTGAACTTTGGAAATACAACAAACATGGGAGTAAAGAGAAACATAAAAAGGCATAAAGTGAGTAATTTGAGAAGACTTGACAAGTCTTTGCATTCTAAAGGATGGGGCAGGGAGTGATAGGAGTTCCTCTAATTATAGTAACATCAGTGGGAATCAGAGATGGAGTCAAATAAAATAGAGGGTCTTGGAATGTTTTTTGTTATGTTTTGATAATCGCAAAAGAAAAAAGATGGGGAAAAAGGAAGGAAGAATGGGTCAGAGGAAGAAATTTTTCATATAATCAGAGACAAGTTGAATTCAACAAATAAGCAAGGGGTGGGAGTGCCAAGTACCACTTGAATGTCACTTTAAATAGATGTAGAGTGAAATGAGCACAATTTGTTTTGGTCTACATGGTTTTCTTTAATGAACTCCATAAACTGGACATCAACTTTCAGTGTTTATAGTGAAAAGACACAAGGCATGATAAAATGTTTCTTAAAAAAAATAAGAAAAGAGCACAACCAGGAGAAAAAGTTATACTATAATAATATTAAAGCTTTATTGAAAGGCCAAAGAACTCCTCTTGATGTGGTTATTGACCATAGCTTTTCAGAGAATTTGTGATTTAGATTTGTCCACCTCTTGAATGAGAAGTGATGGACACGGCATGTATTGAGAGTGAGATATGCCATGAGGAAGGTATTTTGCTCAACTGTGCATATATGTTGCAGGGCTTTCCTTTTTCTTTTTTCCATTGAGGGAGGGGGAGGGGAAGGAGGAGGTAGTGGGAATAAAAGGGAAATACTTGTTAATTGAAAAAAAAATTTAGAAAGAAAATGCCAGACAGTTTTTGTTCTCAAAGAGTTTGCAATGTAATTGGGGAGATAGCAAATGCAAGAAAAGTCAGTTGCAAGATATGTAGAAAGCAGGGTTCAACTCTGTGGTGGATGGGAGTGCCCCAAAGTCCTTGGATTGCTTAAGTATGTAAGATGAGAGTAATAAGGAACTATTGGGTATGGAAGAAGGGCAGATTAAAGCCAAGAGTGGCAGGGCCTTAGGAAAGGCCTAATGAGTTGTTGCTTGTCATCTCTCTAAGCTATTCCACAGTCAGGCAACTATGAGAAAGGGAGAAGAGAAGAAAGACGTTCTTCCTGCCAGCTGCATCCCAGATGGGTTCTGGAATTATCTGGGCTCAGGAAAGTGCAAGGGGAAAGGCAAGAGTATGCCCTTGATAGCAGCTATTCTTCACAACACCTAACCATCCTGTGTGGCAAAGACATCTTTGTAAATCAATATATATGAGATACCTAGAAAGTAGATATAAGGTAACCTTAGAAGGGAGGGCACTAGAATGTGGGGGAACCCTCTCTTAAGTATAAATGGAATCAGAGCTTAGTAATAATAACGTAATTCGTTCTGGGCCTTACCTTCAGTTTATTTTACCACATATAAATCTGTGAAGTGTTTTACCAATATATCCATGGCAAGTAAGTTAGGGACCTATTTGAGTTACAAGAGAGTATATTTTTCTTCATTTTAAGTCTACTTAAATACATTTCTGTTTGCCCTTGTCCTTAGAATGCTGAGGTATACAAATGCCTGTATTGTTGGAGTGACATTTGAGGAAAAACAAAGAAAGTTTCCATAGAAACTGGTCTTTCTATATGAAAAGATCAATTCAACCCTATTCAGGTTTTCTTTACTTTGTCAGTTTTGTCTCTTCATATAGAAGATAAGATGAATGCTAAGTGTTACTTTCATGAAAACTACTAGAACTAGCTAGACAGTAAAATCCAAAAGGTATTCTAACGTAATGCCACATATACTTTTTAACAATTTAGGGTTTCAAATGTAGTCAAATAATTAAGCATAATATGGTAAAGAAAAATAAATTTTAGATTCTGAGAGTTTCACATTTAAGTATCACACTTTGGTGTATCTATGATCTTACTGATGTGAATTTACTTATTTAAGTTTCTTATTTTTCAAATATTCCCCAAATATCTTTGACCATGGAAGTATGCCTATCTCAGATTCAGAATCTCTGGTTTAAGCTTTTTTAGAAAGCATAACTTAAATGCAACCTTTTTGGGGGCGTTCATATTTATTACATAATTACTGTAGAAAATGTATAATATCTCATGAAAAATTATTTTTCCTACTTGTTAAGATTAAGCAAAAACAAATGTGCAATTTCAGCACTTTAATCCTGTGTTTTCAAATAAAATCTTTGAAGACAATTATATACATGACATGTTCTCAGTACTCTGTTATAGTTAATCTTTGAATTTAGAGATTGCTTTTCACCTTCTTTAAACATTTTCTACTTACAATGCATTAGCTATTCCTTCCAGATTTATGCTATTTGCAAATCTCATAAGCATACCGTCTATCCCTTTATCCTATTCAGTGACAAAAAAATATTAACACCAGTGGGCCAGGCACAAATCCCTGAAGCATTCCTTCCGAATTGGTATCAAATCATTGTTCACTTCTCTTTGGATCCGGTTGCTCACTCAGTCCCAATCCATCTAATGTTGCTTTTTTCCTAGCCCACATCTTTCCATCTTTCTACAAAAATAACATTAATAACTTTGTCAAATGCTTTCCTAAAACCCGTGTTTTATACCTGGGGTGTTCTGCTGAGTAACCTGTTGGGTAATCCTGCCAGAAAACGAAGTAAGTTGACATGATCTATTCTAGATGAAGTCATGTTTCCTTTTTTAGGTGTTCACCAACTATTTGTTTTAGTGATACATTTTGCTAGGGATTCAAGTCAGTTTTATTGCCCTGTAGTTTTATAGATGCCATTCTCTTCCTTTTAGAAAAATAAATAGAGCAGCATTGACCATCTCCATTTCTACTGTACCTTTTTTTCATTTGTCATGCTTTTCAGAGATTACTGATGGTGATGTTGCAATCAAATCTGCCTGTTCATTCAGTTCTGTGGGACGAGGTTGACCTGGTCCAGGTGACGAATTTATTGAGTAGAATGGTCTTCTTCTTATACTTCTTAAAGCCACCATAATTGAACTACCTTCTTTCCTTTGGAAGTGTTTGTTGCTCAAATTGTTTTTATTGAAAGAAAAAATGTTTGGGTTGTGAAATTGATGCCAAATGTTCTAACGTTTTATTTAGAAAACATTCGCTGATTTCCTGGCAATCAAACATAAACTGAAAGGGGCAACTTTTCTAAGTCTACATCTGTTGATAATAGTGTATCTTCAGTATTTTTCCTTAGAAATATAGTGAAATTTAGGTATCGCATCCGTACATTACTGTATTATTTGTGTATTTTTGTAGCTTTATGGCATATAGCTAAACATCTCTATGAAGATGCATCAATATAAATATGTCTTCCTGTCTCTCTGTATATATTAGTGTTATCTCTTCTTAGTGTTCTCATGATAAAGATTGGATGTTTTAAGTGCTTAGTCATCTTAGTAATATGAAATGCTGGTTTTTAATTTTTTTAAGGACTTAAATTGTAATATATTCCTATCTTAGGTTCAGATGAACACCCTAAGAAAAGGTGACTCTAGCAACAGCTTATTAATAAGAAAATTTTAAGATGTCAGGTTTGGGCACAATGGATATGGTATTGTTAAGCAGAGATGTATCCAGAAGGTCTCACTTTAAAAGTACCTGAAGAACTGCTACCTTCATGAACATAGTGAGTGGTCTTTGTATTCCAAAGTGATCCTCCTGACCCTACTCAGTAGTTGATATTTTTTTAAGAAGAAAAGCTTCAAATTCATTCCTAGAAGAATTTACAAGATGTTTGATGGAGGGGATTTAAGGGAGAAGTGTGTAGTAATGGAATGGAATGACACTATGTTTTTGGTAAAGTCCAGAGACAGAAGAAAAAGAGAAGGGCCACTGAATGCCTGGAGCTAATTGACAGGCATGAGGCTATTTCAGAAGAGAAGCATGCTGAACTCTCTAAGGAGGAAGAAGCTGCATATCCTCTAAAGATACTATGGATCCAAAGGTCCGATCAGATATGGGATTATGCAGTAATGGTCAGAGGAAGGACAAACCGATAGAGCTATTAGGTGATTCCTTCCTGAAAAGTACGACTCTTAAGACTCATCGGATCTGACAGTTCTATGCATTTGTAGTAATTCCTATAGGAATACATTCTTCTAAAAGAAATCCAGAAAGCATTCCTATGAATTATTAAGTGAGAACTTAAAGACTTTAGAGGCATAAGTGGTACTTGGATTGTTGTTGATGAATGAAAGCAAGGGCTCCTGAAGAGAGACAGAGTTGAAAAGTGAATAGTTAATTAAGGTGTTTCCTGAGAATGGGAGTCTTGATTCCTGAGCTATGGCTTAAATTTTATGAATGTCAGGCTTCTGATCAGGGATGGAGTGTACCTAACAGCTTATAAGAAAATATTCTTTTTGGAGTCTTAAAAATCTGATAGAAAAGATAAAGCTGAAAATTCCAAGGGAGGAATTATTTCATTTAGTGCTAGAAATGGTATCTATAGCGGTAAGACAAGAAAAATAAGTTGAAGGAATAACCAGAGCCAGAGAGGGAAAAAAAAACCCACCTCTTTTATTCTGATTATGTGATGGTTTACCTAGAGAATCATAAAGAATCAACTACAAAATTAATTGAGACAGTTAATAATTTCAGAATTACTGCAGTATATAAAATAAACCCACACAAATCTTTATCCTTTCTATATCTTATCAACAGAATCTAGCAGGAAGAGAGAGAAAATGTATTCAAAATGTGTACAGAATATATAAATTTCTTGAGCATATACAGATGAACTATGCGAATACAACTATAAAACACTTTGTGGAAGTACTAATCTAAATAATTGGATAAATAGTAAGTGCTCATTGATTGGCCAAACCTATATAGTAAAAATGACAATGCTGTTTAATTTACCTATTCACTGCTCTACTAATAAAACTACCAAGCAAATATTTTATAGAGCTAGAAAGAAAATAAGAAAATTCATGTAGAATAAAAAGGTCGAGAATCACAAAGGAAATGATTTTAAAAGTAAGAAGATAAAGGGCCTAAGCAATACAGAGCTCAAACTATACTACAAGCAATAATCATCAAACAACTTGATACTGGTTAAAAAATAGAAAGATTACCCAGTAGAACAGATTAGGTGCATAACATAGAGAAGCAAACATGGTAGAATAGAGTTTTATAAAAACAAAAATCATAGATACCTGGGGTAAGAACTCAACAAAATCTTCTGGGAAAACTGGAAAGCAGTCTAGCAGAAACTGGGTTTAAATATATCTCACTCGAGAGACAGAGGTAATTTCCAAATGGATATGTCATTAAGAGATTAAAAGGTAATATGAAAAATTAGAGGAACAAGAAAGAAATTACCTTTTGCCTCTCTAGATAGAGAAAATTTCATGACTAAACAAGGGATAGAGAAGATCACAGGAGATAATATGGATAATTTTCAAAATACAGAATTAAAAGGGTTTTGCAGAAATAAAACCAATGCAGCCAAATTTAGAAAAGCAACAGTTAATTGAGAAAAAAAACTTTTCAGTATTTTTTTCCAAAAAAGCTTGCATTTCCAAGATACATGAGGGACTGATTCAGATTTATTAGAACTAGAGCCATTCTCCAATATATGATGGGTGAAAAGGATATGAACAGGCTGTTTTCAAAGAAAGAGATCCATGCTATTAATATCCATATGAAAAAAAAAATCTCCAAATCTCTAATAATTTGAGAAATGCAAAATACCTTTTCTGTTTGGTTTGGAATAGGGTTTCTTCCAACCCCTCACACCTCCCGACAAATTAGAAGAGAGTAGAAGGAAGCTTTACAGGACTTACAGGTTAGAGAGATAGCTTTTACATAAGTGTAATTTTTACATACCTAGAAAAGCAAAATCTATGTAATAAAGATTTGTATGTATAGCCCTCTCTTGTTCTATAATGTGTATTAAAATGCTTGTTTTATTTGGTACTTAAATTCCAAACTAAAAAAACTAAAGATAATGGCAGGGAGCCCAGCAGAGAGGTGCTGATATTACTAGAGCATTTTGTCAGTGGAGACAATGTGGTGATAACAGTAGAGCAACCAAAACACAGAAGAGGCCATTTTATCTTCTGTGATACTCTTTTTTTTTGGTTTGGTCATAAGCTTTTTTCCAATCCATTGACCTCATCTATGTATTTTTTTTCCACATTTCTTTAATGTACCTATAAAATGATTTTTTTTTAATGTTTAGGTTACATTCATTTATAAGATATAAGGTATTGCACTAAATCTAATTTATTTCATACTACTATCCAGTTTTTGAACACTTTTTGTTAAATAATGAGTTCTTATCCTAGTAACAGAGATCTTTGTGTTTATTGAGTACTAGGATATTAAATATTTTTTGCTCAAATCTAATAAAGCTATGATTAGAAGTGAAATAATTAGCTGGGAAAAATCCTTATGACTGATTTCTCTGGTAAAGATCTCATTTCATATATATATATGTACACACATACATATATGTCTACATATGTATGTGTATACATATGGAAATGATGCAAATTTATAATAAAAACAGCCATTCCTCTTTTGATAAATGAGCTGACGATATGGATAAACAGTGCTTAAGAGAAGAAACCCAGGATATTTTATTGCCGTATGAAATAATGCTCCAAAGTACTCCTAATTAGAGAAATGCAAATTAAAGCAATTCTGAGATTCTATACCTGTCAGAGTGGCAAAGATGATAGAAAAATAAAATGGCAAATGTTGCAGGGATTATGGGAAAAAAGGCACATAGATACACTGTTGATGGACTGTTGATGGTATAACTGTTCAGGAAGATAATTTGGAATAATACACAAAATAAAATAATACATAAAAAGTACATTCCCTTTGACTCATCTGTACCATTGTTAAGCCTATACCCAAAAGAGATCAAAGAAAGAGGAAAATGTCTTATATGTATAGAAATATTTTTATTAGGTCTTTTCATGATGGTTATGTCATCATTATTATTAAAATGAACAGTTTATGCAACACTGTGAAAACAAACAACTTTGAAGGCTTTAAGCTATGATCAATATTCAAAATCCACCTTTCATGATTACAGAAAAGCAATAATGAAATCTGATAACCATTACAAAGAGATGATGGTTTTATGGTGAAGAAGTAGCCACGTATATTTCTGTGTCCAGACACTGAAGGAATTTCTTTTGCTCGACCATGCATATTTGTTGTAAGTAATATGCTCTTTTTCTTGTATTTTCTTCAACAGAGTTGGAGTAGATTTCTGTTCTTTTGTTTTTTTAAAGAAGAGGTCACTGTATTGTTAATTTGACTTAACTGTTTAACTTTGTTACAGGAGACCTTTCACAAAGTTGAAATAATGTGTACATTTTTGTAATGTAAAAACAAAATACATCAAAAAAATCTGACAAAAGAACCTTTTAAAATGAGGTTATGTAGTGTCAAAGGTTTGCTATGCTTCACTGTTACCTCAGTGAAACATCAGCAGAAGCTAAAGATGTGTAGGAGTAAAAGAGAAAAACATTGAAATATAAAAGAAAAGATATTTCAGAAACAAAATACATATTCCCTACCCAAGCAAGGGTCTGAGGCTTACATGTATATAAAGAAGCAAGCCAAATACTGCTCTTGCTTCTAGGACACAAATCGCGTTCATATCTTTGTCTCTAGCCATTTATCTGTGTGAGATTTCCAAAAGAGTATTGGAGGTGGAACTGAATTGAAATTGGTCACCTAAGCCACTATGGGAAGGGGCCTTTGAACCTAGAACAGTTCTTGAATAGGAGAGTAAAGAATTCTCCCATCTTGTGCCTGGAGGTAACCCCAAAGTTGAGGCTCTGAGGGAGTTAAAGAGAAGAGATTTCTTCTAGTCCTAAACTAAAGGGCCTTTGCCCTTGGTGCAGGAACTCTGCATCACCATAGATGAAAAGGGCGCGATAATACTCCAGCAGAAGAGAACTTGGTACCACCCAGCCAGGCCAGTGGCTGAAGGTAGAATAGACTGTTGCTGCTCATTGCAGAGGGAGGTCAGTGGATCAATCTATCTAGTAGATATATTGGGCTGCCAAGGAGTCCAGCTGCTGAGCAGCCATCCTGGCAGCATTTGCCCAGACCCCCAGTGGCCTGTCCACATATTATGTTAGGAGCTGCCCAGTTGTAGAGCAACCTGCTTAGCCTAACCAGAACCTAACCACTGGAGACTGTGGCCCAGTGACATTAAAGTGATCTGTCCAGGTTCACACTGATGGTAAGTTTCCTGATCATAGTGTCATTTTACTGAAGCCAAGGCCCAGAGATGGAAAATGGTTTGTCTAAGGTCATCTAGCTTGTTAAGGGTAAAACTGGGACTAAAACCAAATTGAATGTTATCAGCTGTAATTTTTGTATTTTATTATGTTTCCATACATAACTGAATATATTTGAATTCTGATTTAGGAAAATATAAGGAGAAATGAACTTTGAAAACTCATGTATCCCCTTTGGTTTGACTGTGTTCTGTCTTTAAGAGAGTATAGTTCAGAAAATATACCTTCCTTTAAAAATCAAATTCGAGAGACTAATGCTTTCCAAGGCAATACATGTGAGAGCAATTAGGTTTCTAAGAATACTTATCATTATGGGCAGAATTGAATTTGAACTAAATTAGAAGTCTGGAAAAATGATAGTGTTTTCCTGATTTAGCTTCTTCTAATAAATACTTAATGTATAGCTTGAAGGTTCATAGGAAGTAACCTATCTAGTGCTTCGATTCTTGCATAGTATATTAAATAATAACTAAAGCAAAAGCCCGGAAGGATCTCGAAAATATGTGCAACTTGAGCTAGTGCAAGTCATGCTGTTTAATCCAACCCAAACCGTTGCTGAACTCCTGGAATGAATAGGCACTGTTTTCTTGGTAGAAAACAAAGATAACAATGATGGATAGCTTCCTGGGTCTGAGAAGTGCACTTATGTGGGGAAGACATGACTGCAATGGGTCTGGTTTATTTTGAATTTGTTACATCAGATTTAAATGACTGCATATTGCAGAAGGAGAAAAAAATTGTTGTTTCAAATTTCATCACTTTCTTAATAGCCATAGGGGTCGTTCCTTGAATATCAATAGCCCAGAGCTACCAAAATATTGAACAAGCTATTAAAATTTCATGATACAGCTTTTTAAATAGTAATTTTACAGTGGTAACTGATCATTCAACAGTATAAGAAACCTGACTTCTGAGAAGTGTTTACAGACCTGAAATTGCTAGCCTTAATTTGTAGATTGTATCACAGCCTAATGTACCCCCACAGAGCCCTCATGCTTTAGCAGAGCTCTCTCACTTGGAAATAATGTTCATCAAGGTAGATTGGAGTTTGTAAGAATAATGACAGCATGCAGTTTGCTATTTCTGATATGGCTTCACTCAGTGTTATATACATACATTTCTTTTTCTTCCTCGTGAAAACATTATATGATATCATAAAGAGAAAAATATAGTTAGGAATGGTAATAAAGTTAAGCATGAATATAATAAAGTATATATTCAGCATATAGTGTAGGCTTAGCACTCTGATAAGGCACTATGGGAGAATACAGAAGTAGTAGACAGGCAATGTGGGTTAATGGAAAGTGCATTCCACTTGGTATAACGAGACATAAGGAATTCCAGTTCTCCTTTGACACTAGCTGCTTGACTGTGGGCAAGTCATTTAACTTTGGAGTCTCAGCTTCCATATCTGTAAAATGGGCACAGTATCTGTAGGACCTAGCCTATAGGTTTGTTGTGAGTATGAAATGTAGTAATGGCTTTTGCACATTTTAAACTGATTTATAAGTATCAATTATATTAGACAGCTTTGCTCCTGTCCTTGAAAAGCTTTTGTTTTAGTTGCAGAGACTAAGGCATGGAACAATAGTGAACACTATAAAACTGTATTATTATTATTGTTATGTGTTAATCATATCTAGTAGCATTTTTGTATCTATTGGTATTGTTATTTAGGATTAGTAGTATCATATGTAATACGCCATCTTACATCTGTAGGGATTTGGGTTTTTTTTCTTGCCAAGGTAAACCTAAGAGCACTTGGGCATTGTGCTGAGACGTATGTGTAATAAAGTTCAGAATTCAGGCTAGGGCAGGGCGGAATACAGCCCTTTCTTCCATAGGCCCTCAGACATATAACATGTTATAGATAACACCTTGATTCTCCACCAGTCACTATCCTGGAACCTCTTAAAAGGAAAGAGAATGCATTAGGGAAGGGAATTTAAATATATAAAAAGAAAGCTGGAAAGTCATGTTTTAGAGAATCTGTCATCCCACCCCCCTCATCTGGATGTAGATTTGAAGAAATACGGCACCACCTTCACACAGCTAGTTGTAAAGAATAGACTTCAGATGCTTTAAGTGTTATTTTGGGGTTTTCTTCTTTTCCCTTCTCTAGTGTGCATGCTGCTAACTACATAAGCACTTATTTAGAGAGGTATCTGTGATCAAATACAGAAACTTAAATGAGTAGAAAAAGCTGATCATTTCTTTTCATTTTTAAAATCCTTGAGTTCACAGAGAACCTTCATTCCAATTGCGACAGTGTATGTTGTTGTTCACTTGTTTCAGTTGCCCTTACCCTCCATGACCCCATCTGGGGTTTTCTTGGCAGAGATACTAGAGTGATTTGCCCTTTCCTTCTCCAGCTTATTTTACAGATGAGGAAACTGAGGCAAACAGGGTGAAGTGACTTGCCCAGGGGCACACAGCTAGTACCTTTCTGAGGCTGGATTTGAACTCAGGAAGATGAGTCTTCCTGACTCCAACCCCAGCACTCTATCCACGGCAGCACCACCTAGCTTCCTTGCTGTAATGAATGGCCATCATTTAATGTTGGAAGTAAAAATTAGAGTAGCATGTTGATGGGATGGTAAAAAGCTAAATGATGGTGTTCTGAGGCAATTCCAAAGGCCTTTGCCTTCTCTTTTTCAGCAAAGTTTTGTATGTATTTTCATTGATAGGATCGTGAATCCTCCAGAAAATTAAATTGATGTTCCTGAAAAAGAGCTATATAATCTTTAAGTTTCCAAAAATAAAAAAAATACTGATCAGTGAGGGAGGCAAAGAAATAAGCATTTGTACAGTGGCTACTGTGTGCCAGGGACTGGGCTAAGTGCTTTACAAATAGTGTCTCATTTGATCCTCACAGTCACCTCCAGGCTAAGTGCTCTCATTAGCCCCATTTTACAGGTGAGCAAACAGAACAATAGATGATGTGGCTTGTACAGGGTGTCTGAGGTAAAGGCCTTCCTAGTTCCAGGCTCAGCATTCTAGCCAGGATGCTACCTCCCTGCCTCAGGATGAAGCTTGGACCATTTGTCAGCAGGCTTCTGAGCTTTCTGAGGAGATGAGGCATTTTTTAATATTTTGTTTTATTTATTTTTAGTTTCCATCATTCATTTCCATGAGATTTTGAGTTACAAATTTTCTCCCCATCTTTCCCC
>CM053582.1:49443695-49493784 GCA_028627135.1 Pseudochirops cupreus | reverse complement strand
AAACTGTGTTTGAATGTGAAAGTCTTTGAGCCAATTACCAAATCAATTTAAGTTTTCATTAGATTTGTCATAAAAGCTGTATTTTGAATATAAATAGATGTACTTTAAAACTGTAATGAGCTTTGTGTTTAAATGTTGCATTCTGGACTAAGATGTAAAACAAGACTGATTTTAAAAACAGCTTTATTTATTTTTACTTGCATGGCAACTTTTTACACATCTTTTGGTGGATAGTTAAAACTTCACCATATCCATTAATAATCTGTTGATTGTTATACAAAAAAAAAAAGAAAAAGAATTGAACATGCCATAGATGAACTCCCCCCCCAAAAAATATCCCAGACCAGATGATTTGACAATGAATTATATTGAACATTCAAAAGACAATTAATTCCAATTTCAGATAAACTGATTGGGATAGTAAGAAAAGAAAGCACTCTTCCTATCTCTATAATACAAATATAGTATTAAGACCTAAATTAGGGAGAGACAAAGCAGGGAGAAAAAAAATATGTCAATATCCATTTATACAAAAATGTTAAATTATGTATCAGCAAGCAGGTAACACAAACATATCAGAAAAATTACATACAATGACAAGGTTCAGTTTATACCAGGAATTCAGGGTTGGTTCAACGTAAGGCTATAAATATAATAAATCATGCTAATAACAAAAATATTAAAAACCATAATATAACAGCAATAAATGATTTAAAAGGGCTTTTGCCAAAAATCAAACATGTTTCTTCTTAAAACTCTAGAAAGCACTGGAATAAATTAACCTTTCCTTAACATATTAAATAACATCTAAATTGAAGAGGAAATATTGTAAAAATAATGTAGAAAATTTTTAGGTCTTTACAGCAGGAACAAGGTCCTAATTAATGCAAGAATCTTCCCTCTGGAAAAAAAAAAGAATCTTCCCTCTGAAAATATCTGCAATCTCAATTTATGCTATATGTATCTATATATCTATATCTATATATCTTGTTTGTACACAGTTGATTTTATGCTCTCTGCCCTATCAGAGTGAAAGCTCCATGAGGGCAAGGACCGTTTTTGCTTTTCTTTGTATTCCTAGCACTTAGTACAATGCTGGTCCCACATGGTAGGCACTTAATAAATGCTTGTTGACTTTACTCAATTAAAGGAGACATGCCCATTATCAACCCTACTATTTAACAGCATTCTAGAAATATTAATTATAGCAATAAGACATGAAAAAGTAATCAAGGGAATAAACAAAAGCAAAGAGGAAACCAAATTGTCAATTTTGAAGCATATGATATAATTTATACAGAAAACCCTAAAGTCAACCAAAAAAAATCAATCAAAACAATAAATTGAAAAAATTACCGGACATAAAATAAATCCACACAAATCATCAGCATTCCTGTATGTCACCAACAAAACTGGCAAGAACTAGAAAGATAATATATCCAATATAACTACAGGAACTTTAAAATATTGGAGAGTATATTTACCAAAGTGAAAGTACGAACTATGTGAAATAATTTTATAGTAACAATTTTAGAAAGACAGAAAAATGAGTCATTAATTACTCATGGGTAGAGTCAATATAATAAAAATGACAATACTACCTAGATTAAATTTACTTATTCCTGTGCTGTACCCATCAAATCACCAAAAGAGTATTTTATAAAACTAGAAAAAAAAAACAAAATTCACAAAGAGGATCAAAACATCTTAAGGGTAATGAAAAAAAACCAGGAAAGAAGGGGGAGGAGCTCAAATTAACTACAAGCAGTAATCATTGAAACTATTAGGTGGAGGTTAAAAAATTTTTAAAGCTGATAGGTAAGGACTCGATGTTTGACAAACTGCTAAGAAACTTAGAAGCAACCTGTCAGAAACTAGATTTATATAAGATTAACCTGGGGTCTAGGAACTTGTTTCTTTTTTTAAAAAAATATATTTAGAGTGAGTAGAGCACCAACCCTGAGGCAGGAGGACCCGAGTTCAAATCTGGCCTCAGACACTTAACACTTACTAGCTGTGTGACCTTGGGCACGTCACTTTACCCCAATTGCCCTGCCTTGCCCTCTCCATCAAAAAAAAAAAAAGACCAAGAAAAATGTATTTAGATATTTGTTGTTGTTCAGTTATGTCCAATTCTCTGTGACCCTATGTGGGGTTTGCTCTTCCCTTCTCCAGCTCATTTTATAGTAGAGGAAACTCAGGCAAAGACAGTTAAGTGACTTGCTCAGGGTCACACAGCTAATAAGTGTCAGAGGCCAAATTTGAACTCAGAATGATGAATCTTCCTGACTCCAAACCCAGTGCCACCTAGCTGCCCTATATTTTAGATATTTATTTCAATAATTGGTTTTCTCTGCAGTTCTATTTATTTTATTTTCTGCAGTTACTACAAAGTAGTAAATATTCAAATTATTTCATACTGATTAAAAAATAGGAAGGTTGATTAGCAAAACTTATTAGGTACACAATATATAGAAGCAAACAGATACGTTAGCATAGTGTTCAATAAACACAAAGACCCCAGTTACTTGGGAAAGACACACTCCATGACAAAAACTCCTTGGAAAATTGTACAGCAGCCAGGCAGAAATTAGGTTCAGACAAACACTTCATACCACATGTCAAGATAAACTCCAAAGGGATACGTGACCTAAATATAAAAGGTCACATCATAAATGAATTAGAGCAGTGATTCTCAACCTGTGGGTTGTGACCCCTTTGGGGGCTGAATGACCCTTTCACAGAGGTCACCCAAGACCATCAGAAAACAAAATTACAGTTATGAAGTAGCAACGAAAATAATTATATGGTTGGGGGTCACCGCAACATGAGGAGCTGTATTAAAGGGTCATGGCATTAGGAAGGTTGAGAACCACTGACTTAGAGGAACAAGGAAGAAATTACCTTTCATATGTACAGATAAAGGAAGAGTTTATAACCAAAGCCATAGAGAGAATCACAAATGATAAAATGGATAGGTCTGATGATAGAAAATATAAAAAGTTTTGCACAAGTGAAATGCAGTTAAAAGGAAAACAAGTAAATAGGAAAAGGTTACGGGAATTTTCTCTGGTAAAGGTCTCACATTGAAGATAAATGTGGAACTGATACAAACTTATAAAATTAAGAGCCAAAGGCTGTAAGCAGGCAGCTTTCAAAGGAAGAAATCCAAGCTTTCAACAACCATAAGAAAAAATACCTTAAATCATTAATAACTAGAGAAATGCAAACAAAAGCAACCTTGAGGTTTTACCTCAGTCCTATCAGACTGACAAAGGTGATAAAAGAGGTAAATGAGAAGTGGTAGATGGGAGAGTGAGAAAACAGGTACACTCAAGAGGACACTGTTGGCAGAGCTATGAATTGGTCCAGTCACTCTGGAATTAAGCTCTAAAAATTACTGAACTGAAAATATCCTTTGACCCAGTGATGCCACTACTAGGCCTATATCCTAAACACATCAAAGAAGGGAGAAAAGGACCTATATTACAAAAAATAATTATAACATGGAAAAATAAATTTATTTTTAAAAAAAAAACCAGCTGTATATATTTTGTATACAATCATCTTTTTGTGTTCTACAGTTTATCAATGGAACCTTTTTTGGTGCTCAAATTGTAGAACTTAAAAAAATAACTTTAATTAAAGAAAATGAATGGAAGTATAATTAAGAAACACTATGCTACTTTATGCTCATAAGTATCAGTAGAAAACCCTTCATCCACTCACTCACTCTAGTAGCTCTCCTCCCTTTTCTTAGGGGGCAGTCAGTTGAGTCTATAAGGCCAGGTATATAAATCTCACTGATCTAACTCAGTTCAAGTTGATAAAGGAATGTATTAGCTAACCGAATGCATGATCCAAGTCAGTCCTGAAGAATATGGAGACATTTGGAATCATCTATTCACTATTAGGCTAGGTGAAAATAGCTAGACCAGGAGTGGGGAACCTGTGGTCTGGAGGCCACATGTAGCCCTCTAGGTTCTCAAGTAAGGTCCAAACTTCACAAAACAAATCCCCTTAATAAAAGGATCTGTTCTGTAAAACGTGGACTCAGTCAAAAGGTCACATGACCTAGATGGCCACATGTGACTTTGAATCTGCAGGTTCCCCACCCTTGAGCTAGTTTCATCAGAGTGTAAGTGGAAAATATGTCTTCCCTGCACATACTGCTTACTGAGTCAAAGGATTTCTAAAGGGAAGATGACCAGCAGATTCTTAAGCAGAAATTTCAGAGCCCAACAAAAACCAATATCTGGAGCTAGAAGCATTACAGGTTACAGATCAACTTTGTAATTAACAATATAAAAATAATAAGAGAAATAATGATTTTCCCCAAGATTTATTGACAATGATTGAAATAATAAAGAGAATGTGGATAGTTATAATAATAGTGATAGAATCTCTGTATTGAAGGAAACTTCAGCTATAATTTAATCTGACTCACAGGATTTGGGCTATTTCACCAGAGCAAGTGGTGAACATTCTGAACATCACTGGGATTTCTTACTCATGTTCCAGGACAAGGTTGGGGAAGCATTACTGCTTGTGGAAGGAAAATGAGCAAAGGAAGAAAAGAAAGATAGAGGGAAGAAGAATGGCTGTTTTTTTTCCCTGAAAAGACAGGAAAGAAGGGGAAAGTCTAGAGAATGAAGACCATGGGAAAGATGAGATAATTTGTTTATGGGATTGAGAGAGAAATGGAGGGAGAGTCAATGGATTTTATTTTTGAGATCAAAGGAGAGAACCAATAGACTGTGGTCCACTATCCTCCATCTTCCAAGAACCAGAAACTTCTGAGGCTCATTCACTTGCCATTCACCACTGCCATCAGAAATGGGGCCCCATGGCTTCAAAAGTAAAAGGAAGACAAAGATTTCTGGGAACACACCTTACCTTCCAGCATTTGACAAATTATATTCTCCTCTATCCAGGTTCCATTTAACTAACTTTAGGAGCAGGTCTTCCTAGATGTTCCTGAAAGTGATGACATAAATTAATAAAAGAATTTGCTAATAAAAACAATTGCTTCAAGACTGAATTTACCAGAAGCAAATTTATGAGACTGGTAATACCTGGAATGTGATATCGTGGCTACCAAAAAACATTAATCTTTCAAAACTGTGTATTTCAGGAAAACAGAATTTCAGCAATTAAACGAATACTGTGTGACATAGTGGGCAAAGCCCTAGAGCTGGCATCAGGAATATCTGGGTTTGAATATGGTCTCCCCTATTTACCAGCTGTGTGACCCCAGGAGAGTCATTTCAACTTTCTAGGCTTGAGCAACAAAATGAAAGGGTTGTACGTAGAGACTTCCAAGGACCTTTAGAGCAGTGGTACCAAATTCAAGTAGAAATGGATTTCTGCTTACTACAGTATTAATTTAGAAAGTCACACATTAACATTATTTTGTATTGTATTGTATCATATTGTACTTTTTACCTGTTTTATTAACTAGGTTCCACATGGAAAAGTTAATCTACTTCCAGGGCACTCAAGCTACAACACTCCCAAGTGCAGCCAGAAAATAAAATGCAACACATCTATGATATTACACTTTAAAACAAAGTCAATATGTTACTACCAGGAATCTTTACTTAGATTCCTGGCCTCCATTTCTATTTGAATTTAACAGCACTACTTTAGAGCTCTATGTCTATGCTCCTACCATGTGATCCTAACAAACAGAATTGCAATCATTTATTTGACAAATTATGAGACAAGAATAGTTTCATGGAAATCAGACATTAAAAACTAAATATAACATGACTTATGCTAAAACTAAATATGACATAAGCAGAAGAAGAGAAGTATTGGTATATGTGGGCTACTTAATAGTTACCATATTTTCTTTTACATGGTTCAAGCATTTCTTCTTACAAGCACTTCCCAAAGATCTCTTGCAGCGTGCCAGGTAGAACTGAGCATTGCGACTGTGACATTCTCAGGTACTGTGTTGAGCTGCCACGATTTCATCACAGTTAGATTAAGTGAAGTAAGTTTCAGGTGGAATCCTAGAATGTAATGCAAATCTGAAGAGAAGGAACTCTACACAGAACATGTCCAGGTCCATTTAGGATTGAGCCTTCACCTTCATGGGAGGACCTTATGGGGAAAAAAAAATCCAAATCTAATATTCCATAAATCTAACAGAACTACATTCCACTGGAGAATGAGACCTGAACAAGGTTCCAAAGAAGCAGTGGGGCAGACATTTTTTATACTTCTAGAAAGTGACAAGTACGGTAGAGACAATAAAGCCTAAGTAATCACTAAGCTACAGAACAAGAGATTTTCCCCAAAATGTAAGGAGGCTTTTAATTCTTCAATAGTACAGAAAGAAACAACTGAGCACTGAACTGCAAAAAGTAATTAATTAAAAAAGAAGAAGAGGGGGAAGGAGAAGGGTGAGAAGGGTGGGGAGGGAGAGGGGGAATGAACCTCCAACAGAAGTGTTCATGATTGTGGGGTTTCTGGAGCCATCTCCACAACTGAAATGATTACATGCTTTTGAGCTACTTGCTCCAAGCATGAAAAATCCAAAGGATAGCTCTGGATATAAGGCCCACTGACTTAGACTAAGACCTACCATGTACTTACTAGATGGGCATGAGCAAATAAATCAGCCTCTTGGTGTCCCAGGCAACTCTTTCAAAATATGTTACGATGGAGTTACTTATCTACCATCAAGTGGGAGCAGAGTATTAATCTGAGATTTTAAAACTTACACTATTTTAGTCCATGCCTTGACAATATTTTTCATTTTCATTTCATTTTGTTCATCAAACAAGTTTAATGAGAAAGCTGGTATGAAAAATTGTACTGTACTTTACCAAAACCTTTATTTTATCCTCGTGACAATATTGTGGATTAGTGGTATTATGCTCATTTTACAACTAAACAACCTGAGAACAAGAAAGGTTAAGTGACTTGCCTGAGGTCACACGTCAATTAAGTGATTCAAGCAGAATTAGAACTCATGTCTCCATGTCTTCAAGCCCAGTGATCTACGTGAGGCAGCTGGATGGCACAGTAGGTAAGAGTGCTGAACTCGAGTCAGATCAGTAAGACTGAGTTCTGATTCTGCATCAGACACATACTAACTGTGTAACCCTCAGCAAGTTATTTAACCTCTCAGCCTCAGTTCCCTCTCCTGTGAAATGGGTATAACAATAGCACTTACCTCACAAGGTTGTTGTGAGGACCAAATGAGATCATACAGAGCTGAGCAAACCTTAAAGTGTTACATCGATGACAGCCATTATTGCCATTTTATTATTATTACATCATGTTACCTCCCCTTTGGCATGTATTGGTTTTTATAAATGGAATTGTGTCACATCCCCCAAACTGGTAGCTCTATCAGGGCAACAAAATCATTTTGTCTGAAGTTAGTATCCTTACCAACAACTAGTGCAGTGACCTGTATACAATAGGACCTTAACGCTTACTATATCAAATTGAGAGTTAGCTCCAGAACAAACACTGTAAGAATGCCCATTAAAAGTGGAAGAAAATGTTTGAAAAGTGACCCTCCCATACCAGGATGGCAGCCATGGAAGGTGGGCAGATGCTAAGAGCTTAAGGGGATGTCCCCCACTGACCCCCCATCCCCAGGTGAATCTGATACACAACAGGCTGCCTACTCTTATCCCCCCCCCCCCCAAGCTACTCAGGCATCAAACTTACAGAGTTTTAGACAAAGAGCTGGCACAGCACTCAGAGGTGGCAAAAAAGGACAGTCAAGACTAATGAAATCAGGGGACTTTCTGAATTGCCTAACGAAGAGTGTAGAATGCAGGGTACGGACCCAAGAACAATCTCTAATTGTGTCATAGCAAGTAAGTGGCTGGGGAACGAGGCAATGCCTGACTTCTAGGTTAGCTGAACCTTCAGGTAATACATTAGCTCACAGCTGTTGATCATAACAGCCCTCTGAAGGGTTATCCTAGGCATCTGGAATATATATAAAAGGATATTACCTTTTGTCAAATCATTTATAATCTATATGAATGAACAAACAGAGAAAGCAGAATGCCAAAGATTTAACTTTGGGGAGAGGAGGAAAAAGAGACCAGAAAGGGAATAGAGAAGTAACAGCTGGTAAAGTAAGAGGACCAGACTAGAGTCACACCATGAAATGCAAGGGAGGACAGTTTTAGGGAGAAGAGATTCATCAAATAGTATCACATGCTGGAAGAACAGTAAGGAACATGAGTACTGAGGAAAGGAGAGCAGATTTAACAATAAGGAGGCCACTAGTGACTTTGAGTACAGTGATTTTAGTAGGGTGTGGTGGGAGATTTTGAAGAACACGTGAAAAGTGTGCTTCCATAAATCTTAGACGCAAGCACACAGGGCTTTCAGGGATAAGCTCTCTATTACAGGGCACAGAGAGCCGAGCATGCACAGTACCAAATGGTCTGTAGAGAAACTCTGAGAGGCTGGTTTGCTGAGCACTGTGAGAAGGACAAGGCAGAGGCCAAAAGAGAGGCAAATGCATGGTCTGAGGGACCTGGGGAAGAGAAGCATGTGAAATGACCCATTTCTTCCCCAGCATTTGCTCCCAGAACAACTATGAGAACAATGGATTACAGAGATGTGGCCACAGGTAGTCGCTGCAGAATGAATTCACTTTGAATCACTGTAGCTCTGGGCAGAGAGAAAGACATTCATAAACTAATCTTCTATGATACTCAAGCAGGAATTCTCTTTCTGGTCCTTACAGTCACCATCTCTCCTTCACAATATTCTGTTTGTGTGGCCTTTCCTCCTTTTTTCCTTAATTTGTCATTCTCAGTTCAGAATACAGGCCCTGGGGTTAAAGTAGCCAATAGAACAATGAGCAGTTCCCAGCATGGTATCAGAACCCACCATGTTTTAAGATGGTTCAAGGTGGAAGCTTGAGAACTACATAAAAAGATCAGAGATAGTAATTTAGCACAACCCAATGATGTACAACAAAAGAGAAAACAGACCCATTACCAAGAACAAAACAAGGGATACAGGAAAGAGGATACATTATGTGGACTTTTGCCAAGTTCTTCTACCCTTAAGACTATTAGCTATCTTATTAGCTCCAAGTAAGTAAATAGCATTTCACTACACAAGCAAAATAAACATTTCCTCCAAGCACCTCACCACTTTTCAGAATGCCAATGACAGGAAATAGGATCATACAGTTAGAACTGGAAATGGCCAATCAATAAATATTTATTAAATGCCTACTATGTGCCAAGGACAATGACAGGCAAAAGTCAGTCTTTGTTCTTAAGGAACTCACAGTCCAATAAGGAAGACAACTATATACAAACTAGTCATAATCATCAGAGGTGAAGTACTAGCATTAAGAGGAATCAGAAAAAGTTTCTTATAGAAGATGACACTTTAGCTGGAACTTGAAGGAAGCCAGAAGGCAGAGAGATCGGGATGAGAGTATAGGGAGCTGGTGAAAATGTCCAGAGTCTGGAGATAGTGTCTTCTGTGAGGAAAAGCAAGATCAAAGTCACTGGATCGCAGACTGTATGTTTGGGGAATAAGGTACAAAAAACTGGAAATGTAGGAGAAGGCCAAGTTGTTTGGTTATGAAGACAGAACAGAAGAGTTTATATGTGTTCCTGCACATGATAAGGAACTGACAGCAGAGGATATACTAGTCACAAGAGATTTGTGCTGGGCAGATCCACCAGCAGGTTACTGTGTGAAACAATGAGAACCTGATCAGGGGTGCTAGCAGTGTCCGAAGAGACAAAGGGGCACATTCAGGAGATGTTTTGGTGGTAAAATTGTCAGGACTTGGTAACAGATTGAATAAGGGAAAGGAGACAGAGTGCAAAGTCAGGGATAACAGATAGGGTGCCATTCAGGGGGACAGGAAGGTTCACAAGAGGGAAGAGTTTAGGGGAAAAGAGAATGAGTTCAATTTTGGACAAGCTGAGTTTAAGACGTCTATGAGATATTCAGGTTGAAATGTTTAGTAGCTGAACATGAAAGTCTGGAGGTTAGGAGAAAGATAAGGGCAGGTAAGAAGATCTGAGAATCATCAGCACAGAGATAATAAATGAAAACACAGGTGCTGATGGGATCAAGTGACATTGGAGAGAAGGAGAATATTCAATAGTTCACGAGAGGACTGTCCAGGGGAAAACTATGATTAGTAAGTATTACCTAGATGAAACATGTGATCTACAAGGAACAATGCAATGCAAAGAAGCATGGTGTAACCTGTGCTTCAGAGTCATACCTCTGAGTTTCCCTGGATCAGATGCAAGACGACAGATAGCTTCCAAAAGTCTGTATTCAGTTCAAGTCCCGTCCCAGGATTTCCTTTGCGATGCTCAAAATAAATTTTCATGTATAGGTCTCTACAAATAGAGGAAAAGACCCTTAGCTGTAATACAAGCAACTCAGATTAAATATCCACTGAATATAAGACAGATTCTATTTCATCTCATCAGAAATTAAAAAAAAAGATTAAAATCAAAAACACACCAACAGAACATGAACAAAGTAATATTCCTTCTTCCACCTTTCCCAGGAACCCATATAGTTCTTCGGACTTAACACACTACAGTAGGGTGGCACTGCCCCTGCAAGCTACAGCCACAGTCAATTACATCCTAAAGACAAGAAGCAGCATTTGAACTATGGGCCTTTTCCTCTGGATTTTGTGCTCATTCCACTATGTCAAGAAAACTTCAAGGTGTGCCTAGTTAACTTTAAAATTTAGCATCTTATACAAGTGATAAGGGCCTGGAGCAAACTGTGACAACAGATAAATGTGAAAACACTACCTACAGTTTTGACAACACTTAAAATGGTAGTGACAACTATGAATGGCTATCACTGTATAATCTAACCCTAGTCAATTCTTCATGTAGGTATATAAAATACTCAGTCTTTGAAAACTGAAATCGAACCAAATTGAGGCAAGCTAAGAACAGTGTGTAATAGATATTCCTTACCTTCTTTCTCTAGTCAGCAACATGCACACATGCACACACACACACACACACACACACACACACACACACACACACACACACACACGAGATGCCTTTACTTCACACCAAAATTCTACAAAGGACATAACATATCAAGATAAGATCACAAAACTAACAAGGGATATCAAATATTTTTTTCTGGCCAAATTCTTGAGAATAGCTCTAATTTAGCAACTGCTTTTCTTTTTAAAATGTTGATCCTCTAGATTAGAAATGTAAGGAAATATTTCCAGATTTGGTCTTTTAAGCATTTTAATTTTTGGCTTGTTTCTGAGTACAGTTGTTCTGAGCATGATCTGTATCTCACTTTTCAAACAAGAAAAATCTTAATTATCTGCTCTTAAAAGTGAACATAATCTTGTTTCCTTTTATTCAACAGTTTTCTTTTATGAAATAACATTCCCATCTGCTACAACTTTAGGATTCTCTTACTAAAGTCTCTTAAAGGCCAGGGGCATTTTGTTTCAGTTTTACAACTTGAAGCAAAAAGATGTAACTGCCACAATGCACATCATCTTTATTATCCAATATTCAAGATTTATCTAAATCTTTCCAATTAAAGCAGACTTTCATTTCTTTTTGTTCTGTGAGACTATTAGAATTATGACTTGGAAGGTTTTTTTTTTTTTGTCTTCTAATCATTGAATTCTACCTTGCAGACTTCCCCTCTAAGACTACATAATTTTTTGGTATCAACACCTTTGAACTGCAACCAATGTCATTTTACTACAGATGACAGTACAATAGTTGTAAACATTCTATGGTTATAATAAATAATAAGTTTTCTTTCTTTTCTTCCAAGGCTCAACAATCTTTGTGCTTATGCTTTAAAAGGATTGGCATTTTGTGGTACTAGACTTTTTCTTCAGTAACTCTTCTTTTGGTAACCTCATCTGATCCAACATTTGGCTTTCTCAAACAACATTTTCACATACAGATTTTTTCTACATGAGCTCTTATGACACTTACATGCCAGGTAAAGCTAACTATTGTTTTAATGCTGCTTTGTTTTTATTTTGCCAGACTAGACTAGAGTCAAAACATTACATTACTCCTTCCTTGATTAGTAGCTTTCTTTTTCCCTCAAGAAAAGGAATTCTGAGTACCACAAGGTCTGGTTCCCACTGGCACTTCAACTCCAAACCCAAATATATCCTTGCCAAGAAGAGATAATCTGAGGAGCTACCAACCTCAGACCATTTTTAATCACAAAGTTAAAAAAAAAAGTGGATGAAACACAGGCAGCTATACGTGAATTGAAAACACACCCACTAGCAATGCAGTTCTGATTGCTAAAACAGCAATTAGGAAAAGCTCTTGATCTTCCTCTCCAAAGTGAGGAAAACTATGAGAGGCCAGAAAAGTGATCTGAGTAAGAACTCACCCAAAGGTAACAGGAAAACTGCAATTTATATGGAGACACTGGTTAAAAGGAATGAGCAAAAGAAAAAGTATAGAAGCTTCTCACTTAAGAAACTGTTACATAAAACACCATTATGAAAAAAGCCAGGAGACCCCAAGTCAGTTTGATTCAAGTTATAGTCACTTTCCCCAGGGCCTTTTGTTTCTCTTATTACTTCTCTTTCTGTTTCTGTCCCTTGTTCATTCCCAGCTCTCCTTACCTCTTCTCTAGTTTGGACAAAAGCTTGAATGAAGATGGCAGACTAAGGTAAGTTCAGTATTGAAAAGTAACCTTTCCTTGAAAGGGGGCAAGTCTTCTTCTGAATTTCCATGAGAGGTAGCAAAGGCACCCTAATCCACAAGCTTAACCTTAAAGTCGCGGCCTACTAACTTTGTGTCTGTGTATTCAGCAACGTGGTGTTTGCAATGTCAGGTGCTTTCTTGTAGTTCATGCTGCGTTATTCTCTGTCATTTGGACAAAATTCTGATGGGGTCAGTAGGTGCACCACATGATGGACTTCAAAGCAGCAAGGACCTTTCAGCACCAGCTCCAAGGGCCATCTCATTAAGCTGCGACAAATCAGAATAACTTAATCTTCCTACTGCTTCCCATTTAACTACATTGTTGTAGAGCCTGCCTTGCTCTAGCCTGGAGGCAAGCAGCCAAAGATGGTATATGCCAATTTCCAGGTATGTAACTCCCTTCCCTAAAGCCTGTAAGTTCACCTGCTGCCTCTCATGAAGGGTGCCAAAGTCACTATAATGCCCTTTCCTTAGCAAAACTATGGTAGTCGATATCCATGGGTACCCCCAGACAGGTTAGAACACACTCTGGAATTCTAGCACACTGAATCACACCAGTTAAAAAAAAACTGTTGACCCCAAATCTAGACTCAGACATCATAAGACTTGGATAGAAAGTTGATATGAAGAGGCAAGGTAATGAGAGCATGCTAGCAGTTTTTTTTTTTTTAATCACTAACACAGAGTCTGCTTAGAAATCTCTCTGTTGAAGAACAGGCTGATCTGAAACAAGCACGGTGAGGAGCCATTTCGATAGGCTAACAATGCCTCCCTACTTACATTTTTCCCCATTAAGAAAAAATTCTGAACTTCACAATCACCAAACAAAAATGAGCATTGCTACATACATTGAAAAAAGGAAAAAGACAGTATATGAAACTTTGGGTTTCTATGATGCAGAGCTGGCTTTTATCTCTAATCCCGACTCCCTTCCCTTTCCTTGATCAGTTCTGCCCTCTACAACTGGAAAAAAGAAAAGAAAAACAAAATCCTGGTAATAAATGGGCAGAGTTAAATAAAAGAAATTCCCTCATGGCTCATGATTTACAAAAAAAAAGTATGTTTCATTTTGCCTCCTGAATCCATCACTCGCCTATTAGGAAGTGGGTAGTGTGTGCGCTTTATCATTGCTCCTCTGGAACTAGAGTTGCCCACTGAAGCAATTCAAGTTCCTACGGCTTTAAAAATTGCATGTCTTTACAATATTGCTGCTATTATATAAACTGTTCTCCTGATTCTGCTCACTTCACTCTGCCTCAATCCATACAAATCTTCTCAGGTTTCTCTGAAACTCTCTCTCAAATAAATTCTAATGGCACAAAATTTTCTATTACACTAATATACTATATTTTCTGTTCAGCCATTCTACAATTGACAGTCACCCCCTCAGTTTCTAGCTCTGTCACCATAATAATCCTTGCTATAAATATTTCAGAAGTTTCAGAAACGTATATATTACAAGAACGTAGTTCCCTTTAATAAATTAACCTGATCCATTCAAATAATTGAGTCCATTAGACAATTCCTTCAGCAGATCACTTTAGTAGAAAAGCTTAAAGAAATTATTTATTTAGACAGATCCCAAATGAATATGTTTCATTTATACAACCTGTTCACAGTGAGAAGAAAAATCCTTCATTTTCTTCATTTAAGTACTAACAAAGAACTACTTTAAAGTTACTTGATTTGATGGCTTAAATGAATATAAATCAAAACAAATTGAAAATTAATCTAAGAGTTAAAATAGGTAATGTGTTGGAGTCTTTAAGAGATCTATTTAAAAATAACTCTACAATTGATCAAAACATCTACCCAGTTACAGAAGCATCAACATAGCAATGACTATTCAGTCTCACTTTGGGGTACATTTAAGGACAGTGAATGATAAAGCAATTACCATGCTAAACAGTAAAATCATCATAATCCAATCCAAACTGACAAGCATTTATTAAGTGCCCACTACATGCAAGGCACTCTACTAGGCAAGTCTCCAAATCCCCCAAAACAATGACCTGACCATGACTCTTCTTTAACTGTACCAACTTCTCCATGGGGTCATTTGTTACTGGTTAAACACCACACTAAACACTCTTCTTTGCCTGGGTAATGGACATTCCAAAATATGGGGGGGGTAGGGGCAGGGCCATGTGGCAAGGCCATACTTACACTTTCAGAGATATGGGAGAAGTATTTACAGATTAGCTAAATAGATAGATAGACAGAAAGATGTAGAGAGAGGGAGAAAGAGGCAAGTTCCAGCTGGAAGAAGAACAGGAACCTCAACAGTCAGTGGAGGATGGGAGAAATGCAAAGATGGAGGTAGGGGTTGGGGCAAGACGGCTCTCGGAGAAGAGACTTAGGGGATGGAGATAGCTGGGGGGGAGGATGAGGAAGCTTCTTGGTGACTACCCCAGAAGCCAGCAGAGTGATGGGCTGCTGCTCTGGGGGGATGGAGCAGTAGAGTAGAAAGCAGCGGTACTTATGTTTGGGCTTCCTGGGGATTTGCTAAGGGGTGCAGGGGTCTCCTAGTCCAGTTCTCCTGCACCATCCCTGGAAGACCACAATTCTGTCTGTGACATCACTTGATCCCCTGTTTCAGTTCACCCTGGGGCTTCTGGGGCCCGGATCCTCTGAAAGCAGAAGTGTTTGGCAGATGGAGGCCACTTTACTTGCTTCGAGAAATGTGTTCATCCCTGAGCGGGTGCACTCTCCTGCTGCCTACCACTGGCTTGGGACAATAAGGACTGGCATTTACCCAGCACTTTGCTCTTTGCCCAGAGCCTCAAGCTTCTTGGTTTGGGTGGGATCTCAGGGAAACCTCCTACTAAGCCACTGAAGTCAGCGATTATTGGACTGGATTAGAGACCCAAGAGGTGATGTGATGCGTCCAGAGTCACCCAGTGGTTATGTGTTTGAGGCAGGATTTGAACCCAGGTCCCTCTGCCTCCAAGTCCAGCCCCTGTGACTGATACCATCTATACTACGTAACAATCAAATGCTGGCTACGATTCCCCCTACAGAAGGTGATGGTGGTACCACCACCATCATCCCCTGGCACATGGCCCTCAGAAGTTTACAAAGGCCTCTAAATACAAGACCTTATTGTTAAGCCCAATTTACAAATCCCATGTGGCCCACCTGGCCCAGTTTGTCCACCCAAATGGAAGGAGACAACTGAGTGTATGTCCTGTAGAATCTGGCTCCCAGAATGTCATTAGAGACACCGAGGTGGCTATAGCAGAGGGGGTATGGGGGTAGAGTGAGGGGGGCTGCCCTGCTGACCTCATACTTGGCTACTCAAATATGAAAATTCCTGGCAGGCTTTTTTAGCCCCTTCACCGTGGCCTGAGGAAGCCCTGCCCCAGTGGCTGGCTGCCACCCAGCAGAATGTAAATTCCAGGAGGGCACATAGTAGGCCAACCAAAAATGGTACTGAATTGCCCTGATGGGGAGCTGATGGCTGGGGCCGATGAGGCTGTCAATACATTTTCCCAGACCTAGATCCTGCCTCTCCCCTCCCCAACTCACACTACTCCCCAAATGCTAAGACTTAAGGGGAGAATCCCAAGTCACCTTGTTCAGAGACAGAGCCGCCAAAATACCTTGACATAGGCAACAATTTTCAATGAGATTGTTGCCAGATAGAGTGAGTTCATGGCAAAATCCTTCAGGTTCCACCAGTCATGGATATACTCACTGAAGCCACCATCCCACATCTCCATAATTTCTCCCCAAATGAAACCTGAGAGAAAGGCAGAAAAAAGGTAGTATTTCTAAAGCAGAGATCCAAGCAAAATCTTCACAAGAGGAAGACAAATCAATGATTTGTGAAAAGTTTGATATTTCCCTTGGGGCTGTAGAACCAGGCTCACAAACTCCATCCAGTTGATGGTAGGCAGGACATGGACTTCATATGACCTCCTGGGGCAACAAACCCAATGATGATTACCCTTGGAGCCCCACTAGAGATGGTGGGATTCTCTTAGGGTGCCTAAGGGAAGAGAAAGTAGCAGGAGATGGGCCAGGCCAGCCTAGGAAGAGGAATTAGTAGAATTTATGAGGTGGCAAAGAGACCAGCGGCCCTCCTCTCCCCACTGATTGATGCCAGAAATTCCACCATTAGTGCTTAAGCCCATTTATGGGGATGCATACTCTCTGGTGGGCTCCTAAGCAAGTCCACTTCCAAATGTGAATGAAGCTGTTAAAAATCAGCCAGGTTCCCAATGCCAGGATTCCAGCTTAACTGCCCACAGTCATATATCAAAGTGATGATGGCTCGCCTTCCTTTTCAGCAGGGGTGGGGAGGCAAGCCCTTTGCTGAGCTTAACACACAGAACCTGAGATGAAAGGAGATCCTGGCAGCCATCTATTCTAACCTATCCTTTAAAAGAATCCCCTCCACCACGTCCCTGAAATGGGGTTTGAGCCCATTGAGCCAGCTCTGATTGCTGTCTCTGCAGCCATGCCCCCACCCCCCCATGCTCCTACTTCAATCACTCTTCCACACGATAAGCTTTCCAATCTTCGAAGACAGCCAGCACATCCATCCCTTGCTCACCACTTCTAGACCTCGATCTTTTCCTCTTAAGGATAAATGGTTCCTTCACCTTCCTGCTGAGCTTGGCCAGTAGGAGCCCGTCAGCTCCCTCCTGGCATGGCTGTGCCCAGAGGCAGGAATGTGAAGGCTGGGCCAATGAAGGTCTTGGCTGGGATGCTGGGGGGTAGTTCAATCTCAGAGACTTACCTAGAACCCAAGGCAGGATCATCCACTCCACCACAGTGGGCAGCAGCCCTTGTACATGCAGGTCTGCCCTGACTATGTGCTGGGATGCCAGCAGCAGCATGAAGAGGAAGGTCAAGTAGGCAGCTGTGTGGCAGATGAACTTAATGAATGGCTTTTTGATGAAGAACCCAGGGTTGCTCCTGGGGGCGACCAAGTAGGCTATAGACAACATGGGGAACAGGAGGCCAATGGTGATACTGGTCAACATCTTGACTCCACAGTGTCTCCGCCACCAGCCCGGGAAGCTGTCATACCACAGTGTGGCCGGCAGCTGCTGACAGTTTGGCTAAGCGACAAACTGGAAAGAGAAGAGGCAGAGTTAGGTGTCAAAGACACCATGGGAGTCTCCCCAGTGTCTCCAGACTGGGATGTTTGTGTGTCCAGGCCTTTTCAACCTGGTTTGCACCAAGAATGGCTTTATAGGCCCAGATGGAGGATTGAATTTTCTCCACAAGTAATTTTATTTCTATTAACCACCACCGCCACAATAAAAAAGCACAATGTTCAAATGTCTACCTTGGTATTTTTCCTGACTTCACTATAGCATGAAACTGGTAGAGTAGAATGGAGCCTGGTTCTGGAGGGCCTGGGCCTGGCTCTGCCTTCATTTGGGGGTAGGTGCCCATAAGGTGGAAGGCAGGGTGAGTGAACTGTGGGACAGTACAGTGACAAACACCCTACCAAGTACAGACTGGCCTGCTAACACAGGTTCTTTGATCTGCTTTTCTAAAGGAAAAACAACTTTAAAGGGGTCAACAATCTTACTTAGTTACAGATAAGTAGAAAGAAGTGCATATCCAAGAAAGAATACAACAGACAGGGTTCTGTGTAAACAAAGTAGTACAACCATCTACATACACCATCAGACCAAGAGGGCACTAACATCTCAGTGGGGGAGGGGGCTCTTAACAAACAGCTACAGAGTCCTGTCCAGGGAATAAAAATGTCCTTCTCATGACGGAGTCCCCAAAGTAAAATACCAACCTTCCAGTATATAATAGTTTTCAACTAATAGGCTCAGAGCCAGAAGGCATCACAACCCTCCTGACTCAGTGCCTAATTAGCTTAGTACCAAAAAGTGTGAAGGCCTTCCTACAAGCAAGCCTCCCGGAATGGGCTCTAAGTGACTCAGAATGTATCACAGCTGTGAAAGTAGCAAGACATCTGTGATTGAAATACCTGTGTACCCTTAGAACTGAGAACGCAGCTCCTGTTCCAAGGCAAAGGGGAACACATGTGGTTACATAGGTCTATTAATGGACAGGGAAGATCCTCCTATTCCATTAACATTACAGCCAGTGACCCCAAAGAGGACCCTGCTCCCTTTCCTGTTCTCCCTCTGCCACTGCATGCAGTAAAGTTGACCAAAAGCCAGGCTACCTGAGTCTTTCCTACACTAGTCCTCAACTTGTCAGTCTGGTTACTATAGTGACAGGAGGAAAAACTATTTTGGCAATCCACCTGTTTAGCAGAAGAGTCTGGTTAGTTCAGTGACCTCTACCATGGGCTCTCCCCCTTGTCCCAGGGCAGAGTCTCGTTGATTGGGCCATATTAGAGGCTGTTAGAGGACTCAAGTCTGAGTCCAATAAAAGCCTGGGCCATGGCCACCATTGCTGGGTCAGTGGAGACTCCAATCCTTGTCCTCACTTTCAGAGTGCTTCTCAACTTTCTTGAGTGGGATCCTGGCAGTCAGAGGCTGCAGGAGCCTGATAAACAGGGACACAGCCCATACAAGAGACTGACTGGGTGGGGAAAGTTCTCCTTTGCATTCATTCATTCTAAATCATTTCTCAGACATTCCTTGTGGGCGCCAACCTTGCTACTGGGTAGCAAGACTGCCCTCTTAAAAGACACACACCAAGAAAAAGAACACTCCAGGGCAGGAACAAGCCAGTGCTGGTGGCTCAACCTCTAGCCAACTCCTCCCCCTTGTTTCCAGTGGGATTTGGAAAGTCTCTCTGGGCGGAAATAGCTCAATTCAGCTCCCTTGCAGTCTGCGTTCTATTCCACATCCTCTCCAGTCTAGACAAATGACAAAGAGGGGTGGAAAATGTTTGGGGCCAAAATTACAATAGCCCATAGGAGACTCAGTAAGATTTTATTTAAAGGCAGTCTACAAAATGTCAGTGATCAATAATTAAAGACTCATTGACTTCACAGGGGGATGCTCCAGCTGCTACTCCTTGCAAGTGGCTCCACTGGAAACTGCAGCGTCTACCACTGAACTGCAATAGTGCCTACATCCTGCTTCCCACGCCCATTAGCTCCAGGTCAGCCACGAAGCAGTCTAAACAAGCCCACACAATGACTCCTCTTCTTAGTTTTAAGCCCAGGAAACTGTCCCACTCTTTGCCCAACAACTAAGCTGAATGGAACCAACCCTGTCTCTCATTTAATTTCAAGGAAATGGCTCTAGGAGGGCAAGGGGATTGCAGTGCTGCTGTCCATGGCACTCCAATATCTGCATCTTATTCTCCCCGCTCCACACCCATGGCTCTCTGTGCTCCCTCCATCTCCTCACATCATTCCAGCACAGTCATCCCGTTTCCCCCTCCTCTCATCTTGGTAAAGAAGAGAATCTTAACAGAATCTAGCTACGCACCCTTTCAAGCCTCACTAAGATGGAAGAAACAGGGAATGCACCCAATGTGCTGGCAAGGCCACTGGATTTGGCAACAGAAAGCCTAGTTTTAGTCCCTGCTTTGGCATTGACCTTCTCTATGACCTTGGGCAAGTCTTTCCTAGTCTCGGTCTCTGTTCCTGCATCTTTTAGATAAATGGTTTCTTCAGGCCCTTTCCATCTCTCAGCCCTCTGGTTCTGAGGTGAGTTCCAAGTGTGAAGGCAGCCATTTTGGTTCAGAACATCAAAACGAGAGTTGGCAGAAGGCCTAATTTTTAAGCCCAGCTTTGGCACTAACTTGCTCTGTGGCCCTGGCCAAGTCCTTTCCAATCTCTGGGCCTCAGTTTACCCCTATGTAAAATGAGAGGACAGAATAAATTATCCTGCAGTTTCGTTCAACTTTAAAGCCCTGACCTCAGGTTAAGAAACACAGGCGTATTATATTCCTACTACCCTCTGAGATAAGTGACCATTCCAATCCTCTAGCATGGCTACTGATATCCCCCACCAGATTGAGACCTGAAAACCACTAACTCTTGAAGCAGTTTGGTGGTCCAGTGGATGGAGGACTAGGCCTGGGGTCAGAAAGATCTGAGTTCAAATTCAGCCTCAGTTTTCTGAACTGTAAAATGGGGATAATAACAGGACCAATCTCACAGGGCTGTTGTGAGGGTCAAATGAGATAATAAATGTAAAGTACTTAGCACAGTGCCTGGCACAAGTAGATTATTGATCCTTATCTCTCTCCCTCTCCCTCCCCTTCCATATGAAAGTGGGAGGCATTTTGGGAACTATCTGCCCCTCCTGGGTTGCTATTCCTTTTACTATCCATTTATCCTGGTCCCAGCCAAGTCCTTGGGGCCAATATTTAAACTGGCAGCATCCATGTTTTCTTGCCTTGGTCCTGGTTTGGGAGTAGATGGGGATTCTGACAGGGCTGGGTGAAGGAGGAAGAAGGTTGATATCTTTGCTGTTCCTCCTGCCAGGAGCAGGGCTAGACTGGGAGCATTCTGCTGTTATGAGGTTGCCTTGAGATTATGAAGAAAGGTCATTTAGATCACTGCCTGGTAGCTAAGATAACAAGGTCTGTGAGCTCAGAAACGACATTACAAAGCCACCGCATCTCCATGCTGGAAGGGAGCCCAGCAGCTACCTAGAGTAACGTGAATCTGACCAGACTCCCTCCACCAACTTTCCCAACAAAGAAGCATCCCCACTCTCCTGCCAGGGCAGCCCGGGTCACTCGGAGACAATGGAATTGTTGGGTTTTCCCTACAACAAACTGAATATGGCCCCCCTCACTGCTCCAGGTTCCGTTCTCTAGGGCCCAACAGAATCAGGCTAATCCCTCTTCCACCTGATAGTTCATCAAAAGCTAAGAAAAAACAAACAAAAACCAAACCTTCTCCAGGGTAAACACTCCCAGTTCCTTCAAAAGCTCCTCATATGGTATGAACACAAGGTCCTTCAATATTCTGGTCACCTTCCTCTGGTCACCCTCCAACTTGTCAATGTCCTTAAATCATGGCACCCAGAACTGAACACAGTCCTCCAGATGTGGTCCAAGCAATGCACACACCCACAGTACAGTGGGGTTATCACCTCCTTAAGATTGTGGTCCACCAATACCCCCAGAACTTATTCCCATCAACTGCTGCCTGACCATGCCTTCCCCATCCATATTCCTGCTTAAGTCAGGTTCTGTTATCAGTCCACAGCTGATCCAAATAATGCCTCAAACAGAATTTACAGCAACAAGATGAGATGATCACCCACCTCCCAGCAGGCATAGGTCAGGGCTCTTCAAAGACAGGAGACATAGTAATATGGTTCTTTCAGAGTCTCTCCCATGGAGTGAGCACCAGTAAACCCGGGGCTGCCTCTTGCCTCCCAATGGCCATGTTCATATAGTTAGGAGTGTGTGCATGTGTGTGTGTGTGTGCATGTACATAGACACACACACTTGTGCTCTAGCACATGTAAGCAGAGCTGTTTACTGGAGGGAAGAGCCCCTTGGTGAGGAAGCCCCCCACAAGTTCCAGCCTAACAATGCCAAGGTATCTAGGGGCTTTCCAGAGCAGTTACTCTCTGCCCCTAACCCCCCATGCTCAGACTGCAGCTTGAGAAATTCTTAAATTGAAACAGCGAGGTAGGGGGTGCAGAGAGGGAGGAAGCCATACGCAGCTCCCCCCCACCCTGGGTTCCTGTGCTTCCTGATGGATGAGGGAACTGTCAGGCAACAGTACATCAGCCAACAATACTGATGGGAAAGAAGAGGGTGTGGTCTCTTACTATTTCATTTGTATATATGCCGTTACTATTTCTGGGGCACCCTGGGCACAAACATCTTGCATTCATGGGAGTGCAAGGGATCATGTGGGAGAGTGACATAGGGTGTATGTATGTGTATAGGGGTGAGGACAGGATGGGAAAAGGGCCTCTGAAAATGGGAAACCAAGGCTAGAGACATGCTAACAGGACCATATTTCAAACCTTCCTTGAGTCAATGCAGCTGTGGCCTTGAAGGAAAGGGGATGTAGGAAGGCATATGAAGAGGAACAGCTGGTCTCATGGCTCCCAAGCAACTAGGCCACTTCTATTGGGAGTAGGAAGCATGGCCCCACCTTCAAAAGAGGCAGGCAGAGTAGACTGGAGAATAGATGATATAAAATGAGGTGCACAGATCTGGGCAGGAAAAGACTGGAGAAGCTACCCAACCTGAGGCAGCTCATCCAACCTGTTCCTGAACCCATGTCCATTCTACAGCACCCCTAAACACTCTTTGCTCGATGACCTTGAGTGAAGGGGAGCCTACCACTTCCCAGGGCAGCCTGCTCCACTTGGGTACTTCTCATCAAGAGCCAAAGCCTGCCTCCATGCCACTCCCACCTTGGTAGGGGGTGACTCTACTACCCCTTGGTGGTCACTCAGAAGCTCAAAGTTCTGCTTGTCAGGGGCTAAACTGAAATAGCCAAATCTAGTTTCTTCTTCCATAACATTTCTGACCTCCGTCCACTCTTCTCTACCATCCTGACATAGGCCCTTATCACCTCTTACATGGACTACTGCAATGGCCTCCTAACTGGTCTCCCTGACTCCAGTCTGTTCCCATTGTGGTCATCTATTCAGCTGCCAAAGTGATTTTTATAAAGCACAGGTCTGACCATGTCTGCCCCCATTTACTCAACTTCAGTGATTCTCATTGGCATTTGAAACTCTTTAGAACACATTTCTTCTTACCTTTTCACACTTCTTACACGTCGAGCCTCCCCCCAACCCAGGCCACCTTAACAAAGTCTCCCATCCAGCCATAATGGCCCATACTCGGTGTTCCTTTCACATCTCCCGGTCGTTGTCTTCTGTCCCTCATCCCCAGAATGCTCTTCTTCCTTACTTCTGCCTATCAGAACCTCTAACCCCTAGCATTCAAAGGCCCTGCTGCATGCTCAGCACAGAGGGGTTATTGACTTTAATTTATTGGCAACAGTACACCTTATCATTAAACCAATATACTTAGTTTTCATGCCTCACACTTTACCTTTTCAAACTAGAATTCTACAAGGGATATGGAAAGTTTTAGTTCTCTCCTTAGAAAAATTCCAAATTGCTTTCCAGAATGCCTGGACCAAATCGGAACACATGTGCACATACATCCTTTCCTCTTTCACATTACTGATGAAAAATACTGAACAGCACAATTTATGGTTCAGTCACGTCCCCCTCTTTGTGATCCCACATGGGATTTTCTTGGCAAAGATACTGGAGTGGTGTGTCATTTCCTCCTCTACTTCATTTCACCAATGAGAAATTAAGGCAAACAGGGTTAAGTGACTTACCCAAGGTCACACAGGTAGTAAGTGTCTGAAGCCAGATTTAAACTCACAAAGATGAGTCTTCCTGACTCCAGGCCCTACACTCTATCCACTGTTCCATCTAACTGCCTTGAAAAGCACAAGACTACAGGCTATTCCCTAGGGTACTGACACAGATTGAAGAAAAGAATATATAAGCTATGACTGTAACAACGTAAGTGCAAAGAATATTTTTTTAAAAACCCTTAAAACTAAACATCTTAATTATAATAGTCAAACTCATCCCCCAAAAAGAGATGAGAAAATACACTTAGATTCATTCTTCACAAAGCTGGTGACACTGATTCTACTGTCATATGTTGGCTAGTTTTGCCAAACTTTTTATCCCCTCTTTTTTATTCTCTGTTACAAAGAGTAACTTCTGGTGGAGAAGGAGTGAGGATATATTAAGATAGGAAGGTGATATAAAAACAAAACGTATATATGTGTGTATGTATAGATATATTTCATTTGTAAAAAGCTTATCAAATTTTCAGTTTATACCAAGTTGGAAAGCCAAAAAGAGCAGAAACAGAACAACAAGCAGAAGTTACCAAGCGGCAGAATCAGATTTGATTCAAGGAAAAGCTAGGTCTCTTACAACTGTGATAACATATGAGCCTCTGTGTGATATTCTTTAATTATCATAATAAAATCCCCATCTTTGAATCACTAAGAAAATAAACAGAAAAGACACATCTGTGTCGTGGTAATGTTTTGGCCAAACACTGAAATAGCTTATCACACACGGCAAATCCAGTAACCGCCTTCTTCCTTCACTTTGGCTGCAGATAATTAGCCCTGATAGCTCCACAAACCTAAAAGTTAGTTTTCCTTAATGTTTCTCTAAAGCTCATGAGTGAAATGATAAATCATTAATTTTCCATGTCATGAAATAAAACACTTTTTGTAGATCTTGATTCACTAATCAAGAATAAATGAATGTATCTGAATTATTCTAAGAACTCTGAATCTTTCAAATTGTACTCCAATTGAATATTTTGAATATTCTATTCAAAATGCAACAAAGGGGATCACTCTTCCCATTAACCTCTATTCTTTCAAGGTAGCAGGCATAGTCTCTTATTAAACATTTAACTGTGAAAAATACATAGAGTAACATGAAGAAAAACCCTAGGAAATCAGAATCAAGCTGTCATGTATGGAAGTGAAACAAAAAGACAGCTGTCATGTTATCCGAAGGTCAAGGTACGCTTCACCTAAATCCTCTCTAGCTATTGTACTGTACCTCTTCTCCAGTTCACAGACTCTGAAAGAAAACCTCTTTTCCATTCCTTGCCTTTCCTTCCTCACCTACTACCCTTTTCTCAGCCCCTAGCAACCTGGCTTCTGTCCCCACTACTAAAATGAAACTGCTCTGAGGTAATAAATGATCTATGAATTGTCATATCCAATGACCTTTTCAACACTCCCATCCTTCTTGACTTCTCAGCAACATTTTACACCGTTGACCACATTTTTAGGGATATTTTCTACTACCTTGTATCTCACATTGTTCCCTTCTGGTTCATTCATTCTCAAGGAATCTTTACTGAATCTATGTCATATCCGCTATGGGTCCACATCAAAGCTCTGTACAGAATTCTTTTTTTCTGTACCCCTCCCCTCCTATTCAACAATTATGCCAGATGTACATATTCATACTATCTCTTCATCTGCAAACCTGATTCTTTTTGCCTACTGGATTTCCACATCCAGATGTCCCTTAAACTCCTCAAATTCACCATGTCAAAAGTAGAATTCATTTTTCCCTCTTAAAAAAACTTAATCTAATTCTTAACTTCTATTTCTGTAGAGGGCACAGCTTTGACAAAGACAGGTCATGTTTTTTTGGAGCTTAAGACGTAATAAACGTGGAATCCAGCAAAAAAAAAAAATGTGGCAAAGTCCCTCACAAAAATTTTTCTGGACAAGAAGAGATGTACATTAAGTAGTAACAGTAAAACAGCTTCAAAACTGGCTGAAATGCTACTGAGCCTTAAAAGTACTCACTTAAGGTCTGTAAACTCTTAACTATTCACTTGTTGAAAAATCTCAGTCAATCAAATACCAACTGGCATGGATGGACTCTGAAGTCTTGTCCAATCCCCAGTCTATCATTCTGCCAAGGAGGTCCACTTATTGTACCAAGGTATCCTGGGTTGACATCTTTTTTTTTCCATTTTCTTTTGCTTTTTGGAGAGGGGAAGGCAGGGCAATTGGGGTTAAGTGACTTGCCCAAGGTCACAGGGCTAGTTTCTGTGTTGTGTCTGAGGCCGAATTTGAACTCAGTCCTCCCGACTCCAGGGCCGATGCTCTATCCACTGTGCCACACAGCCCACCCCAGACATCTCTTAAACTAAGGAGTAGTGCAACAGACTGTCATTAGAAGAGTAGAATAGTGTCCAATTAGGTCATGCCCCTGCTCAAAACGCCCTATCCATTACCTGCTGCCTCTAGGACAAAATAAAAACGCCGGGCATTGAAAAGCCTTCCCTGTTTAGCTCTAACTTACCTCAACACCGTTCCCTCCAGTCAGACTGTTCTGTCACCTGCTCCCTACATACAGTCCGACATCCTCGGGCTCTCCCCATACCTGAAATAACGTCCCTCCTCACCTTCCACTCGCGGCATCCTGAGATTCCTTCAAGACTCAGCTCAATTTCCACCTCCTTTCAAGGAGCCGTTCTTGATTCCTCCAGTTATTAGTTTTTTCCTCCCTCCCCCTCATGGCTTTGGGTAATTTCTGGGAGAAAAACCCGGAAGAGAGGCTTTTACTGTTGTCTCTCATCTCTATGACAACGTGGATCCCTATCTACGTGCTATCTCCCCGTTTGTACCCAAGAGTGCAGGGTCCTCGAGAGGAGGGGCTTCTTCGTCCCGTCTCAGTTTCGGGCCAGATACAGCTCCTGGGATGCTGAACACCTGCAACTGACCAAGGTCTCTGTCTTCCTAAGGGACCCACAGAGCCAAGGCGGCGGCAAGAGGCGGCCCCGCGGCTCAGCTCCCCACCCCGTCCAGCCACTCTCCATAGCTAAAGGCTCCACCACGGGGCCCTCTCCCACGATAAACAAGAGATGGCCCCTCTCCTCCGCTCGGCCTGGCGCCTACGGCCCTAATTCTGCGCCCCTGCCATTACAAACGGCCGCCTGCTCCCCGGAACAAACACGCTCCTCATCCTCAGCCACGCCGCCAGAGCCAAGACCTTGAGCACACATGTGCTCAGTCTGGTTCCCGTGACTGCCCCGCCCCTCACATCTGCACGCATGCGCCCTCGGCCTGACTGCACATGATCACTTCGACTACACCTGACTACCCCTCCTTTAAGCACAGACATGCGCCCTTAACTCAGACGCTCTCTCGGACCCTTAACGTACCTGAAGGCACGGGATGCCCTCTTCCACGAATGTATAAAGACCACTGCCCCTCAGCCTGCAGATGGTACTTGAGGTTTAGGGTAGTTGCAGGAGAGGGTGGCTCTGTGTTCTCAGTGGGGATCTGGAACGAGGAGGAGGAAGAAGAGGAAGGGAGGCCCAGCTACACAGCATCCCAGAGGCCCAGTAAGGGACCTGGGAGACTGCCTAGTCTAGAAGAGACCCCACTCAGAGCCTTCTTTATGTATACCTAAAGGCCCTTCCAACTCTTCAATTCTATGAATGACTGTGAAAGTAAGATAACAATTGTATGTAACCTTAATAGTTCTCTTTCAGAACTGAATAGAATTTTCCTTTATTTGTTATCTTTAGAAAATACATGCTTTGGAGGGCAACTAGGTGGTGCAGTGAATAAAGCACAGGCCCTGGAGTTAGGAGGACCAGAGTTCAAATCTGACCTCAGACATAACACTAAAAAAAAAAAAAACAAAAAAAAAAAAAAACAAAACCACCTAGCTGTGTGACCTTGGGCAAGTCACTTAACCCCAACTGCCCTACCTTCCCTCCTCTAGAAAGTGTGTGTATGTACGTGTGTGTGTGTGTCTCAGAGTTCTCTCTTAGAGTGCCCTAACTTACCAGCAGAGGCAACTGGTTACACACACAACTCACTGACGCTAGCGTACCTTTCGGGAACAGAAGAGTCATAGCTCTGATATCCAAACAGAAAAGTTTATTAAGGTCTCTCCATGAGGAAGCCTTAAAGCTATATACTAAGGCAGGCTTCCCAAGATGCCTCCCAGCCTTAGGTCTTAAATAGACCCCAGATCCACCTACCACACGTGATAGAACCCAGCTGAACAGAATTGTGAGAGGGGGAGTGCAATTACAAGGCTATGAAGGCCCCAAGGTGTGGAGACGCTAATCAGGAACAGAGCGTAACCCCATGCAAGAGAGTCCTGAGCAATGTAGTATCCTCTGGCAGGGGACAGTGCAATATGCCCTGACCTCCACGTGAGTCAACTAATTCCCGGGCCTCAAACACTTCCCTGTGGCATGACACAACTGCTTGCAATGTGAACCTCGTGTGTGTGTGTGTGTGTGTGTGTGTGTGTGTGTGTGTGTGTGTGTGTGTGTACTTTTCACATCTTTCTGAACTTTTAGGTGTAATTTTGCTTGAGAGCAAGAAAATGGATTAGATGAGCTTGAGAGAAGCTCAATATTCCTTGCAAAGCATCTACTAAAACTCCATGTAATCCAGTAAATTCTTGTGTACATCTATTTGCATACTGAGGGCAATGGAAAAAAGTACTTTTCTTTGAAATTCATTTATACTCTACTTCACAGTTACAGTCTTGGAACCCGCAAAATAAAACCAAATTATATTTCTGTTTATATGTAAAAACAAACAAAAAAACCCAAAGACCTAAAACTGGATTTTATTCAAGTAAATCTGAGTTTCCTGAGTAGAGATGTACATTTTTTTTTTTAGGTATTAACATCCTCAGATTTTCTACTTCATAGTTTTTGGTTTCTCATTTATTCTAGTTGATGGATGTGTTGGATTCTCTCTATAATTTTTCTGAAATGTGAAAAAGATTCATTTCAACTTTTAAATTGTGAGGCAAAATATATGAAATCCTTAAAAACTGGCAAATGTGAAATATGGTAGAAGGGCAAAAACTCTAGTTTAGCCCCCAAAAAAGTCTCAAAGCAGAACCTATGAAAATATATTACAGTGTTTGACACACCATACATACAAACAAATCTATTTTTACATTGATGTGTATTTGTCATAAATCTAGGGAACACATTGTAATATACTGAAATGGTACCCTTAGTAATGTTTATAGATTTATTCTTTAGCATGTATAATTCTTTCCAGAGATTGTTTTTCATTCTACACTGAAGAGGAAACTTCATCAATTTTGGAAGGCACCTTTGAAACTGGATACTTCATTGTTCCAAATATGACTGATAGTGGAGAAAATATCCATGGAACTATATAAAGTCAAAGACAGTTAATAAGTTGTTGCTTTAAAACCATTTCAAGAAAACTGCAATGACCCCACACAGCACAAATGTTTGCTAAGGAGTCGGCCCAGAGGAATATGAAGAAACCAAGAGCTGGTCATGTGCCCTGTAGGAGTATGGCTGAAACAGGGCAGGAAGTTGAATTCATCTTTTTTGCTGTTTCATCTACTTGAGACATTTCACAGCATTATGCCGCTCAAGACTTTACAGGGAATAATATCTCTTGGCATTATCAAATTCAGGTCTCTGACTTTTTTTTTTAAATCACAAAAAACTATCTAGTTGATTAAAGACAATTGTTTCAGAATAGTTAACAATAAATGCTTGGAGGGTTAAACCAGTTCCTTGGAGGGTACAAAAGATTATATATTTAAGAAATAAAATATGTAGGGTTTAAATCAATGGCTTCAGGTAGTTCTAAAATCTAAATCAATTCCTTTGTTTCTTAGAACACTTCTATCTTTTAAAGTTGAAAACAATTCTGTTTGTTAATGGCAAAGTTTCAGCACAATTCTTCTTGAGATCACCATGACAGTCTCCCCTTAAGAGAAGCTGTGTGTGTGTGCATGTGAGAGTGAGAGAGAAAGAGTGTGTGTGTGTGTGTGTGTGTGTGTGTGTGTGTGTGTGTGTGTGTGTGGTGTAAAAGCTGGAAGCTTATAGAACAAACTCATGGAAAAATACTAACAATATTTTTGGAAGGTTAGTAAATCTGGGTCTCCCAAGAGATATTTTACCACCAGCCTATTTTTCGGATATGCAAAAAAACACCAAAATGATATTTTGCTCTGACTACTGATATGCAAATTGGTCAGTTCTACAAGAATCCGGCTCTCAGAAGGACACTTTGAGCACACCTTCCCCTCCAGAAGAAACATCCCCTCCCCCTAGAGCACACCACCTCCCCAACTCAGTGCTGACCTTATGTGAGATATGCTGTATGTTAGTGTGTGTGTGTCTACGTTCTTTATTGGTTTCCTTTTCCTTCACCCTTCCCTCTCTTTCCCATTGCTTGCAATAAAGTTTTGCATTGAACTGTTTCCCCATTTTATACATGTTTTTTATGTGTTATTCTCAACAAGTCAACTCAGTAATGGGGCTGTTTTCCTCCATGTCTCTGGCTGGCTTTAGGTCTCTCTTTAGACATAAACTGGGTACTTGGACAAAGACTTAATGTATTGATAGCTGCACCTACTCTGAGGGAGTAGGGCACTGAGCCCAGCGGTAGAAAGCAAGGCTCAGTAGGGGAACCCTAAGTCCTCACTGAAGGGACTATCTTATGCCAGAAGACTGTCACAAAGCAAGTTCTCCATTTTTGTCCAAAATGTATTTTTCATTTACTGTTTCACATGCTGCTAGCACAATGGTACAAGCAAACCTACTGGGACTGTGCCCATTTTTGTGGGGAAAATGTTGCCAGAAGGGGTGGCTAGGTGGCCCAGTGAATAGAGCACCAGCCCTGGAGTCAGGAGGACCTGAGTTCAAATCTGGCCTGACACTTAACACAAAAAACTAGCCACATGACCTTGGGCAAGTCACTTAACCCCAATTGCCCTGCCCTCCACCCTTCAAAAAAAAACGTTGCCAGAAACCTCTTTGACTTCCATCCTATAGCTTTCATGATTTGTTCTCCCACTTGTAGAGAGGACAGTGAGTATTTACATCAGTGCTAGGTGCTCAATTGTATTTGATAAACACTAACTGATTGGCATCTACACAAGGTAAAGTGACCAGGTCACTGAAAAGTCAAAGAACAAAATTTTAAGTCAACCGTCACTTGTTTTGTCTATAGAAGAAAAAACAACCATTTGTATCCCTTCTCCCCTCACTGACATATGGTTAACAGTCTTGACTTCATTACTTACAACCCTCTTGATGAAGGGCAGCTGGCTAACTCAGCGGATAGAGTGCTGGACCTGAAGTCAGGAAGACTCATCTTACTAGCTGTGTGACCCTGAGCAAGTCAATTCCTGCTGTTTGCCTTAGCTTCCTCATCTATAAAATGACCTGGAGAAGGAAATGGCAAACCACCCCAGTACCTTTGCCAAGAAAACCCCAAATTGGGAAACAAAAGAATTGAACACGACTGAAAATGACTGAACAACAAAAAGTAGATTAGGAAACCTATTAGTTCTTTAGTTGTAAGGGCCCCTTAGAGCTATTTGTGTACCTAGATGTCTGACCTTGGTCAGTGTGTCCTTGTTAAATGGGAAAACCTGAGGCAGATCTAAGAGGCATCCAGGTGTGTACTCTGCCTCAATGACTGCACGTCAAACACGGGGGCATTGAGCATGCACCATCAACGGAGGAGCACTCCCTGCCTATTAGGATCTTGTTGCTGGGACACCTGACAGAGGGCAGACAGAGAAAGGATAAAAGGGGCAGGCAAATAATATGGGGGGGGAGCAGCAACAACAGGAGATATGTAAAGACAAAAAAGAGGCTTGGCCACTCCACTGAGGTATGTCTGACTATTCTGTCCATATCCAGAGTTTTCCTCCGAAGAGTCGTTGGGGCAACTAAGAGTAGCTGCAGAATCACAGTAGGTACTTTGGGACCCCTGGGATCCCCGAGTCCAGCAGGCCCAGACATTTAGTGAAAGAGCAAATAAAAATTAAAAGGTCACTTCCAGGTAATGAATGCTAAGGCACGGTTCTTGATAAATCACAAGCAATTTAAGACTCAGATTTATATTATTCTTGTTTTTTGTAAATGAAATCTATATGCTTTGTTTATGATGTTTTCCAGGCTTATGTATACCACTCTGAAACAAAAAAACAAATTGGAAGCTAGTAGGTATAATTAGAAATTGTGCATCTGCAGCATGGCTGAAAGAGCCACTTAATGTTTACAAAACTTGGAACAAATTTTATTTGTTAGTAACTGACCAAAAGTTTCCAAAGGGCAGATCAAATACAACTGATATGGATTCAAGTGCTGCCTGTGCCACTTATTCCTGTGTGACCACAGGCAAATGATTCAACCTCCCTGGACTTCTGGGTCATCTGTAAGATTAGGGGGCCAGACTAGATGGCCTCTGAAGTCCCATACAGCTCGGTGTCTAAGATCTCAGGATGCTCCTCTTTTGTAGAGAAATGATGAACTATAGAAGTATGGTATGTTGCAAACCCCATCAGGCACAATTGTGCTGGTGGGCAGTGCTTAACATCTTCTTTGTTACAAAGGTGGGCTCAATTTGGGAGTAGAGAGATAGGGACTGAGGTGGATATAAGGAAATGACTGGTGCAAAGTAGAAGTGAAGTGAACAAGCCTTCGATAAGTCTGCTGTGTGCCAGGAACTGTGCTAAGTAAATGCTTTACAAGTAAGTATTAATCTCATTTGATCTTCACAAGAACTCTGGGATGTAGGTGCTGTTCTTACCTGTTTTACAGTTGGGAAAATTGAAGGACAAGTTTTTGGATGGGTGAATTTTTTAAAGCAACTTACCCAAGGTCACAGAGTCTATCAGTGTCTAAAGCCAGATGTGAACTTAGGTTTTCCTGTCTCTAGGCCTGGTGCTATCTCCACTAACTTAAAAACAAAAATATGGCCCAAAAGAAGTCTGTGGCTGAATTTACTGTCAGATTTGATTTCTGAGTCACTTTCAGGGACAGAAGAAAGATAACAAAGAGGAACCACAGGGTAAAAGGAGGCAAATGTTTTGAATTTCCAAAAAAATGGGGGAGAGAACACAGAGCCTGAGAATTACAGCCCAGTAAAGCTGACTTTAATTCCTGCCAAAATTCTAGGCTGTCATTAAAGGAATGCTTAGTGAATATATAGAAAAGGAAATGGCGTCACAAAAAGCCAGCATGATTACATCAAGAACAAGTCAGGCCTACTAGATTAAGCTAATTGTCTTTTTTTTTTCATCAATGGGGCTCCTAGATTGGAATGGGAATTTTGTAACCATAAGAGTTTATTTAAACTTCAAAACATCGGACAAAGTTTCTCACACTATCCTAGACCAGATGACATGGCCTGCACAATTAGATGATTTTTAAGTATATACAAGGAAGGGCTCCCATGGTTCACCCCAGGATTCCATGCTGGCCCCTGTTCTGCTAAATATTTTTATCGTTGACTTGGACAGCAGCCTGTATAGCATCTCTATCAAATGTACAGATGAGAAAAATCTGGGAGGTTTGGGTACTCCACTGGCTAACAAAGGCCAGATTTTAAAATGTGTGTGTGAGTGAGAGAGAGAGAGAGAGGAGGATGTGAGAGAGGAAGGGAGGGAGGGGGAGACAGGCATCTAGGTGGGTAGAATACTAGCCCTGGAATCAGGAAAACCAGAGTTCAAATCCAGTTTCAGACACTTACTGTGTGACCCTATGTAATGATACTGGGATTTGAAGATTTTCCATGCCCCTTGAACTTGCTGACGTAGCAGGAAGGGGTGGAGCAAGAGAAAACCGGAACCAAACTAGTGTCTATGCTGTGCCTAGGTGACTGGAAGCAGTGGCAGCAGCTGTGGTTGTGGTGTGAACTTGTTTTCTTTGAGCCTGCCAGAATCTCTGCTAAGGAATCCTGCCAAGGACTGCCAGGGACAGGAACTGTGGGGGGGACAGAGCTGCTGGGAGCAAGCTGCCTGGATGCCGAGCAGTTGTCGTGAGTGAGGAGAAGAGGATCTTTGCCTGAGGCAGCCTGTCCTGTTTTGAAGGCTTGAGAATGTGGGTGTTTACTACTTTAACTACATGTGCCAACTTCATAACTACTGTGTTGGCTTTGACTTTCTGGTTTTGGGACTCAGTTTTCTGGTATTTAAATAAATGTTCTAGTTATATTTCTCATGTAGAGAGCCTGTTACATTTTGTGATTAATAACCATATCAGCATACTTATAGTTACTATAGGCATTGTGAATACTGCATTCTTGATACACCCTAAGCAAGTCACTTAACCTTGTCTGCCTTAGTTTCCTCATCTAAAAATGAGGATAATAATAGCACCTCCCTCCCAGAGTGGTGAGAATAAAATGAGATAATAATTGCAAAGAACTTAGCACAGTGATTGTCAAATAGCAAGCATGATATAAATGTTAGCTTTTATTAGAGAGAGAGAGAACCCAGCTCAGTCCACTAGTGTTTCATTTTTCAAGTGGAAAAACAAAAGGCCTCCAAAAGACTTAATACTGTTCTCCTTGTTCCAGACCACACAAACTCTCTCTCTCTCTCTCTCTCTCTCTCTCCCTCTCCCTTCCTCCCTCTCATTTCAGAGGACCTTTGTTCAAATCTTACCTCTCATATTAACAGAATGACCTTGGGCAAGCCATACAGGTATGGAGCCTACCTTTCAGATTCCAGCTAGTACCCAAGACTAAGAGCCACAAGGTATCTCAGAAAGCATCTAACTGTCTCATTTTACAGAGAAAGAAACTAAGGCTCAGAATGGAGAAGAGGCTTGCCCAAAGTCACACAGATAAGTAACAATAAGGCAAAGATTTTTTTTTTGCTCTTTTTTTGAGGGGCAATTGGGGTTAAGTGACTTGCCCAAGGTCACACGGCTAGTTTTTTGTGTTTTAGTGTCTGAGGCCCGATTTGAACTGACATCATCCTGATTCCAGGGCCGGTGCTCTATTCACTGCACCACCTAGTTACCCAAGGCAAAGCATTTTAACCACATCCTTCTTGCTCCCTCTTCTCCCCAGCATCATGGACCATGTCATCATGTTTTAGATCCACGAACAACAACTTGATAGTTTCTTATAAGGGTTAAGGTTGAATCAGTTTATTTCTTTTCAAAAACAAAGTGTTTCTGATTGTTCGGTTATAGCACACAAACTAAAACAAGAAAGTGACATAATCATCAGACGCATAATAGAACAACACCTAAAGGTAAAAATGTTATGTTTCCTACAAGATATTCTTAGCAATTTAATCTTGTCCTTGAACAGTCCTGGAATTCAAATTAAGCAAACAAATCTTCTAGAGCTCATATGGGCATCCCGTGGGGAGAAATCTGAAAATTGAGGGCATGAATTCACATAAAACACGAGAACTTCCAAGTGCTAGATTCTTGTCATTATGCTTTGCATACACAGACAACCTAGTTGGATTGTCTGCAGGAGAATGATACCTACCATTGGGCCACAGACATCAAGAAAATCTCTGTACATGAAAGAGACACGAGAAGACAAAAGAGGGATCAAACTGGCTCCCATTTAGAAGTTTTATGCCATATTCTTTTTCATGCTTGTGACATTTAAATTATTTGATCTGGTTCAGCAGGTTAAGAAAGGGAAAAAATTATCTGCCTGAACTGCTCGGCAATGGGTTGGAAATAGGCTACCTTTGTGAAGAAAGATCTGCACTGGAGTGCCTCTTGTTGGGGTCATTCAGAAAGAGCTGGGAATGCTTGGGAATTTTCTTTGGCTGATGGTCACATGAAATATGCAATTAAGTCATGTTTCTATGCATTTTATTTCAGCAGGTTAGCCAAATGGACACTCATTTCTGTGATATAGGCTGCAAAAGTCTCTTATGCTTTCTTCATTTCCTGTATGTAAGACAAGTGGCATATGGAGGCAGACCACTCTTTTAACAGGGGTTCTCGGCAGAGTCAAGATGGCGGCGTAGAAACAGGAGAACTTCGTGAGCTCCCCCCAATACCCCCTCAAATACCTATAAAATATGACTCTAGAGCTCCAGAGTCCACAAAAATGACAGAAAAATAAAGCTCCCACTGAAGGCAGCCTGGCAGGTGGTCATCACAGCACTATGGAGGCAGAGCCCAGCCCTATGTGGTTTCAGGCCCAGGGCATCCAGGAAAAGCCACAGCTGTAGTGTTCAGGAGAGCAGATCAGCAGCAGCTGTGGCAATTTCCACACCCACCAACCCACAAGAGCCAAGGACAAAGGTCAAAGGTCAGTGGAACTCGGCTAAATTTGAAGGGGATGGTCCAGCCGAACTCCCTCCAGAGCTAGCAGCAGTCTGAAGCAGTGACCCTGCAGCCACCTCCACGTGGCAGCTTCAGAAGCTCCCAGCCTGCAGATTGCAGGGGGGCCAAGTGATCATTCAGAGGCTAAGTGGTCTTTCCTTGAGTTGCCTGGATCAGATCGCGATCTTGGGTGGTAGTCTGGAGGTGCATTTTCAGTGAGCCAAAGCTGGTGGGGGCTGCAAAAAACAGCAGCTTCCTAATAGCTCTGGCAGCTGCAAAAACCCCAGCAATTTGGGGCAAAGCTCTCCCCTGTGAAAGCAGAGTTTTACTACTGAGCCCAAAAGCCAAGTAAGTGACTGGCAACATGAACAGGCAAAGGAAGCAAAGCAAGCCCAGCAACCAAACCTTAGATTCCTTTTTTGGGGACAAAAAGGATCAAAGCATGAAATGGGAGGAAGACAACACAGTCAGAATTCCTGCACCAAAATCTTCCATGAAAAATATGAAGTGGATAGAGGCCACAGAGGAGCTTAAAAAGAATTTTAAAAACTAAATAAGAGAAGTAGAGGAAAAACTGGGGAGAGAAATGAGAATGATGCAAGAAAATCATGATAAAAGAGGCAACAACCTGACTGAAGAAAATAACACCTTAAAAAAGACCAACTCAAATGACAAAAGAGGCCCAAAAAGCCAATGAGGAGAAGAATGCCTTAAAAAGTCAAATTTGCAAGATGGAAAAGAATCTCAAAAGCTCACTGAAGAGAATAATTCCTTCAGAATTAGAGTGGAGCAAATGGAAGCAAATGACTTCATGAGAAATCAAGACATTATTAAACAGATCCAAACAAATGAAAAAATAGAGGGCAATGTGAAATATCTCTGTGAAAAAACCACTGACCCTGAAAACAGATCCAGAAGAGACAATTTAAAAATTACTGAAAGCCATAACCAAAAAAAGAACCTAGAAAGCATCCTTCAAGAAATTCTCAAGGAAAATTGCCCAGATATTTTAGAACCAAAGGGCAAAATAGAACTTAAAAAGAATTCACCCATCACCTCTTGAAAAATATCCCAAAAAGAAAACTCCTAGGAATGTTATAGCTAGGTTCTGGAGTCCCCAGATCAAGGAGAAAATATTACAAGCTTCCAAGAAGAAACAATTTCAATATGGTGGAAACATAATCAGGAAAACCCAGGATCTAGCAGCTTCTACATTGAGGGATCAAAGGGCCTGGAATATGATATTGCAGAGATCAAGGGAGCTAGGATTAAAACCAAGAATCACCTACCCAGTAAAACTGAGTATAATGGTTCAGGGGAAAATATGGTCATTCAATGAGGTGGAAGACTTTCAAGCATCCTTGAGGAAAAAACCAGAACTGAATAGAAAATTTGACATTAAAACACAGTAAGCGTGAGAAGGTAAACATGGAAAAGAAATCATAAGGAACTTATCAAAGTTGAACTACTTACATGCCAACATGGAAAAACGAGAATTGGAACTTATGAAACTTTTCTCAGCATGATGATAGGTGAAGGGAATATAAATGTATGCATATGTATACATATACATATGTCTATATAGAAGGGTACATATGCATACGAATACATATGGGAGTGTGTGTATATATGTGTACATAGACAGAAGGTACAGGATCAATTGCATAGGAAGAGATGATATTTTAAAAGGTGAAATTAAGAGGTGGGAGAGGAATAGAATGAGAGGAGACAGGGAGAGACAGAATTGGGTCAACAATCACAGACAATTACTGTGTGACCTCAGCTGTGTGGCTTTGGGTAAATTACTTAATCTCCATTCCCTCATCTGTAAAATGGGGAATAATAACAAAATCCCAGGTTGAGATGCTATTAATAGGATCATTCCCAGGGTTGCCATGATGATCAAACAAGATACTGTACATAAAGTGGTTCTCACAGTGCCTGGTACATAGTAGCTGGTTAATTAATGCTTCTTCCCTCCCCCTTATTTAAGTTTTTGCTACATGCTGGCACTGTGCTAAGTGCAGGGACTACAAATAAAGGAAGAAAAAAGTCCCTTATCTCAAGGACCACATATTTTAATGGAGGTACCAAAAATAAATGTTAGCTACGTACATGCAGAGGGCAGTTAGGTGGTATAGTGGATAGTGCACTTGGCCTGGAGTCAGGAATATCTGAGTTCAAATCTGGCCATAGATATTTACTAGCTGTGGGACCCTGGGCAAGTCATTTTACCCTATTTTTCTCAGTTTCCTCATCTGTAAAATGAGCTGCAGAAGGAAGAGCAAACCCCTCTAGTATTTCTGCCAAGAAAACCCCAAATGGGGTCAAAGAGAGTCAGACACAACTGAAAAAAATGAACAAGGGTAAAGACACACATGAGCTGCTTTCCAGAGAGGACTGCTACTGTGAACAGCTTTCAAGATTCTGATAACATAGTATAGTAAGCTCTCTATTCAATAACAAATCAGAGCATAACATTCATACAAAATCAAAATACAGCATTCACAATGTTACAACTTATCACAGAAAATCAAAATACAGCATTCATCATGTCACAACTCAACAACTTATCACTAAAATGGCCACATAGTTTTCACCAAAGTAGTCACATAGCTTTAAACAAAATACATTTAATCAATCACAAAATCCTTAATTCAATCACAAAGTACAAAAGTCAAAGTTCTCCACCCATAGGTCACAGTAAATGATAATCTTCTCAGTCAGTACACAGTATCCAAGTAAAGTATTCTGTCAGCTTGACTTGAGGCTGGCTCTCAGCTTCCATGGTTCCTCTTCCATGGTCCCAGCTCCAACTATCACCTGGGTTCAAAGACAGGCAGCTCCCAGTTCCTTGGCCAGCTCCTTGGCCAGTTCTTCATCCAGTTCCCATTCCATATTGAAGTTCTCAGTCAGTACACAGTATCCAAGAAATTGGAAGCTGGACAAGTTCTTACATTCACAGGGGAAGACAACAGATAAGGAAGGTTTCAGCTATAAGTCAGATGGAAAGAGCCCATGGGTCTTGGGGTACAGCAACAAAGTAGATGATAATGCCTCTTCTTTAATATCATTATTAATGTAACTACTCTCCAGACTTCTCTGTCCAGGGAGATGGTGGCCAAGGTGGTCGTGGTGGTAGTGGTTTGTCTCTCCTGGCTTGCTCTCTCTTTGTCAGTCTGTCTCTGTCTGCCTGTCTTTCTCTCTCCCTCTCTCCCTACAGTTAGTCTGGATTACCTGATCTGTGGACTGGTGGTACTGGGCACACTGATCCCTTCTGCAGAAGGTTTGCTCCCCTAGGATAAGGAATTTGGGGTCTCACCTGGAAGCAGGGCCAGTGCTCTGAGGAGAGAGGGGTACTGGGGATTTTGATGGCATTTAGTAGAAAGGGCTATCACTCATAAGAACAGCAACTTGGGCCTACAGAAAAGTACATTTAACACCAAATTCAGGACTGCCTCATATTAAGATATGGAAGAACTCAGAGAAATAATGCAAAGCAGACATGAAGGAAGGGACGTGCCTGGCTTTAGATAGCTTCTACTCACCTATATGGCCAAAGAAAGCTGTCCAGAGTGTCATCATGCACTCAGCATAGTATGAAACAAGGCATTATTGTGCATACTATATTATATTGAGAATAAATATAATAAATTCTCAATGAACTGAAACATCTACTCAACAATAATACAAATACTTCTCTAGAAATATACTATTTACAAGTGTAGCAAGCCTCTGGAGCTCACTCTCCCAACACACACTACCACAGGGGATTCCCAAAGTGATGATTCCTATCTCTCCCTCAGGGGATGCCTTAGGGGCACTGGGGTTCTTCTACTTCTTCTAACGCTAGTGGCTTAAGCCCTGTTTCTGGAGTGTTCTTCTCAATATTGATCACTGGAAGTTAGCACCCTGGTATCTTCTAATCAATCAATGTCAACAGGTTTTTGCAAAGGATATTTACTGAAAGCATATAGCAAGAACTAAAGCACCAAAGGATTTCTTCAAACTAGGGCACACGTTCCCCTCTACTACCTTGTTTACTGGGAACCAAGCAGGCTCACCAAATATCCATGTGGGCTGGCAGCAGGCAGCACCTATTGGGCATGCTCAAAGCACTTGACCCTCATTATCCAGTCCCCCAGTTACACCCAGAAACTTTGAAGTATTTGAAAGCCATTATAAGCTTTTTATATCATTGATTTGTATGTGGTGCTTTAAAATCATGTTATTTTTCATGTGAAACCACAAAACAATCCAAGACAGGCCTTTCTTTAATGAACTATGGGATCTGAATGCTCTTGTTTTCTATGTCTATTAATATTCATGAAATGTCATACCATATTCAGAATTATCTGTTAAATTCATGTTCTCTTTTGTCTACATACTGAATGACTAGTTAAAAAAAATTCAGGATGCTTGTCTACATTCCAGGACCATATTCAAATTGGATTCTTAGGAATGATGAATTTTTAATCAGGTAATGCCTCTTACATTTCAACACCATGATTTTTAACAAAGGTAATTCTACTGTTCTCTGGTGACAAAATGAAAAAGAAAAAGTACTTTATCTGAACTATGATGATAAATTCACTTTACCTTTCCATTTCTAAATCTTTTACATGTCACATCAAATGGTGATAAAATCCATAGGATGTCCACATTCTTTTGCTGAAGCAATATTCAGTTAAAATGTGAAAATCTTTAGAAATCATATTTCTATTCCACAGGAGTTAATAACCAAACAAAACTAAAGCTGAACCTCTTTATAGTTGACTGGCAAGTAAAAAGAAGCGCCAGTTTGTTTTTGTAATTAGATTTTTTAAGGCTTAAGTATGCCTTGGTAGATTCAATCGGGTACACTTTAGACTCTTATAAATACAATAATAAAATCTTCCTTAAAGAAATAAAGAACTACTTAAATAATTGGGAGGAATATTCATTGCCCATGGTTGGGCCATGCTAATATAATAAAAAACTTTGCTCCCTAAATTAATCTACAAATTTAGTTATATGTCCATCAAATTTCTAAAAAGATACTTTATAGACCTATATAGAATTATAATAAAATTTATTTTGAGTAACAAAACTCTAGAATCTTAAGGGGGAAATGTAAAAAAAATCTGTATAAAGGGAGAATAGAAATTCCAGATCTCAAATTATGCTAAAAACCAAAAATCATCAAAATGACTTGATATTGACTAAAATTAAGAAAAATAAATCAGTGAACTGATTAGATACATTTAAAATAAGAATCAGAAAGAATCAAGTTAAGTAAGTCATTGTTCCATACACCTAAAAGCAAAAAATACTCAGGGAAGATCTCCATATTTTATAAGGATTGCTGAGAAAACAAGAAAGCAGTCTGGCAAAAATTAGGTTTATATTACTATAACACAATAAGAGGTAGGACTGGAGAGATACACTCATGGTGGCATGGCTAGAGATGTCTTAAAAGTGCTGAGGAAGTACAGAACTGAGTGAGATAAGGCCATAATTTGTCTACTGAATCTCAGGGAGAAGTCACTTTTTTACCAGAGTGGAAGTACAGCCTGAGTGGAGATGGCACGACCGGCAATGTGGGTGAGTGAAATTAAATAAAATTGAAAAGATCTGAACAATTCATCTGTGTAGGAGATTTCAGGTATGGAGCTTACTCCACTAATACAAATTGATTCTTCTCTGCTACTCACAGTTTTAGATAGTTTCATAGGGGCACTGAGAGGTTTAAACAACCTGTGGGAGGTAACATAGCCAGTATGACTGCGGCAGAACTTGAACCCAAATCTCTGTAACCTCAAGGCTGGCTCTCTCCTATGTCAGGCCACCTCTCAATAATAAAATCCACATGAAAAAGATAAGAAGGGAAGTAACTGATTGAGGGGGAAATATTCATGTCAAATATCTCTAATGATGGCCTCATATCAGATATATAAGTAACACTATCATATGAGATGAAAAGCCATTCTCTACAAGATAAAATGTCAAAAGATATGAACAAGTAAGTGCAAATTATTGACAACCACTAAATAGGAGAAATACAAATTTTTAAAAAAATTTTAGGTTTTACCTCATAACTAGAAAATTGGCAAAGATCACAAAATATGGGAATATTCAATGTTGGAGACAGTATAAAAAGATGTGAACATTTATATTCCATTGGAAGAACTGCAAAATGATCAAACATTCTATAAAATGATATAGAATTATGTTCTAAAGAAAACAACTAAAATGTCCATATCTTTTGACCCAGACATCTCACTGCTAGGCATATACTTCAAGGAGGTTATATATACACATACGTATTCATACACACACATACATATCACAACATTTTTTGTGGTAGCAAAAAATTAAAAACAAAGTAGATGCCCATTTACAGAGGGGGCAGGGGGAGGCAAGGTGATTATAATAGAATATTATTTTGCCATAAGAAATGATACTATGAAGTTCCAAGAACAATGGGAAGACACTTTTGAATGAATTCTGACTGAACTAGGCAGACCCCAAGAAACTAATGAGTATAACAACAATGTAAATTAAAGAAGCCACCTCCCCCCAAAAAAAAGTTTTGGGGACTCATTTTCTTCCCTTGTAAAATGAAAGGACTGGACATGATCCTTTCCATCCCTAAATCATATGATCCCATAAACCTTGGTGTCCTAACACCTCATTCCTAGTTAATGGTTTTGCCACTGGATTGCTATGTCTCCAAAAGCTGAAAAAAAGATTCAGATTTTTTTAGGAATCAGGATAAACCTCATTTAAAGCTAATACATGGCTACAGGAGCTGTACAAAATGTTACAGATATCAGTAGGGTAACAAAACACTCTGAAGTTTCACAATAAAAAGTATACTGAAGTGTTTAGAAAGGTAAAATTAATACAAGCTTTAATAATTTTGGTAAGAAACAAGGGACTTTTGTTTTCCGGGAGATTCAGTATCACTGAAGGAAAAAAAAATCAGAACTGAGGCTATAATATTAATTGAGAAAGCAAAATTGGTGAGAAATCAATGATAGACCTATGAGAACTGAATGCACTTCTCAAAACATGTCCTGGATTTCTCACCGTGGAAGCCCCCAAAAGAGAATGACTCTGAACTTTCTGGACCCTTCCTTCCACCCTTCAACTTCTTCTCTTCTCCTTTATGTATTACTGCTGTCTGGAGATGCTTTGTTCCTCTCTAGAGGCTTTAAAGACAAACTAAAGAATAGTACATTGTGGCTTATGTTTGAGATCTGTCTTTCACTGGGTAGTAGAGAGTGGGGAGGAAGGGAGAAGTACGGGAAAGAATCATCAGAAACATGGTCAGAGACCAGAGTAAAAACTGTATTTTCATAAAGCAGTAGAAATATATCACTTGAACACTAGATTTCAAACATAAAATATTTAAAGCCTCAGATGGCATAGTCTTGTCACACAGAAGAGCAGATATAAGCAAGAATTGCTTTTAGCTGAAGTTCATTTTGTTGTTTAGTTACTTCAGTAGTATCCGTCCAACTCTCTGTGACCCCATTTGGGGTTTTCTTGGCTCAGATCCTAGATTAGTTTGCCATTTCCTTCTTCAGCTCATTTTACCTATGAGGAAACTGAGGCAGAAAGGGTGACTTGCCAAGGGGTCACACAACTAGCAAGTGTCTGAAATTCACCAGCTTAGAAGTTTTGGGTTTTTTAGAGACTGTCTAATGACATTCTTAATAGATTATCTCCAGCAATGTGAATTATTAAAAGTCTAGTAATGGTCATAGTATAGGGTATAAATAGGTAAGGTTACCGTTACTGTTCATATCACTGCTGTATGCCTATTCCCTAAGGAACACATTCCCTAATTATGAAAGGAGAAAACATTGTTTATACATGCTACAGTAAGCAAAGTATTTCTGTGAGGTTCTGGGCTATCTGGATTCATGTACTAAAAAGATTTAACCACCTTCTTCTAGTTTCTTTGTCTTTTGATAAGCATTCAATGCATGTCCATCATTCAGAGGGTTACACTACAAATTGAGAAGGGGTATAAGACTTCCTGTTTGTGGCTGCTGCTTCCCCTCTGTCAGAGTAAAAAGCAAGACAGCAAAGGATAATGGTCAGCAATGAAGTTGATTCTCTCTGTAGTTTAGAGACTGGACAATTGTTTTATCCCCACTGAGACTGTTTGGATTCAAGACAGTGGAAAGCATCTGAATGGGTATGTTTGGTCAATGAGTCTGTCAGTCAACAGCTAGGTGGCAAAAGGGACAGAATTCTGGTTTGGAATCAGGAACATGTGCATTCAAATCTAGCCTCAGATACATACTAGCTACGTGATTCCGAGCAAGTCACTTAAACTGTGCCTGCCTTGGTTTCCACATCTGTAAAATGGGGATAATAATCACACTTACCTCTCCCCCAGGGTTGACATGAGGATCAAATAAGATCCTAACTGTAAATTGTTGAGCACAGTGCTTGGCATAGTAAGCACTATATAAATGTTAGCTATGATAAAAACAGAATGATTTTTACTATGTTCCAGGCACTATGCTAAGCACTGGGGACACAAAGAGAGGCAGAGAGCTTGCATTCGAATGGAGAGGAGCATGACATGCCCCAAACTCAAGATATAGAGAGCAGGAGGAGAAGACAATCTCAGGCAGAAAGGACAGGCACAGGGCAAAGAATCACTGCGTGTGTGTGTGTGTGTGTGTGTGTGTGTGTGTGTGTGTGTGTGTGTGTGTGTAATGTAAATCGATAATATAAATAAAACAAATACAAGATAAATATAAGGTAGTTAAGGAGGGAGGCCACTCACAGTTTGGTGAATGAGGAAAAGTTTGACATAAAAGCCACTGTTTGAGCTGCATTTTAAGGACGAGAGAAGGATTCTAAGGAGCTAGTGACATTTCAGCCATGAGAGATCTCCATGCCAGAGGCACAGAGATGGAGGATGGAAGATATGGGTGAAGAATGGGGTGGGAGGGGAAGCACCTGGCTGGATGGCTAGGAGCGTAGGATGGAGACAGCACGTTCAAGCAGAGTGATGAAGTCAGAAGCCAGATTGCAAAGGGCCGAGGACAGGAAGTAGAGGCAATGAACGTAGCCAGCTTTTTCTAGGAGTTTGGCTGGAAAGGGCCAAGAGATTAGGTGATGACATGTTGTAGAGAGGTTTGGATGAGATGATGCTTGACTGCACCTCAGAGATTCTAGAATCACATTTTCCGATCCAGTTTGCTTTGTGGTGTACAGGCAAAACCAAGTCTGCAGGCAAAGTGGAGAGTTTACGAATCATCTCGTGGATCTGCGCCATGCACACAATCTGGTGTAGACAAATAATTGTCATCCTGCCCATTTCACTTTGCTTGTAAGTCTAAGATTTAAAGAAAAAGAAAAACTTTTGGAATTTCCTTTTAGATTTTTTTTAACCAGGACAGTGTCATCTTTGGAAACAAGATGAGAAATTACCTAAGGATGAGGGTACCCTCATTTAGTTCTGACAGCTAATTCATTCAACGTTTGTTTGTTTTTCAGAAGGTCCACCCATGGCGCTCACTAGTCCTTCCTGTGAGGTGAGTCACAGCTATCTCAAATGATAGAACCCCTCCCTAGTGTCTAGACTTAGGCAGCTTTTGCAAAGCTTTTTCCAAACACCACGCAAATAGTTCAGTAACTTTGACTGACTCCTTGCAGGCCTGCTTCTATATGCCACCTGGATACTTCAATACAAATCGTAGTACCCATCCTGTGTCACAAAGTTAAATGGAGCAGATGGACTAACAGCAGGTATTTTTTTAAGTATGGAAAAGAACTGCCCTTTCCAATGCAAGTAGCTTCTGCCTTAGCTGCCTAAATCTTAGGACCATTAGCTGAAGACTGGAAGGGAACTTACAGGTCATCTGCCTAAAGCTCTTCACTTTTCAGAAGGTCACACAGAGACAGAAATTAAACCTGGGTCCTCTGACTGCAAGCGCCCATTCGGCACCTCCCAGCCACTTCTTCAGTGCCCCCTGAAGCCCTGGGACACAAGGAAAAATCAATTCTGCAGCACAGAAGACCTGACTATAAACCACAGACTTCACAGCTTTGCCTCACAGATGGAGCTATACTGTTGAACTTAAGCAACTTGACAGCACTAAGGAGACTACTTCAAGTATCCTTGAGGAGTTGGATGACACACAGAAGACACAAGAAAAGACTGAAGCTCAGAACTGAACCTTAGAGAGCATCTAATCCAATCTACCCATTATACAGGAGAAGAAAATAAGGCCCAGAAAAGTTAAATGAGTTCCCTAAAGTCACAAAACTAACAATCTGCATTATGACCAGGGCTTCTGAGTCTTGGCCCAGTTTTCAGGGTAGGTGGGTGATACAGTGCTGGGCCTGAGAGTCAGGAAGACCTGAATTCAAATCCTGGCCCAGACACGTACCAACTTTGTCACCCTAGGCAAGTCACTTAACTCCTGTCTGCTTCAGTTTCCTATTTTATAAAACGGGGACATTAAGAACATCTGCCTTACCTTACCTCACTTGTTGTGAGTTTCAAATGACATAACATGTAAATCTCTTTGCAAACGTCCAAGTGCTATATCACTGGTTTTTGTTATTGTTACTATTATTTCCAGGACACTATGATAGATCTCAAATTTCTTTCAAGTATGAAGATATGACAGCTAGGGATCCTAGATAATAGAGTGCTGTGTGACCCTGTTCAACTCATTTCACCCCTTTGCCTCAGTTTCCTCATCTGTAAAAAGAGCTGAAAAAGGAAATGGAAACCACTCTGGTATCTTTGCCAAGAAAACCCCAAGTGGGGTCATGAAGAGTCAGACATGACTGAAATTACTGAACAAAGGTATGTGTGACTGACAATTACATCACTCCAAACTTTCAGTCGCAGCTTTGACTAAGCCAGCTAAGGTCTTCATTCTTTCTCCACCCACCTACCCCTACCCCTAGTAAAATGAAAGATTTAGCAATAAATTAGTTCTACTCCCTTCTTCCCCATGTGGCCAGAAGAGTAAAAATGCCTGAGTAAAGTGATTATGGAACTCCCTCCTTTGAGCCACAGTCCCCCCAGTCCCACTCCCACCCAATGACTCTCATGGGCCTGCTTTTACACTATGGTTGTTCCTTTTACTACTGGGCAATTGAGGGGGTAGGAGAGGAGAAGGAGAGCTAGACAGGGTACAACAGGCTACACAGCATTTAAATCAAATGGAAGGTGTAAATTCAAATATGTCTTAGCAGACAACTGATGAGGGGGTGATAGGTGTTTCAGGGACCCCAGTGACCAGAGTTCCATGGTGGGCAGTCTGGAATGAATTCACAGGCTCAAGAATTCTGAGTCAAGTTGGTAAAAGTTTATTATTATGTTATACAGTGGGTAGGAGGTCTTAGGAAACCTGCAACATTAAAGGGGTCATATATTTTTATAGAATAATCCATAGTATAACCTGTGCCAATTACGCTAAGTAGGTGAGTAAGGGTGGGATTAGAGAGGAGTTAAGGAGTGGTCAGTGCTTAAAGGAACATACACTTTTAATATCTACTGCACAGGCCTATTGCCCATAATTCACTGGGAAATAGCCCAAGGCAGGGGTGGGGGGAGGGTTCATGGAGGTGTGGTTTTAGGCTTGAAACGTCACTAAGTCAACTAACAGTCAGGGCTGACTGAGAAGTGCCCAGTCTGTTACCCATCAATGTCCTGTTTGACAAGATGGATGTTGGGAGTTCCACATATGCCAAGCTAACAAGGGATCCAGGGTGTGTATAATGAGCTAAGGAGTATACACATGACTGAGTCAATGATATATGTAATAGATAGATACCCGTACACAGCTGCTTCAGCCAGTACACAGTTGGGTCAAACCACTAAATTCTGTAGGTGCAGCTGACCACTGTAATAGGAAGAGAGATAAGTATTTTGTTAGGGCATGCTGCCCTTGAGCTAGGGAGAAACTGCCTGAGACAGTGTTTTGGGGCTTGGGAGATTTGAGGCTAGTGAGAAATGTGATTTTACAAACTGATATGATTTTACAAACTGGGGTTCAAGAATAGGTACCCAAGCACCCCAACAGGCACCCAAGCACCCCATCACAACTACTGTATATGAAAGCATTTTTGAAAATGTAATTGTTCTAAGTATGTAAAATGGATAGCTAGAATCCCAATTTTAACTGTTAGTCTTTATGGCTCTCAGGAGAACCAGTACTTAGCCATAAGAGACTCCAATACACATTGGAGAAGTGGATGATGGGAGCTGAATGTGAAGAACTCTTCACCCAAATTCAGATCATCTGCTCATTGTTTAACTTTATCTGATTTCTCTTACACAAATATTATCATACTCAATAGGGGGCGATGCACATGCCTTGCCTTTTTGTCACTTGATGCTTAATTTCAGTACTTTAATCCAGTCTGGTGCCAACTTTGAATCAACTGAGCTACTTCTAAAAAGAAGAGTTTTCGTTAGACCCGTATCCACAGCAAGATTTTGGCAGTGTACCATTTCTATCACCTTATTAAAAATCATGAAATTCACCCCAGAACTTCCACATGAATGTATCTGGGAAAGAAGTAGTGGCATCTCCATGGTTAGCTTTCTATTGTGTGAGATATATGACTGGAACAGAAGCAGCCTTAGAATCAATGGAGCAATAAACCAGCTGGTTTTCAAATGGTTGTCATTAGCAAGACACTATCGTCTCAAAGGAATGGGCACAGGAAACCTGAGAATAACAATCTGTTCCTTGTTGAAATGGCAACAGAAGAGGTTTTAAAAACAAGTCCTTTTCATCATTGTATCCATTTTTCATGCAAATGGGTAAAAAGCCCAAACCTGATACAAAGCAATATAACAAGAATTTCTAACTTCTCCTTATTCATTTAGGATAGATCATTAGAGTTGAAAGGGACCTCAGGGGCTGTTAAAAGATGGGGTCTCTGGGATGGCTAGGTGGAGTAGTGTTTTTTATAATGGCCTCAGTGAGTAGAACATTTAATAATTACTTATTTTTTTTAACTTTCATTGATTTTAGTTTACATCATTCATTTCCACGAGATTTTGAGTTACAAATTATCTCCCCATCTTTCCCCTACCCACCGCCCCAAAACAACCATCCCATCGTATAACCCCTCCCGCAATCTATTCTCTCCTATGTCCTACCCCATCACCCTTCTGACTTTCCAGTAGGGCAGGATGGATCTCCCTACCACAGTGCCTGTGTATCTTAAGTCCCAGTTGGATGTAGTTAATAATAATATTAATAATAATTGTATATATAATATGTATATATATACATATATATTTTTAATATTTGATTATAGAACCTTAATTTCTAGATTCTTTCTCTTCCTCCCTTGTCACCCACTCCCACTGGAAGGACTAGCAATTAAATACAGGCTGTACAAGTGTAATTATGCAGAACCTCTCCACAGTGGGCATATTGTGAGATATTGATTATATGTCCCTCCTTCCTATCCTGCCCCCCTTCTATTCTCTACCCCGTCCCTGGCCCTGTCCCTTTACAGACATATGTACTTCCATCAACCCTCCCCCACCAACCCTGCCCTCCCCTCCATCATCCCACCTCTCATCTCCATCCCCCCTACTCTCCTGTGTGGCAAGATACCCAGTTTAGAGTTTATGTCATTCCTTCCCTAAGCCAAGTTCAATGAGAGTAAGGTTGACTCTTTCCCTTTTGCCTTCCTGTTCTTCCTCTCCATTGTAACAATTATCCTTTGCTTCTTCTATGAGATGATTAACCCCATTCTGTCTCTCCCTATCTCCTCTCATTCTAATTCTCTCCCACCTCAGGATTTCTCCTTTTAGGGTATTGTCCCTTCCTATTCAATTGATCTTGTGCCCTCTA
>CM053582.1:49425516-49443195 GCA_028627135.1 Pseudochirops cupreus | reverse complement strand
GGGCAGGCTGGTTTCGGTTCGCAGTGCTGATATGGTTCCTCGTAGCTGAGCTGACTTTAGTGGGAAGTATCTTTGTGTGCATTTTGGAGTTCTAGGATTGGTTTACAGTCCTGTTTTATGGGTATTTTGGGGTGGCTATGTGAGAGCTGCGATATGTTGCTGCTGCTACGCTGCCATCTTAGCTCCACCCCTGCAATAAATATTTTTGTACATATGGGTCCTTTTCCCACTTCTGTAATCTCTTTGGGATATGATCCCAACAGTGGTATTGCTGGGTCAAAGGGTATGCAATTATTTATAGCCCTTTGGGCATAGTTCCAGATGGCTCTCAAGAATGGTTGTATCAATACACAACTCCACCAGCTATGTATTAGTGTTCCAATTTTTCCACATCCTCTCCAGCATTTGTCATTTTCCTGTTTTGTCATCTTAGCCAATCTGACTGGTGAGATATGGTACCTCAAAGTTGTTTTGATTTGCATTTCTCGAATCAATAGTGATTTAGAGCATTTTTCCATATGCTTAAAGATATCTTTAATTTCTACCTCTGAAAATTGCCTTCAACAGGCATTTCTTAAGCACTTAACTCTGTGCTAGGCACTGTGCTGAATTGTGGAGACTTCTTAGCAGCTAACCCAGATCCAGATTTTCACATGCAATATGTATGCATGTGGTAAGGGATGGTATTTGAAAATATGTTGGATCTGAGAGCTGTTGTGACCTAATCAGGAAGAAAATAATATAGTGTATTTTACAAATCACATTCTACAATATGATTTGATAAAGAAAGCACTAGATCAAAGTGTAAAAATGGTGGCCAATATATTTAAAGGGAAAGGCAGCTATTTGTTTATATAGTATATGTTTCATATATTCAGTTTTTGTAGACATTTTCACAGTCTTATTGTTCTCTGGGTATCTACCTGGTGATGAATTGCCTGCCTGTCGCCCAACCTAGCTCAGGTTGGAAAAGCTCATAACTGGATTGGTCAGAGGGGAATGAATTTTTCAGCTACAGCAATTCTTGAAGACTACCTACTAAGTTACAGAAAAGTTGTGATCTACATCAGTGCAAGGAGTAAACATACCTAAAAAATCATAGATCCCCACAGTACTAGAGTCGGGTCCTCTGGGAGTCATGGCAGAAAAGGCATTTGTGTTTAAATAACTAAGACTTGAGATCCTTCTTTTCCATTCTGCAGAATTAATCTACCTAGAAATCTCCTGGTTATTTCTAAAGGCACAATTATATCCATTAAAGTTTTGAATGTTTCAGCATCATTTTCAGTGAAAAATTTGCAGATTCTTCTTTATCCCCCCAAGCAAACACACACCTTCTGACAACCAACTGTGGAGAGTGTTCATAGAAACAGTAAAAACTCCACATGGTTTCACTCACCCTGGAAGCATCCCCATTTGAATGATGGGCACTATAGCTCTGCAAACGGCATGCTTTAGCACTTTGTCAGAATAATGTCTGTATTATCTTAACACATTAGACTCTACTTAAATACTTTTTGAGTACAAATGCTTAGTTTTATTTCTTGGGTTCCCAGGTACCACAAGCTCTGCAGGTAAAATTAAATCAAGCTGAAACTTCAAACAAGACTACTTGGCTCAGCCATGATGTTTTTAATGAAAATGATCACTTTTACTTTGATAATGGGATTTCTGATGAAAAAGCTGATGGGGTCCTTGGTACAAAGGCTTTGGTGAGTGATCCTATGATGAAACATTCAGCCTTAGTGGTTGGGCCTGAGGTTTGCTTGTCACTTACATTTAATTTCTATTTAAATAGTCAACTGATGTGAAAATTATATCAATAAACAATGGGCTGATTTGATCCTGAATAATTTTAATAATTGTCTATGCAGTTCCCTGTGTTAGTAATACCGTGGCGATTCCCCAGTTTTGTCAAGACTCTCATGTCTATCTCCCATTCTCTTTTGTTCTTTCTTCCTTTTCTCCCTTCTCTCTTTTCCTCTCCCACCCTCCTTCTGTGTCTGTTTCCCTCCCCCCTCTCATTTCCTTGGAAACACTGAATGTGCAGTTCTTAGATGAATCTTTCATTTCAACCACTTTTATAACTTCCTTTTTAAAAGATTCTTTTTAGTAAGAAGAAAAATTACTCATCTGAGCTTCAAATTGAGGACACTGTCCTTCTGATAATTCATTAGTGAACCAACCTGCTGTATCAGCTGTAAGTGCTTCTTGAAAGCCAGATATGATTCTTGCCCCTTCTCTTGTCCAGACATTGATCATTTTTGCTTCCACTTTGCTAGATTTTGTTTTAATTTCATTTGTGCCATCTGTGAGATGTATATGCCAAATGACTAATTTCTGGGGCCAAAGTATGATAAGAAATTCTTCCACTGATGCTAGGTGTATTTTTCCCTTGTTTTAGACATATGTTTATTTCACTCTGTGATATTGATTGGGACAAGATGTTATGAACCCTCTGATGTCAGTCATCCTTTTGCCTGATGTAGTTTCACAGACCTCACTTTACACCTCTCTCCAGTCTCTTCAATTCCCATGATTAACATCTTCATTCTACCTCAGTCACCCATAGGGGTGGTCATGACTTAATGCTCATCATGATCCAGACCTTTGCCATGCTGGTGATTTCAAATGCACATATTCTTTCTGATCATAATCTCTACTTCTGCCTCTCCCTCAGCCTCATTCCTCCTCAACCCACTCTTTATCCTCAATGAAACCTCTAGTCCCTGTCTTCAACCTTGGTTATCTAGCCCGTCACTCTAGCCTCCTAATTTGATGAAAATAAAATGAAGTACATCTCTAGTGACCTCCCTCATTTCCCTCTTATGTACCTCAAAATGGCTTTATTTTTAATGGTCCTCTCCTTCTTTCCCCTTGACCCTTCTCCTTTCCATAAGCAACTCCTCACCCCATGCCTTCAGTCCCATCACCTGTCTTCTCCAGAACCCTGCCACATATAATATTGCTTCCTGCTTCTGGCTTTCCAACATGCTCAGGTGAAAATCATCCTACAGATATCCTTCACTGGGCCCTGCCACCCCTTCAAGCTATTGTCTTTATATCTCACTGTGCTTTTTCCTGATAAGCTTCTAGAAAGATTCATCTATGACTTCTCATCGCCCATTCATTTCTCCACCCCTTATGCCATGGCTTCCAAATGAATTCTGGGCTTATTTAATTTGTTTCATTTAAGTCTAAATAAATACTTATCAAGGGACTGTTCTTTAGACAAAATCACTTGATAACATGAATTACAGTTTCTTTAAAATGTCCATCAAGTTCATGCAGAACTTTCTTTGGTCAATCAGTCAACAAGTGTTTTTTTTAAGTATCTACACACACCTACAGGGCCAGGCACTGTGCTAAGTGCTGGAAATATAAAGAAAAGCAAAAGAGAGTCTCTGCCATCAAGAAATTCACAGTCGAATGGGGGAGACAACACAGAAACAGCTCTGTACAAACAAGATATATACATGATAAATTGAAGCTAATCAACAGAGGGAGAGCAATAAAATTTAGAGGGATCAGGAAAGGCTCCCTGTAGAAGGTGAGATTTTAGCTGGGAACTGAAGGAAGCCAGAGAAGCCAAGAGGCAGAGATGAGGAGAGAGAGCATGGGGCACAACCAGTGGCAGTGCAAGAAGCCTGCAGATTTTATGCCATATGCAAAGAATAGCAAAGATATCAGAAAGACTGGATAGAAGAATATATGTTGGGAAGTAAGCTGTAAGAAGACTTGTGTTTGTGCTTCGTTCTCGAAGAGGACCGTGACATCATGCAATGATGACATTTCATGCAGCTGACTTTGATTTGAGTGAGGAAGGGCTGTTCGAGGTCAACAGGCCTCACTTTCTCCTCCAGAACCATCTGGATCCAGTGGCCAGAGATACATCAGGATGACTGGAGATGGCCTAGGATGCAATGGGAGCCCCTGGCCCTTTTAGGCTAAGGTCTTTTCAGGTTCTCACTTTGAGTAAGGTAACACCCATTCAGTGAATAGGCTTCTTTAAGAAGTCAGTCAAGGGATGGCCCCTTTAATAAAAAAAATATCAAATTGGGAGGGGAAGACCCTCAGGGTTGCTGGCCAAAAGAGAAAAGGTTGTTATTTAAGTCTGCTCTGTGCTAGGAGGCCAGGGACCTATCCCTGAGTTGCAGAGTGAATTGGATTTAAAGTTTGGTCTTTGAGAATGAAATCTAGCCCGTAAACCCCAAGTTACTGGGGTAGCTTTCAGCCAACAAAAAGTACCTTCCTGGGCAGAGTACCCTCAGGTGAAGAGAAGAGGGAGGGGGAGAGCAAAAACACAACCTGTAAGAAGACTGGAAAGGTAGGAGGGGGGGCAGGTTGGGAAAGGCTTTAAATTGAATTTAATTATAATGGCTCTCTATTTCCAGTTTTTTCAGATGTACCAGAGGTCCTGCCTCTTCCCTCTATTCATGTTTAACATTGTTTCTGCTTAGTAGAAAAGTAATAGGATATGTTCTTCTGTTCAGTCATATTGAACAAATAGCCATGTTCCATAGTAGGATCCCTCATTTTACATAGCACAGGACTTTGGATTTAGAGATGGAAAAATTTACACAAGGCAGAATTTGAACCCAGGTCCTCTGACTCCTAATCCAGTGCTTTATCCACAACATCATTCTGCCCAGTACCACATCATTCGCCTATTACTCATATCTCTTGCTGTGTCTGTCCCCTTTAGTTCAAATGAGTTGAGGGCCAGAGAGAGAAAGACAAAGAGAGACAGAAAGACAGATAGAAAGAGAGAGACAGAGAGAGAGAGAGTGTGTGCAAGCTAGCTTTTTTAGCAATAACTGTCAGGCCCAGGGAATATCACTCATATGGCCCTCACCTTGGTTCAGACTCTAATCATCTCTCACCTGGACCATTACACTAGTTGCCTAATTGGTCTCCCTGTCTTAATTTCTCCCCTTCTAGGCCATACTCCACAAAACTGGCAAAGTGACTTTCTTAAAGCAGAAGGCTTCCCAGGGGGTCCTGGAGCCAAGTGGAAGTGGCTCAGGAAAGCCAACTGTTCAGTTTTAGCTATGAGCATTTATGCCTCAGAAATTGCAAACAGTACAAATCAAGGCTTGATTCACTTTTCTATAAGACAGAGAAAATGTTAATTATGCAGGTTAAATTTAAATGCATGTTATGTATACAATTTTTTCCCCAGGAGCCAGTTAAACATTTCCCAGACCATCTCTGAATTGAATCATGTCATCCCTTGCTCCAGAAGTATTAGTGGCTCCCTGTGGTTTCGAGTAACAAATACATAGTTCTATTTGGCATTCAAACCATTTAGAAGGCCTTTTCAATATCTTTCTATAATTATTATGGATTATTCCTTTCACACACTCTACTGGTCGGGCAAATTGGCCTACTTACATTCCATTACACACATTCTATCTCCTTTCTCCAAGTCCATGCCTGGAATGTACTCCTTCCTTACCTCTGCCTCTTAAAATCCCTAGCTTCCTTCAAATCTCAACTCATACATCACCTCCCACATGAAGTTTTTCCTTAACCATGGGATTATTTCCATATTTGTGATAGCTACTTCCTCTGTCCATAACCCTCTGGGGATCACTCTTTTCTAAGACCTCTTAAACTGGAAATATCTCAGTAAAAGAGGGGAGGGTATTTGATGACTTCTTTTCATCCCCAGTAGTTAGAAGGTAACATTATTTTGGAAGAAAACTATTGACAAAGATAACTGAGACAGCCTCTTTTTTTTTTTTGCTTTTTGGAGGGCAATTGGGGTTAAGTGACTTTACCAAGGTCATACAGATAGTAAGCGTTAAGTGTCTGAGGCCGGATTTGAACTCAGGTCCTCCTGACTCCAGGGATGGTGCTCTATTCACTGCATCACCTAGCTGCCCCCTGAGACACACTCTTAACAGGTACCAGTCACACAAGCTTTTTTTTCATTCTCAAGTATTTGGAAAGCTACATGTTCATGTCATGTAGTCACTTATGTGACTTTCTCAGTGCTAATATGGGGTAAATGGGGAATGTTTATTAAAGCGTCCCTGTACCTTTCAGAGGGAGTTTAATGAATGTAATGAGCTATTTATATGTTTCATTTTTCCTATATTTGTTCATGCATACCTATGAGCCTTTCATATCCTGTACATTTTTTTGGCAGAGGAAATAAAAAGCTGTCCTGTATGTGATACTGGTAATGTACCTTGAGCATCTTTGCAGGAGGGAACACTGTGGCACATGTAAGGGCTTAGACACAAGCCATAGTATGCTTTTTAAAAAAGAAATGTTCTTTATGCCCAAAGGGCTATAAATAATTGCATACCCTTTGACCCAGCAATACCACTATTGGGGTTGTATCCCAAAGAGATCACAGAAGTGGGAAAAGAACCCGTATGTACAAAAATATTTATTGCAGCTCTCTTTGTGGTGGCAAAAAAACTGGAAATATAGGGGATGCCCATCAATTAGGGAATGGCTGAACAAGGTGTGATATATGAATGTAATGGAATACTATTGTGCTATAAGAAATGGGAAGGAGATGGACTTCATAATTACCTGGAGAGGCTTATACGGACTGATGCTAAGTGAGAAGAGCAGAACCAGGAAAAACTTGTACACAATCACAGACACATCGTATGTGTTATGACCAACCCTGATAAACTGGACTCTTCTCAGCAATGCACAGCTATAAGACAACTCTACAAGTCTCAGGATGGAAGGAGATATCTACATTCAGAGAAAGATCTAGAAAGACTAGAGTTTAAATGGAGACTGAAGCATAACATGCTATCGTTCTTTTTCATGTCTGGTTTTGTTTCTTTTTTCCCATTGTTCACTCATTGGTTACAACCCTTCTATACAACCAGACCATTGTACAGTGTGAAAGTATTTGCAGATCCTATACATGATTGCACGCCGCCATGGAGGGGGAGAAGGGAGGGGAGAAATTTTGAAACTCAGGGGATTGTGGAACTGAATCTTGTAAACAAAAAGTAAATAAACAAGTCAATGAAAAAAAAGAAATGTTCTTGCAGTTTTACTCCAATATGGAGACAGAGCTAAAAAGGGAAAGCCATTGGTCCCCAGGATCAAACTTGGCACATGTGAGCCCCAAGTCAATTGGGGAATGGAGGTTAGGGCTCCACTACAGGTGACATTGTTACACTCAGAGGTTTGTAAAAGCTTTTGAATGATGAATATAGAGTCCTGCAACTTCACAAAAATGAGTAGGTCTTATAGAAAGAAAATGCCAGACCAATTTTTCACACTGATGAGAAATGATAGCCTGGTTATCATTTCCTTCCAATGACCAATTTCATAATATATTTACCCTGATGGTGGGGAGTTTCCTCCTTTTCTTGGTACACGTAACAGCCCCAGTTCTCCTAGTGTGTGTATTTCATGAACATTAGGATGAACTTCCACTGTGAGTTACCTGTTAGACTTCTCTGCTTATAAAGGAGATAACTAGCCAGGACTTGTCCTTTAAAGACTTTAAATTATGATCCTAAATTCATCACTTATTTGAATGAAAAGGGAAAATGATAAAGAACTTTTTATAATTCATATCCTTTCTTTTTGGTCTGACTTTGGCCAGAGATAATGTAGGCTTAAAATTTTAAATTATGAACAGCTTAAAAAGGCTTATTGGGCCATGGTAGGTATTTTTAAAATTAATTTGAGTTTTAAATGTCATTGAATATTAATACTTGAACGTGCAATTAGTAAAAGCAGGTAAATGAATTTAGATTTGGAAGAGCCTTCCAACTCTAAATCCTGTGACTCTTTGGTTAATCTTATTAGGATAATGCAAAAAAATTTTCTGCCATCAAAAGACACTTAATTTCTCATACTATTTACTTTCCTAGAAGAAGGAATGTCTGATCTTGCTAATGGCAGAAACAGCAGTCCTTCTCCAGCTCATCATTTAGTGCCATCTTTCTCCACATTCTCCCATAAATTCCCCACAGAAGATCTACCCAGTGAGCTAGAACCTTCTTTGGGGCTGGGTAACCTTACATCTGTACCAGCCTGTGCTCCACTGGTATATCCCTCAAGAATACATGGTCAGTCTCGTGGCAGTAATACTTTAGTAGAAAGATGCAAAAATCCTCATCGATAATATGCTGCAACCTATTTATCTCCTAGCATGAGTCTCTCTATTGCCCTGCTGGTCACCCATAAATTTAATTCTTTAGTGTTTCTGTGGCATTTCATTGTTCATAGCCAGATGGCACCTCAGGGAGAATATCAATGTTGAAAAGATGACATTTTGTGTTCACAAAGCATCCTATTGGGATCTTTGAATGTACATCTTCCTAAATCCATTCCAATCAGCAAGCATTTATTAAGTGCTGAATGTTTGAGATACAAAGACTAAAGTGAAACAGACTTTGTCCTCAATAAACTTGTTTTCTTATTCAACATGTCCAAAACCAAACTTATTATAATCCTGCCTAAATTTTCCCCCTCCTCCCATCTCTGTTACTGTTGAGAGCAACACCATGCTCCTAGTTCCTCAGGCTCACAGCACAGGAGTCATCCTGGGTTCTTCATGATCTCTCACTCCCAAATCCATGGTTTTGCCAAGACAGTCCATTTAACCTCGAACAGACCCTTTTCTCCATTCTGACACTGTCACTACTCTGGTATAGGCCCTCATCACCTCACTCCTAGACTACTGTAATAGCCTGTTGGTAGGTCTGTCTGCCTCAAGTCTTCCAGCGTTGCAAACCATCTTCCATTCAGCCACTAAAGTAAAACACAAGTCTGATCATGTCACCCTTCCACTTCTCAGTAAACTCCAGTGGCTCCCTATGCCTTCTAAATCAAATACAAAATTCTCAGTTCGGTATTCAAGTTTGGTATTCAAAGTCTTTCATAACCTGGCCCCCTTCTACCTTCCCCATCTTCTTATACCTTACTCCCCAACATGTATTCTTGGACCTAGTGTCACTGGTCTCCCGGCTGTCCCACAAACAAGGCCCTCCATCCCTCAGCTCCAGGCTTTCTCTCTGGCTGTACCCCAGGTCTAGATTGCTCTACCGCCCGCTGCTGACCTCCTTGGCTTCCTTTAAGTCTCACTTCCTTTAAGAAGTCTTCTTAATTCAATTAATCCTACTGCTGTCCCTGTTAATTATCTCCTATTTTTCTGTATATTGCTTGTTTGGACATAATTATATGCTTGTCTCTCTCATTAAATTGTAAGCTCCTTGAGGATAAGAACTGTCTTTTGATTATGTTTGTGTTCCCAGTGCTTAGCACAGTGCCTGGCACATAATAACTCTTGATTGATTCATAGACCGGTTTTCCTATTCCCCATCTCTATCATCTCTTCTGTCATCATTTACATATCTATGGCAATGATCTTTCTAAGACCTAGCTGATCACAGTACTCAATCTCTCTAGAATCTCTGGCAGAACTCCTAGAATTCTCCTAAAATAAAATAGGAATGCAACACCTTGGCATTTACTGCCCTTCAAAGGCGAACTCCAGTCTTCCTTCTCACACATACTGCATGGGATTCATCTTTATGAATGTTCCAGTTTTATTTGCTCTTCCCCATACTCTCTCCTCACCTTTGACCCTTAGAGTCATTAGCTGCTTTCAAAACTGTGTTGTGTGATTTCTAAAACAGATTGTTTGATGATACAGTCATGAGAAGAATACAAAACGGTGTCACTTAGGCTCAATGGTCCTAATGTCCATCAAACATATCCGCAGTCTAGTTTTGTACTTTTTCAGTGTTCTGCTCTATTCTAACCCAGTCTCTATGAGTGAATTATTGCAACTTCTGACCAGTTAAGACTCCAGACCAACTCTAGCCTCAGATAGTCAATGTAAACCCTCATTCAATTTCTGATCCTGATAAGGAAACTTCCTCTACCTGAGGCTGGTATTGATAAGTGAGCCTGGGAATGCCTCTACCACATCTGGGTCTGAATAGAATGCCCCCTCCCACATCTGACAGTGATTACTTTTTCTCAACCAAGCCAGTTTTTAGCTTATAGAAGTTTGCTGCTTCATCCCCTACTTTGAGTGTGTGTTTCCCTGAACATCTTTAAACAGCTCCCTCCTCCTTAAGCTGGTGGAGTTTCTTTGTACTCATGGGGCCAAACCTCTGTCTATCTGTATCGCCATATAATATATGTATGTGTATGTCTGCTTTTTTATTTACCTGCTTGCTACATGTGTATCATCATAAAGCTCCTGCCTTTACTAGCCCCCCAGCTACCAGTTTCCTATGAATTGCCAAACCAAGGTCTTTGCTTTAACCTGATCTGGGAGGCCACATCAAGCAAAGACTAAACTAGGGAGCAACACTTTATGGGAAGCCTCTCCTGATCCCTCTAGCTTTTAGTTGTCTCTCCATCCTCGAAGTAATCTGCCCTAATCCATTACCACCTTGCACCCCCACAGGAAGACAGAAGCTCCTTGAGGATAAGAACTATTCCATTCTGGGTTCAGCTTGTCTACCTGAAGTGCTCCTCCAGGGTGTATGTGGTGCCCCATTGAAATGGAATCTCTATCCATAGACGTGTCATAGTGGTCTACTAATTATTATATTTAGAGAAAGGGCGATAGCCATACTCCTAGGCAGCTAGGTAGCACTAGCTCTAGACAGAGCACCAAATGTGGAGTCAAGAAGATCTGAGTTCAAATTCAGCTTCAAACACTTACCAGCTGTATGACCCTGGGCAAGTCACTTAACTTGTTTGCCTCATTTTCTTCAGCTATTAAATGGAGATAATAATAGCACCTACCTCTCAGGGGTGTTACGAGAAGAGATAATATTTTTAAAAGTATTTAGCACATTGCCTAGCACATAGTAGGTTCTATATACAAGTGCGTATTCCCTTCCTCCTCACCTTTACCACAATCCATCTGTTATATTTGCTTTCGCTTACTGAATGACCCATCTGCTGTTCTTGTTACATCGGTTATTCACTGGGATATACCCTGCAACCTACTTCTACCATGCTTCTCCTGATTATTCCAAAGGTGACCTGGAGGCTATGGAATTCCATGACTTGCAGTCAAGCGGCAGCATCAGAATAATACTGGTGTTAAAATGATGCTTGCACCTTTGGTTCAGGGAGAAGTACGAGATCAGTAAAAATATTAAGCAATGTCTGAACTGCAATCCCATGAGCTTTCTTCCTCCTTTGCAATTCAGACTCACTCCATTGTCCATCTGTACCATCTGTCCCAGAGAAACTGAGACAGATTGACTTTTTAGCTTCTTTTTTTTTTTGGACGGCAATTGGGGTTAAGTGACTTGCCCAAAGTCACATGGCTAGTAAGTATGTTAAGTGTCTGAGGCCACATTTGAACTCAGGTCCTCCTGACTCCAGGGCCAGTGCTCTATTCACTGGACCACCTAGCCGCCCCAAGATTGACTTTTTAAAACTACATTTGTGATTTAATCAGTGTAAAGAACTCCCAGTGAGAAACATCTTCTCCCAGTGCAGATCAGCACATCCTCTGCAACTTGAGTCTTAGCTGCTCAGGGCCACTGAAGTATTAGGTAATTTGCCCAAGCCTACATGGTGTGTTCTACCTATCTGACAATTCTTTCTTAGTCTCTGCTGGCTCTTTATCTAGGTCACACTTATTAACTGTAGGGTCTATTCCTGAACCTTTAAACCCTCTTGTCTTTTCCTCTATACTAAGGATTCTTAACCCTGTCAAGAAACTCAACCAAAACCTTGATGATTTGATGAAAGCTGTGGACTCCTTTTTGGAATAATGTTTTTAAATGTTTTAAACATATAAAACACTAAAAGATAAATCAATGGAATAAAAAGACCACAGGGAAACCATTTATTCTGAAATACAGGTATCAAACTATAAAAATATTCACAGATCACAGATGAAGAATCCCTGATCTATACCATCTTACCTGATGATTTCACAAACTCCTATGGGTCTAACAAACATCTCTGTACAGATGATTCCTAGACCTATATATATTCCTAGACCTATATTCCTAGACCCTAGTCTCTCAAGTTCCCATCCCACTTCATTACTCTTGGATTTCTCTAATGGATTGTGCTGTGGACATCTCAAAGTCAGCATATCCAAAGCAGAGGTCATGATCTTTGCCTTCGTACCCATCCCTCTTCTCAGCTTCCCTCTTACCATGGAAGACATCACTATCCCTCCAGTTACGCAGGCTTGTCACCTCTGTGTCATCCTCACTCACACTCCCCTCATGTATCCATTGTGGCCAAGTCTTCTCACTCTTCCTTTAACAACATCTCTCATTTACATCAGCTTCCATTTGCTCACTGCCGCCAGCCTAATATAGGCTTTCATCACCTCATGCCAGAACTACTGCACAAGCTGGCTGCTTAGTCTCCCTGCCTCAAGGCTCTCCACATTACAGTCCCTCTGACACTCAGTTGTCAAAGTGATTTTCCTAATTTCTCTTGCTCCGTTTATTTTCACTTTAAATTGGTTTTTATTTTGTAATCTCAAATTATACCATGTTTTATAATGAATTTATTTTTCTTATCAGCTGTTACCATGGGTAGTGTCACAATGCAATTTCACTCTTTACCTCTACCTATATTTGAAATTTCTTCTTTGAATTTAGGTTGAAGCCTTTGAAGAAATCAAATATAATTAGCTGAATTAACGCAATAGACTAAAGGCGCTCCAATTATTTTCCCAAGATTTAGGCCATACCCATATTACAACCCCATTCGCAGACAAACTTTTCAGTTTCTCTCATCTATGGAGCAGTTTACAACCCTGTGTATTGAACAAAATGGTATATTCACTGATATTGGTCTAAATTTTCCTATGCTTATTTTGCTACAGGCTCTGAGATTATCTCATTCTAACTATGATTTAGGTTTGTTTTCCATCCACGTTGAGTAAAGGTACAATAGCGACTCAGATTACTACCCACCACGGTGTCCATGCCCCATTGCCTTTGAAAACTCAGAAGCTGTGCCTCACCTTCTATTCTCTGGCCCACCTGAAGGTGAAGAAGGCTCCTCTCCACTGATACCTAGGCATCTTTCCTCATATATTGTTATAGTTCATGGAAATACTGACCTTTCCAAAATGTCACTTTAATTTTGTTATTCTTTTCTTCACAAATCTTCCCTTAAGACGTATCTAAGAGATCACAGTGAGTACTTACTTTGCAAATAGCCTCACCACCTACCCTCGAATAGCAAGACATTTAGAAACACCAAAGAGAAGACAAACAGGTTAAAAAAACACTCAAGAAAATTTAAAAAAACATCCAAAATTTAAAATAGTCAAATCAAAAAAGCATCAATAAAACTATTAAAACACTAAAGAGAGTTAACTAGCTAAGTAGGAAGCATATAAAGTGTCAAGAGAGATGGTTTCAAATAGATAAGTGATACTTTCAAAGGAATTAAGAAAATATTGACAGTTTTAAGAAACTTACAAGAAAAAATCACACAAAAGAAATAAGGAAGAATTAATATGAAAAAATAACAGGGGATAAGGAAGAAAATTATGAATGTGACGAATATAATAGAAAACCTCAAAAATTCCACTACAGTTTACTACGCTAAAGAACAATGTCATACACTGCAAAATAGATGGACATCACAGGCTAAAAAACATGGACTATCCAAACTCTTAGAAAAGATAGACAGCTAAGTGACAGACCTGGAGGATAAATCACAGTGCTACAATCTCAGGTTGACTGTCACTTGAATAACTTAGAAAAAATAATCTAAACATTCTTTTTCTCCATTTTTAAACATTTTTTAAAAAGTTCTGAGTTCAAAATTCTACCTCTCTTGTCCTCTCTACACTTCCCCCTCTCTGAAACAGTAAACAATCAGATACAGGTTATGCATGTGCAATTATAAATGTTGTATTTCAAGTAATCATCAGAAAAAACCTTCTCTAAATTTGTAAAAATGACCTGTAAAACAGAAACAGAAAGGATCCATATGTTTGCAAAAAGGAAGAAGCAAAGGGTTGATGTACCTTGATAGGGGATGTGTAGTTCTGCCCAGGAGCATGAGCGTCATAATATTCTGAGAATGCAGAAGGACAGTAACACCAAAACACAGAAGTCGTGACAACAGTTATGTCTCTGGGTCAGTGTGTCCTGTTTTATTCTGCATTTCGCGACCCAGATATTCTGTTGATATGCTCTGTTCCGGGACGTGAGCTCCGTCCTTCTTTTTCATGTTTACCCAACCCTCGTGGTGTCAGAGGTGATTACTGGGAGGTGGGCTATTTGCCAAGGGGCTCAGCAGGGGGATAAAAGAGGAGAAGCCCCAGGAATAAAATGTGGATGGATATGGATATGGACGAATGAAGAGAACAATAAAGCTATCTGCATATCCCTAACTCTTCTGGCTCCTGACTCTGCTTTGTGGAATGCGCAGGCCGTATCCAGGAGGCGTGCCCGAAGACCCAGGGAAAAAAGGGTAAGACTGGCTGCCCTCTGGCATTAGGCCAGGTCAGTACCTAAAGACATGTTAGTTAAAGCCCAACAATATAGTAATAAAGAAGAATCTACAAGCTGTCAGAAGAGGGGCAAAAATCACTTCCCAAAGAACAATAATTAAGATCACAGCGAAGAATCACAGAACTTGTAATAAGACATTTGCCAAATTAAGAAGTATAAACTGTGAACTTCAAATTATCTACCTAAAAAAACTCAGTATAATTCAGGAAGATATGAGATGCAATCAGAATCTGACAAATTTAAAGAGAAGCTTGTACTTCAAGGAAGTCTTAAAACAACAATTAAAGTTCCCAGTCAAAATGACAAGCTTTTAAAACAACCAAGATAAAACAATTACTAAAAAGTGTAAGAAATTTAAGACTATGATATCACCTAAATCTGTAAAGTTTCAAAAATGTTTCATGGTAACAGGGAGAAAAGATCCAAGAAAGTAAAGAGGAAGGGGCTGAGGTAATCCCAAACCAAGATTCCTGTATTTGAGAAAAGCAAAATCCAAGTTAAATAACCTACATGATTACTAGCATAAGAGAAAAGAAATTCTCTTTAGAGTATTTGTGTTAATTTTGTATTAATAGTAGAACAAGAAAGCGTATTTATTATTCAGTCATTTTTCAGTCACGTCCTACTCTTGGTGATTTCATTTGGGGTTTTCTTAGCACAGATTCTCGAGTGGTTTGACTTTCCCTTCTTCAGCTCATTTTACAGATGAGGAAACTGAGGCAAACATGGTTAAATGACTTGCCCAGGGTCACACAACTAGTGAGTGTCTGAGGTTGGCTTTGAACTGAGGAAGATGAGTTTTTCTGACTTAAGGCCATATATGTACTGTGTCTACTATAGCACTACTAGCTGCCCAGGAGAGCATATATTTGTTTCAATTACATTGGAAAAAAAGGAAAAAGAAAAAGAAAACTCAATTATTGTGATGTTAAATTTCTCGATAACATATGAAAATCACAGAATATATTAAAAAGCAGAATGCCACTTCGAGGAATTGCCTTTAAGCCAGAAGTATCTTAAAAATCTAAAGGGCCTCAGAGGAAAAGGCTGGTTTTATCATGCTAATCATGGAAATCCTGAAAAGTGGGAGTGGTACCAATAATAACAGACAAACATGAATTTAAATCAGAAAATATTAAAACAGGTAAAAAGGGCTTTATGGTAAAAGGTTGTATATAATGACAGCATCTCAAACTTAACCATATCTACAGATCTATATATACACATACCTTAAATATAAATCTGCAGCAAAATTTAAAGTACAACCTCACATGCCTAAAAGAAGAAATAGGTAAGAAAAACAGTTATGGGGAATGTCTGAATACTTCATCATCAATATCCAACAAATCCAACAAAAATAAATGCTCTGATTAGCTCTATAAGTTGTTATTTATTTATTTTTGTTGGAAAGTACCCAAGGAGGTAAGCAAAGAATCTGCTTTTGGTTGTCACTTTTGTAGTGCTTGTCTGGCATGTGATCAGCTTTGTTATAACTACCAGGCACAAAGGGCTAAATGCCTCTCCTGTTTCACTAAGGAGCCTCCTCGGCCCTGGAGCCAGGCATATGGATCACGCCAGCTTCAATGTTGGGGTAGCTTGTCCACTAAAGAGAAGGGAGTTTCTAGATTCCCTTTTTTCATTCTCTTCTACTCCTTAATCACCCCAGTGATCTTAGGGATGCATTAACTCAAGTTTAGGTATTCACTTGTGTCTAGATTTTCCCTAAAAGGCAACAGGAAAGGGGGAGGTAAAAATTTACTTAATATACAGTATGATTCAGGTACTGGACAAGAATTGATTTCCTACAAACAAGAGAAATGTTAAAACACAAAAGATCATAGGATGTTGGGTTTAAAGATGAGGAAACTAAGGCAGAGAGGGGTTAAAAGACTTGTCCTGAGTCACATAGCTACGTTGAGATGGGACATGAACTTTCCACAGGATCTGAACCCAGGTCTTTCTAACTCCAAGTCCATTTCCTTATCCACTTAATATTGCCTTTGAGTGCAAACTGACAGAATCGTTTAAAACAAGATTTGATTAATCAATCTACTCCCACTGTTACAATCATCTGACATATAAACCTCATTAGAATGTAATGGGATTAGGGAATACCAGGTACCTTTTACCTGGCTCTGCCCTTACCAAACAGTTGCCATCCATCATGTGTCCGTTCCACTCATTGGACCCAGGGCCTCTATACTTCTCACACTCAAAGGTCATCTCCAAGTCTGGACATGTCACCTTGAGACGGATATTCATCACCTACTCAGAGAAGAACGCACAAAGCAGAAAAAACCAAGAGCCCAGGTGCAAGTTAGTCTAGTCCTTGGTTTTACACAAGATCAGGAGTGGGGTGAGGTCACAGCATATCCCATACTCTCCACAACCCCTCATGGAAAGTCTAGAGTGGACTTTATTTGCTACACACAGGAGAGGTCAAACAAGAGAAAGCTAAGCTCTATCTCTTCTTTTGAGTGCTATGGCACCCTGTCTAGACTTCTGCCATCGTTGAGGGAGTAGAGGAAGAATCAAGGGATTGCTCAGACTTTCTCACATTCTGAAGTGAGAATTCTTTTCTGTGCCAGACTACCACGTGACTGGAATCAGCCAGAAATCTTCATCTAGGAAGGGTCCATGTACTAAATTACCATGTCACTGGTATCTCAGGATATTTCCAGAAGAACTCCAAACAGATATTTCTTGGTATGGCCCCAGTAGGCCAGTTAAACCTTTGCTGTACAACCAAATCATGGGCAATTTTAGAAAAGCAAAGATTCTTTATATTATATTTATAAATGTATTGCACTGTAACCAGTAACAAAAAGGATTCAGTGGCAAAAATCAGGCTGCCATGGAACTGAAAAAAAAAATACTAGATGAAAGAGATAATTAGAAAAATAATAAAAGATTACCTCAAAAGGAATAATACTTATTACATATCAGAATCTATGATGTTCCCCCCTAAAGCAGTGCTCAAAGGAAAATTCTTGGCTCCAAAAACCTATATCAAGAAGAAATAAAATTAGTAAATTAATTCTGCACCCAAAAGACCAACAAACAAACCAGAAGAGAAATTACCAACATTGTCGTAGAGATCAATGCCATTTAAAGAAGAAAATAATTGTAATATATCAAAGAATTGTTTTTAAAGACTAACAAAACTGATACTTAGCAAGTATAACTTTAAAAAGATATCAGAAGTATCCTA
>CM053582.1:49403534-49425016 GCA_028627135.1 Pseudochirops cupreus | reverse complement strand
AAAAAAAATATTTATTGCAGCTCTCTTTGTGGTGGCAAAAAACTGGAAATATAGGGGATGCCCATCCATTGGGGAATGGCTGAACAAGCTATGGTATGTGAATGTAATGGAATACTATTATGCTATAAGAAACGGGAAGGAGATGGACTTCATAATTACTTGGACAGGCTTATACAAATTGATGCTAAGTGAGAAGAGTAGAACCAGGAAAAACCTGTACACAATCACAGACACATTATACGTGTGATGACCAACCTTGATAAACTGGACTGTCCTCAACAACACACAGCTAAAAGACAACTCTACAAGCCTCAGGATGGAAGGAGATATCTAAACTCAAAAAGATCTAGAAAGACTAGAGTTTAAATGGAGACTAAAGCAAAACATGCTATCATTCTTTTTCATGTTTGGTTTTGCTTCTTTTTTCCCAGAGATCACTCATTGGTTACAACCCTTCTATATAACCAAACTATTGTACAATGTGAAAGTATTTGCAGATCCTATACATGATTGCGCACCACCATTGGGGGGGGAGGGAGGGTAGAAAATCTGAAACTCAAGGGATTGTGGAACTGAATCTTGTAAACTAAAAGTAAATAAAATAAATTAAAAAGAAAAAGAAATGCCTGTTGATAGATGCTGATTCAAACAGCAGACAAACTGAGAAAGCTGCATAAAAGCAAATTCTGGAACACACAATTCTTTACATCTGATACTTCAAAACAATGCTTGATTTTGTGAGCAGAAGTCATTACTCCACCAATGTCAACTGCAAGATTCCTGCAACTTAGAAGGGAGTCTTGGGGTGTGATTTTGGCCTGTCCAAAGGTAGGTAAGCTAGGCTTCACGCATCAGAGCTAGAGGCTACTATCATATCATTAGCTAAAGCCTCTCCAGCTACAAAAGATCTCCAAGAAGTGAGATCCCCTGCCAGGTCCTTGAAGAATCTAGGAGGATCTCCATCTCAGAGAGGCATGGAAGGAGGATAGATACTGCCTCACTGTAAATGGGAGAAAGGTTCAGTTCTACCATCCCTCAGTTTACTCTTTGCAATCAGTTGATGCAGCTTGGACTGCTTGTTTTTATACTTTACGCCAGTCACAGGTTAGTGGTCCTCTTGAGATTTTAAGGAACCACTGGTGTTTCCTTTTAGGTATTCAATTTCAACATACCTTGGAACAAATACGTTTTAGTCAAATACTTGGCTTTTTCAAAGCTAATTTTCATTCAAGAGTAAAAAATTATCTTGGTTTGATTCTTTCATTAGACTTAACACCCCCTGAAGTTTTAACACATTTTGACAATTTTTCTTGTTCCAATCTATTGATAGAAAACAGTATTTCACGGTATTTCACCATAGTTGACAGAAGAAAGCAGCTTAGTTCATTTCAGAAAGGGAAGTAATTAGCCAATTCCAATCTTTACAACCACCTCAAAGAATTTTAGATTCTTAAGTAAATAATCTTTAGTTCAAGACTAGGAAAAAATCCATTGTTTATCATGAAATAAGACTAGATAAAGAGAATGGGGGAGGGGAGCTTTCTGCAGAAGAGGTCATTATTGAAAATATTACTAGGATTACTGTGACCAGAAGAGGAGAGCATCTGATAAGCTATGAGAAAGTACAAAGAATAATGAGGCATCACTTATTGAGCAGTGGTTAATGAGTGACATCAGCAGAAAAAGAGGATCCTCGGGTATCTTTCAAAGGCTTAATCATAGCATCAGGATATGAAACTCAAACAAGTCATTAGTGGGTGAAAATAAAACAATAGATGGACTAAAATTCACACTTATATAAGATTAGTATGATAATTAAATGTGTGAGCTGAGCAATGCAGCAGGGTCAATTTCAGTCATTATTAAAAGGGAGATATTTTCCATTGAAACAGTTATTGGAGTAGATACAAACAAATCTGCCATGTATGAGGTTATAAACTGAATTCATACAACATGCCAGACAGCTGGGTGAAAATTAAAACTACAAGGTTCTGAATGTTTTCTTCATTTGTACCAAATGTTCAAGTACTCAGAAAGTTTGAGGTAATTGAACTGTTCCTTTTTACTTTTAGGTTTTTTTTTTTTTTGGTATAATGTAGACATAGCCATGCGTAATCCATAATACCAAATAATCTACACTTTTCCATTTGTTGAAGATACATTAATTTTAAAAAAGTGTTACAGGGGCATTTGCTTATAGAAGAAGACCAAGTATGACACTGAGCCACTTCGAGGCTTTCTAGATGAGGCATAGAGGGGGCCAGTAAAGACAGAGAATTAGAGGTATGAAGTGGGTCACATCATGCAGGGCCATTTAGTGCTGGCTTAAAGAACTCAAGACTTTGGACTGTGTCCAGTGGGGAGACTCTTTTGAATTATAGGACCTGAGTTCTGAATCCTGCTTTGTGACCTTGGGCAAGTCATCTGACTGATTTGCACCTGCATAGATTTCATACAAGGATATCAAGACACACTGAGTGACTTGCCCTAGGCCACTCAGATATGTTTGGACAGTTATAACCAGAACCCAGATTTTTAAGCTCTTCCTGTATAGAGATTTCCACTGTGGGATATGTAATGTTTACTGGGGCAAGTGCAATTGAGATTCAGCAGGGAACAGGTTCCTTTTCAGGTCATATTACTGGAGTCATTGTCATCACAGAATTGGGTCTTCCTTCAAGGCTCAGCTCAGGGACTTTCTCTTCTACGCAGTCTGCCCTTATTCTCCCAGGGTTGAAGGCTCTCTTGCTCTTCAATTTGCCTTCAATTCTTCTTCTCAGTGTACATACTGTATTGACCCAGGAAGGTATAAACTTCTTGAGGAAAAGGACTTGAAATGGTGGGCTGAAGAGCTATTTACAGCCTTATATCCCCAGAATCTTGCACAGCACCTAGGAGGTACTTAATGAATGTTTACTGAATTGAATAAAAAGTTCCCATTTAGAAAGTGCTCTGACCTTTTAGTTCATAGAACCTATTAATGATGAGTTACCTAAAAGGGTTCCCAGATGTCAGTGATGTGTTACCCACACTGATTCCAGCCTGCTTGATAAAATCCATAATAATATAAATGAGATAAGCCACCCTACCTACCTACCCATAAAAAATCAAGCATATGAAAAGCTCAGATGGCATTGGGTGACATGCAGCCATATGGGAAACATGTTGATTGTATACCCTGGATGGGAACTGCAAATGCGTAATGAGATGGGCCCAGAACTGAGCCAGGAGGAAGAGATGGGAAGCTAGATAGATCTCTTCTGGGAAACTGCACAGAGGCTCACTGCTTGCTACTAAAGATTATTTCCTTAACGCAAGTATTTACCTGATGATGGTCTATTGCGGCGGTTCTCAACCTGTGTGTCAAGACCCCTTTGGGGGTCAAACAACCCTTTCACAGGGGCTGCCTAAGATCATCAGAAAACACATATTTCCGATGGTCTTAGGGATTGGGACACTGCTCCTCTATCCATCTCCAGGTGGGTCCACCCACATGCAGATACATCCACACACGAGTATTAAAGGGTCACGGCATTAGGAAGGTTGAGAACCACTGGTCTATAGTTAGGAACCATGGAACACCATGCTACTGAAACAACAAAAAACTATAAGCAGCCTAAATGGCACAGGTAAGATGAATGGTGGGAATAAGTAGGTAATGACATCATAAATTGGGGCTTACCTGCAAGAAGTGACATAAAAAACTATCAAGCACATGCATGATGGGAAAAGGAGGTGTATTAGTCATGTAGCAAATCAATTCATAGAAATTAACATTTATTAACCACCTTTTATGTACAAGGCAAGATACTAACACAAAAGAGACAACAGATGGGCAGTCTTAAGGACTACAATCGTCAAATAAGCTAATGTACATGAAGTACTTTGCACACATTACAAGCACAATATAAATGTAAAATACCATGTTTATGCCCTTGAGATATTATGTGAACAAGAAGAAAGTTTCCAGCACATCCAGTGGATCATTTGGGAAGAACTTAGGAAAAGACATAAATAGGGATCCCACAAGGTAAGAAAGCATGGAGGTATCCCAGTCTATATAAACGAAGGGGTCAACAGTAAAATCATGAAGTCATCCAAAGAACCAATGTTTACATTTGACATAACACTTTACAGGGAGATGATGCAATTATTATCATCCCCATTTTAGAGATGAGGAAACTGATCCTCAGAGAGGCTGAAAGATTTGCCCAAGATCACACAGTAGCTAATAAGTGATAGAGCCTGAATCTTGACTCCAAGTCCAGGGCTTGCTGGGATACAACAAAATTGTGGTATTTCTTAAAGACCTTTATACACTATGATGGAATAAATCTTTTAGTGAGAAGAAAAATACCAGAATATTACATACTGAGACTTTAAAGATATAGAATGTTCTTGGTTATTAATTGCCCTTCTATTTAACATAAGAATTCTATGTGAGGGGCGGCTAGGTGGTACAGTGAATAGAGCACCAGCCAGGTGAGGACCTGAGTTCAAATCCAGCCTCAGACACGTAACACTTAATAGCCGTGTGACCTTGGGCAAGTCACTTAACCCCAATTGCCCTCCAAAAAGCCAAAAAAAAGGAATTCTATGGGATTATTTCATTAATTGAGGAAAAAAAGATCATCAAGACATAGTGCGCTGGTTCTCAAAGTGTGGTCTGGGATGTTTTAGGGTCCCCAAGATCCTTTCAGGGACTCTGTAAGATCAAAACTATTTTCATAATAATACTAAAATACTTTAATTTCTAATATGGTAAATATCAATAGCTATAACTCTCATAAACAAAAGTTCTTCAGGGAGGGATTCCCCTCCCCAGTCTCAGTACTTTTTCATAGTGTAAAATTGTCATGAGAACAAGAAGTTTGAGAACCTTTGGAATAACGACTAAAGGGCTGGCCTTGGACTGGGTTTCAGTTCATTCTCTGCAAACACTACTGAGTCACCTTGGACAAGCCATAAACTCTGAGTATACAAGGCACCTCTCTAAAAATTCAAATTACAGACAAGCTGCCAATTTGCTTTGCTGGAGGAAATTTCAGTCCTGAGAGTTATCCACATTATTTTGTAAATAGCTTTATAATCCACATTAGCAGATTAGTTGTAGAGAAAGAAAACAAGAAAAGAACTTTGGGATAGTCTAATGTCATCAATACCACAGTAGCACATTTGGCAAAGCTGATCTTAATTCACTTCAGAATGTCATTTCCGAATCATTCAAATACTTGGCCAAAAATATCAGCACTGAACATTGTAGGCTCAAGATTCTTATCCTCCCAAGTGTTTAGTCAAATACTAGTTCTACAGGTGAGAAGATTTTATACTCTTGAGACTTTATGATGGAGAGGAAAACAGCTCTTGCCTAACCTATAGGGAAATAATAGTATAGTCCATCTTAATGGGTATAAAGGACAGTGTCTGGCCCCTGATAGTCTCCTCTCCACACAGGTGCTCCTGCGTTATGCATTCCTATTCCAGAGATGAAGCAGCTAAAGTCAAGATGATGAGGGCTTGCATTTTATAATTTCTAAAGTCACTTTTAGCTCTGAAATTCTATGATTCTAGGATGCTTAGTGAAACCACTGATTACAAGAAAATTCACAAATGTGATTGGAAGGAGGATTCTTTCTTCCCCAGTCCTAGAGGATACACTGTTAGAGGAAAACACTAGAGCTGTATGGGGAGCATTTGGGTAGATCTTCACTTTATGGTTCAGCAAAAGTTACCTTGCTGTATCTCATTTAACACCATATCTCCTATATCTGTGTCTCTGCATATCTGTGCCCCTAAACTTCCACCTCCTGCCATGCCTGGAATACTTCTATCTCTTAGAATCTCTAGTGTTCTTCAAGATTCAACTCAAACAACACCTGTGAACCTTTCCTTATCTTCCCCTCAGTCATCACTTCTATATCCAAATCACCTTTTATTTGTTTGCTTCGTAAAAAATTAGCTAAAGTGGTCTGAAGGGCGCAACACCTCCCAGAACTTCTGTGCCCATCTCCCTGTTGGTGGCAGTTCAACAGCACCTAGTGAGCCCTTTTACCACAATGATTTCTCCTCTCGATGAAGGTGGGGAGCTGGGTTGGAGGCAGGTCTGGTGGTTTGGGACCCACAGCTGTTCCCAAGGCTCATTTTATAGATGAGAAAGCGGAGGCCAAAAAAGATTAAATTAGTTGCCTAAGGTCATACAGATAGGAAAAGCAGTACAGAGCCTTGAATTCGGGTCATCTCTATCATCATGCCTCACTAATGATGAAACATTTAGGAAACAGATTTACACATGGCAATATTCAATTTTTTAAATGAGTATATTCCATAGAGTGTAAGAATTAAATACACTTACAAAGCACAGTGTGTAGTTAATTAACCATGTACATGGTACTTAATTTACAACACGCTTCATATCCCCACAAATTAGGAGCCTCAAACATGGCAAATGACATGCTAGAACATTGTTCAGTGGTCTTGTGACTAAGGAATTCATTAGAGTGCTATTTAAATAATTGAGACTTTATTTCTCAAATGCAGGTCAGCAAAGGCCTTTGCTGGCAAAGTTATTATCGAGTGACTATATAGCTGGCTCTTATATTATACAGCTATTTACAAAATAAACATAAATAATTAAATAGGAAAATATACTAATAATAAAACCAGGCCAAATTACACCAAATTCCTCTAGTTCAATGTACGCCGCCTATACAGTTTCAAGTTCTGAGGGAATGAAAGGAAAGTCTACTGGAATCTTTGATGAGCAGAAACCTAGCACAACTTGGTAGAGAGAGGACGAGCTGTACATCCAGGAAAATTTGGATTCAGATCCTGCCTCTGACTGAATACTGACTGTGCAACCATGACAAATCGCTTAACTCTTTAATGCTCCTGGCAATTCTTAAGACTATATTACAGAGGCTTGACCAATCTGCTCCAGTGGAGGAAGTAGTCACACCTTAAGTCCCCCTACACACTGATGAAAACAAAAGCCTATACCAGGGGTGGGGAACCGGGGGCTTTCAGGTCACATGTGGCCCTCTAGGACTTCAAGTATAGCCCTATGACTGACTCCAAACTTCACAGAATAAATCCCTTTGTTCTTGACCAACAGTTTAAGAAGTGCTGAAGGGGTCACAAATTGAAAAAGCTTAAGAAGTCCCGAATTCTAGTCCAATCTATGCCTACAAAAGAATGCCATCTGCAATATGCTTACCAAGCAGTCTTTAACTGAAGAACTCTAAGAGTCTAACTCCCTACTTATAGAAAGTTTCCTGGAGACATTATCAAGGGCCTTGCACCCAGGGCCACATAGCTATTATGGCAGAAATAGAACCAAGGTCTTCTGACTCCCTAGCTGACCCTCTAACCATATTACCATACTGCATTTCCAGAGATAACAATAAAGGACAGGAATTATGTACACAATAAAATTAAAAGTAATTCTTCTGAAAACCTAGACTCCCATTTGCAATGGAGTAGATCCCAACTTTTGAACTCAAACATCCACCAAATAATGGGAGGAGAGATGGCATTCCTTTTTTCCCCCAGTGGATATAGACACCCTTCAACAGAGAGCAGCATGGAGAACAAATGTGAGCTATATTGTACTGTATAACACGGAGACCCATCTGAGTCATTTAGCAGAGATTTTCAGAATGCTGCATATATTCTGGGGCTCCAGAGTTGCTACTGTTTGGGAATCTCTCTTGGAGTGAGCTCATTGAGGAGCTGTGACCAACCCACTCTGCCCCAGAACTGCTTCTTCTCTTTTCCTCTATACCTTTTGAAGGGCAGAACACCCTTTCCCTCCTCCTTTTCACTTACTCCCTTTCTTTGTTCCTGGAACATGGGAAAAGAGGCAGATTTCTCTAGGAAATTGACAGAATGCACAGAATCCACAGCAAAGTCCCAGGACTGCCAATTTAGATCTCAGTGCCCTTAGAATGTACACAACTATTAATCATGGCTAATGAACGGGGAAGGTTTGGCTTGCTTTCCCAGTCTCTCCTCTTCAGTTTGGAAAGAAATGATAACTGAGGAAAATGCAAACTCAAGTCCCAAGACCAATGATCTGGTTTTCTCCTCTTGTCCCAAACATGCCTTTGCTATAGGTACAGCCAGCTCTTGCTAATTCTTCCAGAGGTTCATTCTCCTTTCATAACATGCCACATAATAGAGTTTCTCCATCTATTTGCTAATATAAAAAAGCAAGTGTAATTGTTCAAAGGATACCAATATGGGGAATTTTGTGGAAGGTATCAAACAGACAGTGTTTCGAAATTGGGGGCTACATTTTTTAAAATAGAAAAATAGCTTCATTTTAGTATTCTGAAGAAATGGGAAAACAGAACTTAATGAGCAGGATTTTGCTGTATAGAGCCAATTGTTTTAATGCATCAATTTTCACAAACCAAAGGATGCCTAAATTTTGAAGGACTTTCCCCAAGATAGCTCAGCCTAAGGTGATTTGGGATTCAACTTTATTCCTTTTCAATGTTGTTAAGAACAATGCTACATCCTAAATCTGTCGAATATTCTCTTGGAAACTTCCTAGACAGTTCCTAGAGAAGCTGAACCTCAATGTTTAAACAAAACACACTTCTGCTGAAGGAAGGAGGCAAGGGGGGGAAGAGAGAGAGACAGAGAGTGAGAGAGGGAGATACAAAGAGTGAGAGATGGAGACAGAGAAAGAGAGAGGGAGAGATGGAGAAAGACAGAGTGAGAGAGATAGAGACAGAAAGAGAGAGAGAGGGAGGGAGACAGAGAGGAAGGGAGGGGGAGAGAGAGATTTCTACAGTACTTTAAAGCTTAGAAAACATTATAAGGTTTGCAAAATTCTTTTCAAATACCTCATTTTACACTCACAACCACCTTGGGAAGTAGGCCCTATTATTATTCCCATTTTACAGATGATGAAACTTCAGGCAGACAGAAGTTAAGTGACTTACCAGAGTCACACAGCTAGTAAATGTCTGAGATTGGATTTGAACTCAGGTCTTAACTGTCTCCAAATCTGACATTCTATTCACTGTGCCACCCAACTCAGATGGACAGACAAAGAGGAGGAAGGATGAGTATGACAAAAAATGATTCCTATATAATAAAAATACAATTCTTTACAATCATCCTAAACATGTGAGATAAGCCAGATAGTCCTAAAAGAGGATGGGATTACTAGCTGTCTTGAGCCCATTGTAACTTCCAATTGTTGGAGGTTACATACTATTGCTAAAGAAAAGTGGATCCAAGATGAAGCCTGGATGAAGCCTGCTAATCTGGTCACCAGAAAGAAAGGCAGGAAGTGGAGGGCCTAAAATAGTGCTCTTCTGAACAAAAGAAAGGAAGGAGAGGGGAAAGATGGGTAATATAAAAGAATGGGGAAAAAGTAGAAGCCAAAAGGCTCTATTTACCTGTCCAGTGGGAAAGAGAGAATGAAGAGTAATGAATGCTAAAACAAAGCAACTACTACCAACAAAAAAACTAAGCAAAACCCTGTGTATTGATGGCCTAACAATGAGTTCTGATCAAGTCAGGTCATGTAAAATCCAGTCTACTCCCTCCCCTTGAGGATTGGGCCAGTATGTTCACTTTTGCTCTCCAAGATCTGGGAGATTTGAAGGCCAGTCTTTTTCTTAAGGGACAAGTCAGTTTTGAACAGAGACTCCTAGAAACAGACCTATCCAGTTAATAGGGCATCACTGGAGCCCATGTATTGTTCTGGCTAGAGTAAAGTCAAAGATAGTGAGATATTATATTCTGCATTCCAAATAGCCAGAAGGTAATTTAGGCAAGAATAACTAAGCAACTGGGCTCCCAACAGATTGCCTTTATTTTCCCACACAAACAAGCTATGTGACTGGACAAATCCCATAACCACTCTGGGACTCAACTTTCTCCTATGCATGATGAGTGGGTTGGACTAAACCATGTCTATGTCCAAGAATGGATGATAGATTTTGAGCTGCAGGGGATCTTAAATATTGACTTTACCCCACTCATTTCAGTGATGAGAAAGCTAAGCCTCAGGGACCTTAAGTACCTTGCTTCAGGCTAGACAGGTAGTGATAAGCAGAACCAAGATCTAAACCCTGACCTTGTGATTACAACCCAGTGTTCTTTACACAGCCTCCCTTTCTGCTCTCTGATTCAGTTTCATTGACCCTTTCATTGAGGAACATTGCCTGGCTTTGCTCATCCTGAGCTCTGAGCACACCTGACTTCCCAAGCCTCCTTAGTATTAGAGCCTTCCTTGTGCTTACATCCAATTAATCCTGTTTAGAGCTCATCTGTACACAGTTGTTTGCATATCATCTCCTCCATTAGACTGCAGGGGGCAGGGGATCAGAACTTAGGACAGGGCCTGGCAAGGACCTGTAAGAGGTGCTTAATAAATGCTCATTTACTAGGACTGACTGGGCAAATCATAATGCTGGTGAGAGAGATGTGTTGGAATAAACAGTCTAGGTAACCCTTTAGTGATCCAAGTCCTCCCCCAGAAACATGGGCAACATCTCTACTTGGTGTCAACTTCTCTACTTGTAAGCAAGCTGGCCATCATATAGCAAAAGGAAGTTTTAACAAAATAAAGGACAGTAATAGTGACTTGACTTGTGATTTCATTGGTATAGGGAATTCCCAGGTGAGAAAACTGTCTTTGCCACTGCAAGTCAGCACCTTGTCAGCAACTTAAAGTCTACATGGTAGGGTTTAACAAATGTTTACTACATGACTGACTGCCAAGGGCATTGAGAGGTAGAGGGATTTGCCCAAGGCACACAGGCTGGAAGGGGCAGAGGCAGGATTTCAATCAAGGTTTTCTTGGCCATTCCCACGCCATGCCGTTTCCATTCTAGCCTTCATCTCCAACTCCTTCTCAACTGACCTCGGGATACTAAGAGGACAGCAGTGGGCTCATCTTGCTTGGTTCTAGGATTTTGTAGCATTGCTTGACCATTTCCATGCCATGGCATTTTCACTGGGACTCTCATCTCTACTTCCTTCCCACCTGAAATTTGGACTGCCTCTCATACCACCCTGGGCTCTGATAAGTTGGATTTGGCTTTTATCTTAGGTTCTAAGTCCTCCAAGCCCTTCCCAGCCATGTTCTTTCTTGCCCTAAATACATTCCCTGCCTTATTCTGTAACTCTGCTTTTTGTGCTGTCTCCCTGCATTATAATATAAGCTCCTTGAGGACCTTCCAGCTTGGTTATTTGTATTTGTAGACCCAGTGCCTAGGACAGTACCTAAAATCACTTAACACATTCTCATTCTCTCTTCTCCCCCTACTATGCCGATGCTACAAGAAGTCTCTGCATAAGGTTAGTCTTCCGCAGAAGCCTTAGAATACAGTAATGGTTCTTTGCTCCATCAGTCCCTGCTACAACTTTTCACCTTGGACTACTCGAACTACCTTCAGATCCATTTCTTCATATTGGGAATTCATCCAGAACCAGTTAGTTTGTCAATAAAGTCTCTTTTCTTTCGCCAAGTGGACAGGGTAAGGAACTCTTCGTTTTTAGATTTCATCTCTAACACCCCAATACTCAAATAACCCAGAGAGTCTTTCTGTTCTTACAAAGACCCCTCCTATCAGCAGCTTAAAATTGTCCAAAAGTAAGGAGGTTATTTATAGGGGATGACTGAAAACTTCACCCAGTTTCATGTCCTAATGTCTCTAGAAGCTGGACTTGATGTTCTTTCCCTAAAACATTGCACCCTGGTAGACCACGGACACCTTAATAATTACCCAGTTTATTCACATTAAGTGCTCTGCAGGCATACACAAATTCTATGAGATTAAAAGAGCAGCATAGAATAGTAGAGAAAGACCTGGCCTCCAGTAGAGTAAAATGTAGAAAAAGTCACCTAAAAGAATACAGAAGAAAAGCAGAACTTTTTAGATGAAATAATTTAATGCAAAGCCTGCACATATGCCATCGTTCACCTAAACAAATTTCAGTTAAATGATAATGCAATATTGTACACTTCTATGACACTCAAGCATCTTCTCATTATTCTAACTGCTGATTACTTTTTAAAGTAACTGAAATAATTCTCTCAAAAGTGACCAACAATCTCCGAATTGTTAAATTCAAAACCTTATCTCAGTTCTCATTCTTTTTTTTTTTTACCTCTCCTCAAAGTGTGACACTTACAAGCACACTCTCATTGGGTATATTCTCTCCTTCCTGGTTCTTCTCTCATCTCAGGGATTTGGGCTGGATCATCATCTGTATCCTACAGCAGGGCTCAGAACTGTGCTCTCTTCTCTCTGTTCTGACACTAAAATCATGGGACTCTGTTGTTTTCCAAAGAGAAGTTCCAGAAATATTTTAATCAATAGTAGCATAATTTCAACAACTGTGTAACATCCCAAGGTGATACTTTTGAAGAAAGAAAGCCATCTCTGGCTATTGATGTTCCAATAAGTTTGCAAGAAACAAACCTAATTAATGATACTTTATCATCACTAAGACATAAAAAGCATATAAAAAGGATCTATGGCTTGCACACACTAGGGGCTTTATGTCAGTGCAGACAAGTCCCAGTGTGACAACTCATTCTATCAACATTGACTGCAATTGATATATGACTTAGTAGATATGCCATAGGGAGCTGCCTGGAAAATAAGGAGGTTAAGTGAGTTGTCCAAGATCATACAGCTAATGAATAAATATCAGGAGCAGAATGTGAGCCTAGGTCTTCTTGACTCCTAAACTAGCTCTGTGTCCACTACAGCCCCAGACACAGCACTCTTACATCTCTGGAATTGCGGTACAATTCCTATTCCAAGGCTGAAGACAAAAGAGAATAGGTAAATGGCCCTTATGGCTTCCCCTGAGCTACCAGACATGTCAGCAGATTTGATAACCTTGGAGCTTTGGCTTTAGAGGCAGCTAGTGGATTAGAGTGCTGAACCTGGAATCAGGAGTACCTGGGTTCAAATCCCACCTCTGATACTTCCTAGTTATGTGACCCTGGGCAAACCATGGAACCTCCCTAGGCTTGATGGCATGTAAAGTCCTGAGTAGTCTTACACCTTTTAGGCTACTTACTTGTTCCCCTCAGCCATATGGCCATGTTGACTCCCTGAACCACACTTCCTTCTTCTCGACTTCCCTGATTTTCTGGAAGATACCACCATCCTTCAAGTCTGACAGGTCCACTACCTGACACTCTGCTCAACTCCTTACTCTCTCTTACATCATATTTTCAAGCAGTGGCCAAATCTTACTGTTTATATCTCCAAAGTATGTCTTCTTCAATCTCATCTCTCTGTTCACACAGTTACCACCTTAGCTCAACCCTCATCATTGCTCTCCAGGATTATTGCAATGGGCTCCTAAATGACCTCCTCACTCTAGCTGATCATGTACCTTGCTACCAAAGTTATCTTTCTTAAGCACAGATCTGGCCACGTTACTCCCCTGCTCAGTAAACTCCAGTAGCATCAAATAGAAATTATTCTGTTTAGCTTTTAAAGCCCTTTATAACCTTGCCCCCTACCTGTCTTTCCAGCCTCACTATATATTGCTTCCCTTCCTACACAAGAATCCAACAAAATTAGCCTCCCTGGTTTCTCATTGTCACTCTACTTGCTGTCTGGTAACTGCACTGGCTCTTCTCCATGCTTGGAATTCACTCTCTGCTCACTTCTACCACAAAGAATTCCTCTTTTCCTTTGAGATTTTTGACTCACACATAATTTTCTACATGAAGACTTTCTAAATTGCCTTAACTGCTACAGCCTGCCCTCCCAAACTATCTTGTAGTTAACTATTTTAAATTTATTTGTATTAATTCAGTTCATATGTATTCTGCATATGCATATGTATGACTTTGTTGCCAAGGCCCCCATCCTGGTAGCGTGTAAATCCTAGTGAACAGGGTTATGTCATTGATTTTTTACAAAGTCTCCCAAAAGGCTTACTAAAGTTTTAAACTTTAATAGCTTTAAACTGCACTAAGACTTGGGGACATCCTGTATTTTTCTTCCTAGAACCTGACATAGTGTCTGATACAGAGTAGGTACTTAACACCTAATGACCGATTGTTATAATTTCTTAAATTTTCACAGAAGAAAAAATAGAGTGGTTATGTAATTATTCAATCAGAAGACCGATGTCTAACAATTATGCCCAAGTCCAACATAATTTTCACCATGATTCCCAATTTTATGTGAACTTAGTTCTTACTTTCCTAATTCAGTTTTTGCTTTTAAAGTTTATTTTTCTACAAGTTTCTAGGCCTACTTGTCCACGTTGATATATCTGCCCAACAATTTTACTTCGATATAACCATTTTAAAGGGGCTCCAAGTAGAATTAATATGGCTGACTAACCTAAGCACACAAACACTGGCACATTACAATGTCTCTGCAACCATTGTACACAGAGATTTTGAAACGAATCAATCAACAAGCACATTTTATAGGCCCTTTGCTAAGTAAGTCTTAAATACTACCAAAGCAAGAAAGATTGAGGAAAGTTAACCCTATAAATAATAATATAAAATGATATTTCTCTGGCCTTCTAAAATTTTTTCATACCCTAATGAGGGATGATGGACTCCATTTGGAAGAAGGAGAATTATTAGGTAATAATGCAGTTTAAAAGATGGTCTACTTAAAACTTCTATTCTTCAGTTTATTGAACAACCCATCCAGGCACAGCAAATTTTTCCTGATAATAAATTTTCAACATGCTGAAGAAACAAAGCATTTCTGGAGATGGCAATAACAAGTGTTAACCAGATTTAGTAGCACATAACACTTTCTTTAGAAGCAGTAAGAAACAGTGAAAAGGCCCTTGGAGTATTTGGTACCCCTTAAATTAAAACTTTATATATAAGGTCTGTTTTAAACATTTTCAATATAACATCTGGTTCTCAGTCTTATTTCCCCAAAGCACCCAAGCTATGGACTCATTTCCAGTTTATTTTGAATGGTTTTATGGTTGAATGGTTTTATCTAAGAGGACCTTAGATAACCCAGTGGGCACCTTCTTTAGGTCACACTCATTCCAGGTAAGTACATGGGAGCTTGGGGTAGCCCTGCTTTCAGTCATAGATGACTCGGTGGTCCTTTTCCCCATACCCACTTCAGACCATGCACAGACATACTCTGATTGTTTCCTGTCAGCCATGATGAATCATGGCTCCCGAGTCAGAACTTGGGAGATTATACTAAAGGGGGAAATCCTTGCCCCTCAGCCTCCTCTTCCTACTACCTTTTCCTTTGAAATTATTAGAAGTGAAAACAATATTGGACTTGGAGTCAAAAGACCTGGATTTGAGTCCTGGCTTCAACACCTACTAGCTGCATCAGTGACCCTTGGATGAGTAACAACCTAAATCTCATTTTGCTCCTCTGTAAAACATATAGTAATGAATGCCCTCCCTATTTCACATACTTGTTCTATAGAATATGTTCAGAAAACCTCAATATACTATGTAACCATCAATTATTATTTTTTGAATGGTAAACAAAAAAAGAAAAACAAGAATCATTTTGATCTTTCCCCAGTGAGACAACCAATTTTTTGCAAATTAGTTTTGCCTTCTAGCTCTCAATTACAAATCTGCAGCCAGAATGTTGAGGCAAGGACACTGCGGTTGTAGTCAGAACAGCTGGAAGCGAGGCCCTGCTATTTACTATCTGGGTAACTGACCCAGGTACATATGGAAAAGCTGTGCCCTGGCAAGGACAAAATTGCAAATATGATGCACTCTCTGAAAGTCACTGCAACATTCAGCTGATTATTCCCCAACACTTAAGAGGAGCAGCACCTAAGGCTTTCACAGTACTATTCTCATAAGAGCTCTGCTAGCCAGATGGTAGGGCAGTTCTCATTCTCCCATGGCAGATGAAGAGACTAGAGAGCTCTCAGAGCTTAGTTAAGTGACTAGTCCCAGATAATACAACTACAAATAACTAAGTTGGAATTTGAATCCAGGCCTTCTGATGCCAAATCTAGTGATCTATCTATTCATGATGCTATTCTCCACATGACTCACTCCACCACTGTTCTTGTTGGTGGCCCTCAAGGTTAACGCTCCCAGAAAATGACTTGTGTAACTATATATGTTCTACTGATTATCTAGTTGGGGACTCCAGGGAAAGAGACAATTAACCTGCCCCAATACAATTTATTGGTAGTTTTCTAAAGTCAGGAAAAGATGGAGGGAGGAAACGTGCTAATTGGCAGTGTAGCAACCCACAGGTTTCAGTCTTTGTCCTGAGGATGTGCCACAGCCACACTGCTGCATACACCCAACCCAGGGATTAATTAATTAGCTCTGCCCAGGACTGCAGAGTGACCAGAGTGAGCCATATCCAGGGAGGTGTATCCTTTTATACTTGATAGTAAACTAACTACTTAGGTGTACTTTCCAAATACACTAATGTAGGGTAAGAACTCTGCCCCCACAGTGAGCCCCACCCCTCATACTTCTGATTATATTAACCATAAATAAGCTAGAGAAGAATACACACAATTTGGCACAATGTGTTTGGCACTCTCCATTTGCACTTCATGGATTCACCTGCCATTTTGGCAGGTTTTTAAGGGGTTGGGGCGACTGACTGAATGTGAACATTTGCTATTATAGGGGCTCAGGCACTTGGGGATCACTAAGTAAAGCTCTATTTATGGTTGAGTTTCCACACAGACCCACTACCTTGCCCAGCTGCCTTTAATTGGCAATTAGATTCCTGCCAAAACCCAAATAAAAACAGAAGCTACCCTCAGCTACTGTCAGAGCCAGAGTCTTTATTAACCACCCAATTTCCAGTTTACACCTCTTCCTTTTCTATCAACTTCAGGCTTAACACACCTACCTCCTCCTACATCTGCCTGTCTTCCATCTTGTTGGAGGAGTGTCGCCTGGAAACACTTCTGCATGTGCAGGTTTGGCAGGTGCCTAAGTGACAGGTGTTTGAAATTTTTCCATTCTCTTGGCAAGTCTATGTAATAGCATAGTAATGGTGGCTTACAGCAAATTCCATTTCTTGAAAGACCTATTTCTGGGAGCTATTCTCACTGGTTAGCAGGTCTTCTGACTACCTTGTCACAGCCTTTAACACTCACCTGAGGCAGGCCAATTATACACTAATCTACAGAGCCAGGCAAAGAGGCCATCAGACCAAGCCATCTGCATCATCTTAGGGAGCGCTAATGAAAGGCATAACTTGAAATGAAATGACTCCAAAATAGCTAAAAATAAGAACTTTAATGGGTGAAGGTGTCTTACTGTTCTTGTGGAAAAGTCAATAGTCAATAAACATTTTTTAAATGTCTACTATGTGCCAAGTATTGTGCTAAGCACTGGAGATATAAATATGAAAAAAGGAAAGACCATCCTTGCCCTCAAGGAGCTTACAATCTAATAGGGAAGACAACATACAGAAGGAAGCTGAAAAGGGGAAGGTTGTTCCTTCTTTGTTTTCTGACCAGGGACATCACAGGGTAGACTTGCACATGAACTGCTTTTAAATGAGGCAGTTACACAAAGTCAAAGGGGAAAGTCTGGAAGACTGGCAACTCCCCAGATGCAGGAATGATCTTGGCAACTTTGATGTCTGACCACAGTGCCTGCTTCAGCTCCCTTCACAGCTGTTGGAACAAACTGTTCTCTTCCACCCATTCTGTTAGAGAAGTCATCACGTTCTTGGAGTAGACACCCCCCTAACTTGCAACAGGTTTGAGACCTGTTGGTTACCCTCAACCTGGTTTAGCCCAGCGGTCTTCATGGTTTTAACTAGGGTGTGGCCACTGTGCATGCTACAGATTCTTGGAGCCATAGGTGAGAGTTGGGCCACTGGTGGTAGACACCAAAGGTGAATGAGCAGCTCTGAAAAGAGCTCAGTAGCTCTCACACCAGAGGTGCTAGTCCTCCCTGAACACCCCATACAGCCCAGAGGGGAAGGTGGAGGTATGGTGAAGCCAGTCAGAGTAGTACAGCCAAGTGAGAAATAAGGAGACATCTGAGCTAAGTTTTCTCCTTAAATGAAGTTGAATCCTTTCCTTTAAAAGGTAGAAAGATTCAGCTAGACGATATAACAGTCTGGCTAAAATGTCTAAGACTCTATCTAATCTAGACTCTAGATTGAAAGAATAGATAGCAATGGTTCCAGGCTAGCTCAGAAAGAAGTCTGTAATGCAGTGCCCTAGGCTTGTACTTAGTCTTTTTTAACATTTGCATAAATAACTCAGAGCAAATTACTTAATCTCTAAGTGCTCCAGGCAATTCTCTAAAACTAATTTTCAGAGAAGGTGTCACTCTGAAAGAAAAGTTCCATCCACTGATGAAATCACCGGTCTGGTTCCTGCCCCCCTACCCCCATAATAGCTTAAAGGCACAGATGTCATACTTTGAAAATAAGCAGATGAAACAAAAATGGGAGGGATAGCTAAGACCCTGGATGACAGTCAGGACCTAATGAGGCCTTGACAGATTAAAACTCTGAACCAAATCTCATTAGTTGAAAAAAAAAGTACACAATGCATGCACTTATTTATTTAAATACTGAGTGGGTGGGTAATGGTCTGGAGCCCAGCAGCAGCCCAGCAAAGGGCCTTGGAGGCAGCCATGATGGTGGTAGGAACAGCAACTTTAAGATCTCTCAGTCAAAACATGGTAAAGGGGTCAGACAAATGGTTAGAATTAGGTTGCAGGAGACCCTTTGCTGACATTGGGTGCAGCTGGTGCTAACTGGTGACTCTATTACTGATATCTAGTTCTGGATGGCAGTTTCAAAGTTCAGAGGAGCACTTGTGGTTGTTCAAAAAGGAGCAGGGGCCATAATTGCAGTTCCAGGACAGAGAGGAACACTAGTGCTTGTGGCTACAGGAGAGCAGTGGTCCTGGTCACAGTTCCAGGGCAGAGAGGAATGGTAGCACTTGTGGCTGCAAGAAAGCAGGGGTCTTTCCTGGGTAAAGACCAGAGCACAGACCAGGAGCACAGTGACCACACTTCTCCTTGGATCACACCACCCTGGAAACACCAAAAAATAGATTCCCAGAACTAGCTCTGAAAAGAAAAGCATGAAAGAGACTAAAGTTTGAGACAGTGCTTCCCCACCCAGAAGTGAGCAGAGTCAAACTTTAATATAAAGGTCAAGGTCAAGAAAAAGACTGGAAAATAAGCAAATGACAACAAGAACAACAACAAAAAACTTGACCATAAAAAAGCTACTAAAGTGGCAGGGAAGATCAGAAAACAAACTCAGAAGAAGACAGCAATGTGAAAACAATTACAAGCAAAGCCTCAAAGAAAAAATCTAATTAAACTGAGGCTCAACAAGAACTCTTAGAAGATAAGTATTGTAGGGTGAAAATTGGGAAAAGAAATCACAGTGATGCAAGAAGATAATGAAAAGAGAATTAACAAAGTGGTAAAAGAGGCATGAAAATACTGAAGAGAACTCCTTAAAAGGCAGAATTGGCCACATGGGAAAAGATGTACAAAAAAATCCACTGAAGAGAACAACTCCTTAAAAACTAGAATTGGCCAAATGGAAAAAGAGATACAAAAGTTCACTAAAGAAAATAATTCCTTAAAAATTAAAATTGGACAAGTGGAAGCTAATGATTCCATGAAACATCAAAATGCAATAAAATAAAATCAAAAGAATGAAAAAACAGAAGAAACAGTGAAATAGATGAATGGAACATTTATGCGACTAAACAGAAAAATGCATACATAGTAACAAAAATACTTTCCAGGGGGATAGAACACTAATAATGATGAGGGAACATCAGAAAAGACCTGGTGTTAGAAATGGCATCTGGGATGTATTTGGAGGAAAAGTAGGCAACAAGCATAAAAGATGATGTTATCTAGAGTTTTATAATATTTTTTACCTAATGTTCTCTTTCTCTCAGAATTCCTGGCAGAAAAGTAAAGATAGCCCAGAAAAGATGGCCTTAACCTGGGTCATGTTTTTTTGTTAATGCACTATAATGCTATATGGTGGTGAATCATAAAACAGAATCATCTTAGAAGAATCCAAATTGTAACCAAAGGTGACAGAATTACGCATGGCATGCCTTAGGATAATAATAGAGGTTCTAGTGAAGGTAATATAGGCTGCAGCACATTACCAAAAATGACTAATGTGCAAGGAATATAAAAGATAACAACAACATAGTTTTAGATAGCCCCTGACAGTTTGCAAGATGCTTTATATTTTTTATCTAATTTTAGCTTCACAACAGCCCCATGAGAATTTTACAGATGGGGAAAACAAAGGCTGGAAGAGGTTAAGTAAATTGCTTAGGGTCACACAATTATTAAGTTTCTGAGGCAAGATTCAAACCCAAGTGTTCCTAACTCCAAGCTCAGAACTGTGTCTATTACATTATAGCAGAAAATGTATACTCATAAAAGGAGGTGGTTAGAAATGGCAACATGACATAGTGGATGATGGCACTAGACTTAGAGTCAGCAAGACATGGGTTTCAATCCTGTCTCAGAAACTTAATAGCTGTGGGACATGGGGAAAATCACTTTATACTCCGGAGTCTCAGTTACTTTATCTGTAAAATGAAGGTGGTGTACATGTGGTCTCTAAAGAATCTTCCAGCTCTAAATCTATGGTCCTGTGGTCAATGGGTGAGGAGGAAGTATAACAGATGGACAAGCTAAGTACTACCCTAGCACCTAAAATATGTGAAAAGACTTAAATCAGGGCTTTTTAACCTGGGCTTTGTGAACATAGATTTTAAACACTATATTTTGATAACTGTATTTCCAAATAGTTGATTTCCTCTGTAATCCTATATATTTTGTGCATTTAAAACATTATTTGGAGAAGAGCTCCATAGAGTTCACCAGGCTGTGAAAGGGCTCCATAACACAAAAGGGGTTTTGGAGAGATTCTCTATAGGGGATGTTTGGTGAGGATAAGGACAATGAAGAGAGCGTGTAGACTAGGTGTGGGCCACACTGTTGGTGATGGACCCAAATTAACAAGATACAAGTCCATCAAATACGGTGTAACCAGACATCTCCAAAAAGTTATAAAACTACATTGTAACATTCAGCTGGTTGTTTATAAGATTATTTCCATGACACTAATAACGTCACACTGTCTCACTTCATATCATATCTTCATAGAACCAATCAATGATATGGGGGTGTAACAGTAATCAATTTAGCAGATACTTAGCCCTTAGTAACTTATGGCTAAGTATAGAAGGTGTGAGCTCTGCCTCCTGTTGAGAGGGTGTGAACTCCCCTGTTGGTGACTTGGCAGAAGGGGGTTAGCTGAGACAGGAGGCCAGTGTGTGTGTGTGTGTGTGTGTGTGTGTGTGTGTGTGTGTGTGTGTGTGTGTGTGTGTGTGGAGGGGTGTAAGAGCTCTCAGAGGGGAAACCACATACACTTGTATCAAAAGAAGCAGGGAGTCAAGCTCCCGGCTAATTTGCTCCCCACTTTCCTTCCACAGCGTAACTTCCCACGGCCCAGTACTCGGGCCCTCCT
>CM053582.1:49387847-49403034 GCA_028627135.1 Pseudochirops cupreus | reverse complement strand
CCAAGCTGACTTTAGTGGGAAGTATCTTTGTGTGCGTTTTGGAGTTCCAGGATTGGTTTAGAGTCTGTTTTATGGGTATTTTGGGGTGGCTATGTGAGAGCTGCGATATGTTGCTGCTGCTGCGCCGCCATCTTGGCTCTGCCCCCCGCAAATGACTATTACAGGTCTAAACTTACCTGTTGAATTAATCAGAGAAATGAATGAGGTATGAACAAGACCTGGACATCTCTATTGAATCAATCAGTCAGTCAATTAAAGGCATTATACTAAGTCTGAGCATACTTGTAAATCACATTTGGAAGGTATGAAGGTCATTAGACATACTGAAGTGAAGTCACAAGGAAGTGCATTGACATTGGTGAGGAGATTTAATCATGTTCTCTAGGTCTTGTGTAAGTAGTTCTGAATTGAGCATTCAAGTGCGTGGCCAATAGAGAAGAAAGAGTGGTTCTAGCCAAACCTCTGAGAGATTATCAATTGGACATAAAGAAGAGAACAGCTTCTGTCTCTCCTTTTGACCAAAAGACAACCTGGAGAACTTCAAAAAGTCAAAAAGATTGGACTTCCCAATAGCATCTGAGCAGCATCATGGGGACAGACAGTAGTGTTTGCATCAGAAGCTTAGGACAAACTAGACATAGCAAGAAAAGGCATGCTCAGGACTCTTAACAGGAACCCAGAGAAAGCTGTACCATGGCCAAGGGGACCTTCACAAAAGGCCTGGACAGGGGCCAAAAGGATTTAGAGCAGTACCACTTAAGTTGCAGTTAGCTAACCCTTTTATTACATCATGGACTCTAAGCTTGAGCCTGTTTTTCCCCTGGACCATGCATATACTTGTGGGAGAATGTGCCCTCAGCTTGGTGGAATGTTTTGGTCTAACTCTCCTTACTATACTGTCATAGTAAATATCTTTTTCTAAGGAGTTCATAGATCAGGCTGGCCAATTGATATCAACTGACAATGAAAGATAACCACTGACAAGTAGTATAGTACTGTACTGACAAGCTTGATAGTACTATAAATCAAGGCAGCTAGGTGTTACAGTGGATAGAGTGCCAGGTCTGGAGTCCAGAAAAGCTGAGTTACAATTTTGCCTTATATGCTAAATAGCTGTTTGACCCTGTGTCAGTCATTTAACCCTGTTTGCCTTAGTTTCCTCATCTGTAATATGAGCTGGAGAAGGAAATGGCAAGGCACACCAGTATTTTTGCCAAGAAAGGCCTAAATGGGGTCCTGAAGAGTAGAAAACGATTGAAACATGACTTAATTATAAATCAAGCCTCCTCCCCTGTTCTTTAGGGTTACTGAAAACTGAACTATCAACGGATAGAGGAGAGGTTCATCTCATTATCAGAGACTGAAATAAAGAAGAGAATAAGGAATTGATGTCAGTTGGCAGTGTCATGCAAAGAAATGGAAAAGGATTTCATAGCACGTAGATGCTATGTTCTCAGTAAGGAGTGAAAAGAGGTTTTCTGAGAAGAGATTGAGGAGAGAGCGTGTCCTATGATAGAAGAGAAATAGTTTTGGAACAGCTACTGTGTGGAGTGGTGTAGAGGATCACTTAAGGAAGAGTAAAAGAATTGCCACAACGAGGAACTGCCAGTTGATACTGTGTGCAATAAACTCAGTTCTATGACTTCCTCTGGTTCTATTCAGCATCATAGAAATAGGATCAGAGGTGGAGGATGGTAGGGGAAACAACAGCAGCAACAACAACAATGATAGGCAATACTGAGATAGCACTTTATATATACATACATATATACACACACACACACACACACACACACACACACACACACACACACACACCACTTTATATATAAAATGAAAACACATGATAAAATAAGATTTTTATATACACATGTATAAATATGCTTATCTATTTTATATATATGTAATATATGTATATACAATATATTGTATATATACACAGTATGTAAGTATACATATTTTATGTGTGTGTTTATATATATCTATATATCTATATATATATATATGTATGTATGTTTATAAAATCTCATTTGATCCTCACAAAACATGATGAGTTGGTGCTATTATTATCTCCATTTTACAGATAAGGAAACTGAGGTTGATAGAAGGTAAGTGACTTGTCCAGATTCATACAGCTCGTAAGTATCTGAGGCAAGATTCGAAGTATTCTGGTATTGAGGTTTGTGAGCTCACAAGTGGTGATAGGACGAGGGAGAAAGGGATCCAAGAAGGTAGAATATTTACAAATTAAACTATTTAAATAAAGCCTTGAGATTGGGAAGTAAGGCAAATGAAGTTATAACAAGGGAGAAGTTTCCAGGTGACTGGCGTGGGGGGGAAGGAAGACAGAGAAGTCAGAAATCCCTCTTAAGTATACCCAGGTCCTTGAGTATGAGACACAGTGAGGATTCTGTCTTCTAGAATATTTTTTTTAATTCCAAAGTAATTCTGTTTTTTTCCAAAGTAATTCTTCCTTAGAAGAGACATGTCTGTCAGGAAACATTGTGATATTTGCTTTTCTTTTGGGGGTGGGGTTCAAGCTATGAAGCATTTTCTCTTCTGTCTTTACCTCATAACTATCAATAATGAAGTGTAGTTATCAGTTGACTTTTCATAGACAAATGAGTTAAATGTAAAGTGAGGTTTGGATTATGTACATCATAAATACCATCTTACCTGGAAATCTATAATATTGGAAATATATTAATAGGATCTATTAAACACAGGATATGATACCAGTATAGTAGTAAACTGAACTCCATGATAAGAACATTGCTACAAGATTGTCAGAGCCACTTCCATATTATAAATAACTGGAAGCAAAGTTTGATACATTCAGGGGGAATGCACATGATGGAGTTTTGGATGAGGGGAAAGGTTATGCATATGTGATGACGTGTTTTTCCATCTGGAAATAGATTGTCTCAGTGCAATATAACTACTTTTCTTGCTAGAACCAGACTCTTAAGATCCTGATACTTTATTCTGAACCGTATTGTTTATGTTTCCAACACTCTTCTTCAGCCTGCTGCTTGGGTGTTCGTGACAACATCATTCACGTTTAGGATACTTTCGTGGATTTATCCTTTTCTCCTCTTTCTGAGCTAGTGGAAGCCATAGTTAGAATTCCATGGGATTCCAAGTACAAATGTTCTTTTTATTCGTTAGAATCCAATAAAATGAAGTACTAAAATTTAGAGGGTAAAAGGAAAGGATTGCCTTATTGCTCATCTTTCAGTCCTATTGCTATGTTGATTGTGATGGACAATGAAAGTCTGGGTAATTTGTTAAAAAGTTTTTGCTGAGGTAAAGGACTAATAAAATTGTTTTCCAACACTTGTAGTGAAACTGTAATACTGAGAAGGAATATATAAATCCCCACTGAAAATATGCAAACTACACATTGTAAAATCTCTTCTTATTTTTGCATATTATACTTAAAATTATTTATTCAATTCAAAAAACATTTCTTAAGTGCCTACACTGTGGGATAACATACTAAGTGCTGAGGATACAAAGGTGAAAAAAAAGCATTCCTTGGTCTCAGAGAGCTTCCATTCTTCTGGGGGTTGCAGTTTGTAAATACAAAAGATAAGCCGAGTAACATGAAATAATTGGCAATGGTAGGGAGCCCTGAGTGACTCATTTGGAGAGATAGGGAGCATTATCAAACACCTTCAGACATCTGAACAGACCTCATGGGGGAGCTGGTACCTGAACTGTGCTTTGGAGAATGCTCAGGATTACAAGATATGGAGGTGATGGGGGAGGGTCTTTCAGCCAGTGGCAGGACCTGTGAAAAGATGCCCAGGTGAAAGGAAACTATTATAGCTTGGGGATATGCCTTGTTTACATTCTTGTTCCTGTTAGCAAGAGAGTGTAGATTCCAGTCTTCCAAGCCTCCACTGTGCTTTTTACTCACTAATAGCTGCCCCTTGGTACTTGTCTCACAGGTTAATGTAATTAAGCCTGAGGCCAGATTGTCTCCATACCCACATTTTTATTGTTGTTCAGTTGTACAGTTTTCTCTGACTCTTCATGACCCTAGGGGCCATAGCACACCAGGCTCTTCTGTCTTCCACTATCTCTCAAAGTCTGTCCAAACTCATGTTTGTCGTTTCCATGACACTATCTATGAAGCTCATCTTCTGCCATCCCTTTTTCCTTTTGCCTTCACTCTTTCCCAATAATCAGGGTCTTTTCCAGCAAGTCCCATCTTTTCATTGTAGTGCTGAAGTATTCAGGCTTCAGCTTCATTATCTGAGTTTCCAGTTAGTAGTGTGAATTAATTTCTTTAAGTATTGACTGATTTGATTTCCACTCTTATACAAATCTGTGGCATGTCCTAACAACAAAATCAGCAACCTAACCATCATTTATCTGTTGCCAAGTTAGAAATGAAAAGTAATAATAAAATCTTTTATGCTGGACCCCTCAGTTATACATTTCCACCTGCAAGCTACTTTTAGGAGAAGGAACAGTAAGTTAAACTTTCTTGTGGGATAGTCTGAAATCAGTTATAATTCAACTCAAGTTCCTATAATCATAGTCCTAGGTAAAACTGTAATGTAGGTGCAGTTTATCATTAATGCCCCTTCTTTCATACCCTCAAGAACTCAGTGGTAGAACTTTGAATTTTAAGTCTAGAATTTCTGATCAAAGAGTTAGATGGTGAAAGGAACTTAGAGAATATCTCTCTAGTCCAAGCCCCTCATTTTATATCTAAGGAAATTTAGACCTGTGGAGGTTAAGTGACTTACCTAAGGTCACATGGCTGGAAGCACAGAGAAATTAAGTTATTTGCCCATGGTCACACAACTAGTAAGTTTCAAAGAGAGGAGGACGTGAACCCAAGTCTCACATAATAAGCCCTTAATAAATGCTTAATCATCTATTCTTTGTCTCTGGCCCCAAGTTCAGTACTCTCTCCACTAAGCCATGCTATCCTTACTAGCATAGAAAAAAATCAGAGTTTCTAGAACTGAAAGGTACCTTCAGGATGACCTCTTCCAATCTTTTATTCTACAGATGCAGAAACTGGGGTGCTGACAATTCAGATGAGATGCCTAACAGCAAGGTACTGAGTACTTGAGCTGAGACTAGAACCCAAGTATCTTGACTAATATTGTCGTGTTTTTAATTTTATCCCAGAAAATTGTTCATGTTCTCAGTGACAGCCCTTGGGGCCTCCAAGAGCCTCAGTCATCAGAGAAACAGTTTTTTTTTGGTATCCATTATACATATTGTCAGGGAAGATTTTCAGCTAAAAACATGTTCTAGTTAGCCTTTCATTAAATAGAAAAATCAAGCAAGTCAAGGGGCCATTCCCCAAGCGATCTATCTAATCAAGATTTCACTGAACATTTTTTAATCATGTATTCATCTTAATGTCTTCGACTCCCCCCATTCCCCCTCCTTTTCCTCATACTCTATTAGCTCCTTGGGGGTCTGGAGATTAAACACTTAGTAAAGTGATGTGATTGTTCCCATATAGTGCAACAATGAGGAGTGTGAGCAGCTGCTGGTAAAGACATGAAGGTCAAGGTCGGGGGGCAGCCCAACTTGCTTTTGAGAAGTGAATGTTCACAGACTTGAAAGTGCACTTGCCCAATTTCGATGATGTTTCATCCATGGACAAAAATGAGTAGGTATGACTGGAGTACTGTCTGAGTGCTCAGAGATTTAGAGAGCTCTGCTTTTTTTCCCGTGCTTTGTTAAAGCAGTTTGTCTGCCTTAACAGAGAAACAGCACAATTCAAACAAAACGAAATTCCCCATCACCTTCATTGTTACTAGCTCAGGGTTGGGAGGTGCTGATAGATCAGTCAGTGACAGGAGAGCTAAGCCTGTGAGTTAGGATGTTACTGGTGAGCCTGAAGATCTCTAGTTATACATGTCTCTAGGAAATGATACTTGTTGTTCTTGTTCAGTCATTCAGTCATGTCTGACTGTGACCCAGGTAGGATTTTCTTGGCAAAGACGCTGAAATGGCTTTTAATTTCCTTCCCAACTATATTAAAGCCAACAGAGAGCTATTAGGTAAGTGACTTACCTAGGGTCACACAACTAGTGAGTGTCTGAGGCCAAGTTTGAACTCAGGCCTTCCTGACTCCAGAGCCAGTGCTCTCTCCACCGAACCATTTAGCTGTCTCTTGAAGATGATACTAGAGATTGTCTACGTTAAATATGCCATGTATGTAATTCCATGTTTAATGCTCTGCATGTTCATTATCACATGTTTGAGTGTGCTTGTTTCTCTTTGCTGTTATGTTCATTTGACTGTGTTTTGTGTTATGTCCATGCTGTTGCATGAACTTGTTAAGTGCTTTGCATATATGCTCCTGCTTAGAGTTAAGTTGTATTTTTATATGGACCTGTTGTTAGTGCTGTTATTGCTGACTAGAGACCTGTCATTCATTTATGAGCTTGGATGGGGCCTTAGTTGAGCATTTCTAGGAATCTCATTCCCCTCTCCCTTCTCTTAGCTTAACTTTCCCTAACTATTTACTCCTCTTTGGGAGCTTGGCTTTTCCTTTATATTTTGCATGCATTGCCTCAAAAGAAGGAAAAATAGCTGCCCATTGTTTGCTTGCTTCTGGGAATATATAAGTTCTTGATTTTTAAAATAATGTGTGTTGATCTTGGATTTTTTGTCAGGCATATATAAACCATTTGTGTATCAAATAGTCCCTTATTTCAGAACAATGGATCAGACTCTTTCTTTGTGTCGCTTCCAGCCTCCTGCTCTAGCGCAGGCACAAGATTTCTGAAAGGGTCATCCACCTTCTCTCCTGTTATCTTCTCTGTAGATCTCAGTAATAAGAAAAATTCAACAAACAGATTGAGTTTGCTAGCCAATATTTTTATCACAATTTAAAAGCTTAAAAACAGAAGGGAACATTTAAAGGGAAATACCCCCTTTACCTCCCAGTTGCCATTTTCAAGCAGCCCCCCTTCAGAGGGAGGTTTCAGAAAATGAAAGTATTTAAATAACCTACTGGGACATTTTGCTTTCCCTTAGAAAGAGGCAAAAGGATGTGAGGAGTATGTTACCATCTTTCCTTCCAGCCTGCATTTGCTCAAAAGTACAGATCTCACCGTGATATCCCTGTTCCCTTAGATTCTTATTTCCCTGTCTCAGGACTCTTCACCATCCCTCAGTTGGCTTGATTTTGCCATCTAACTTCCATAGTGCTGCATTGTGTCTTTTGCTTGGGATGATCTGCTTTTCTTGCTTGTGTTGCATGTCTAGATGTTTCTTTATTATCCCTTTCAAACCCCTTCAGCCTCAAGTTCAGGGTAAAGGGCAGACTTTGAGACTTGGAATGTTTGTTGCCCATCCTGTCTAGAATAGGTACCCAAGCCCTTCACCTGTCATAAGTCTTTGCCTCTTGTGGGTGGGTCCACAAATGGAGATGCATTTATATGAATAGATGTGACAAATGCATTGTGACCCACACATGAAAAATAAACCACTTGTAAATAGAACTTATTTTTGAGTCAATTTCTGTCTGAGCAGAGACTTTGTGTGGTCCTGTTATTTTGAAGTCAGTGCTAACAAGTATTCTCAGTAGTGCTAAAATGTCAGTACAATTAACCAGGATCCATTAGCCTTTGACCATTCATGAGAGTGTCTATCAGCAGGTAGGTTTATTTCTCCATATGGACCATAACATTTGCCTTTCAGTCAGATTCACATAGCTATTTATCCTATTTCCTCTGCTTTGGACTACTGTTCAAGGTCAGAGGCTGTGACTTTTCCTTCCTTTGTGGTACCTCCCACCAAATGGAGAAATAATGACTGAGGACGTTAAATATCTGGGTCCTTACACAGAGAATCTGGGGCTGTTTTATTGTTTGCAAATGAGAAAGAATAGGAGAAAGAAAGGTAAAAAAGACAAGGAAAGGGTTATGCATTTAACTTTGCAGGTGGGAAGACTAAAGTAGACAGGGATTAAGGATCACACAACTAGTAAGTGTCTGAAGCAGGATTTGAGCTGAAATCTTCATGATTCCTGGTGTTCTAACTGCCTTTTATAAATATAAGTAGTTGTTTAGAAAAATCCTGGTATAATCCTTTGCTCTTTAACATCTGAATTAAGGTTAGGATGATGCCAGTGAATACAAACATAGAACAACAATAATGATAACAATGCTGATGTTGATGATGAAAAGTTCTTACGTATATAGCATTTTACAGATGAGGACTCTGAGGGTCCTAGAAGTTGAGTGATTTGCCTGTGGTCACACAATCATTAAGTGTCAGACGTGGGATATTTCTGAGTTACTGGTAGCTTCATTTTGGATGTCTTCAGAAGTTAGAAGATAGGTGTTCCCAGCTACCTCTGATTTTATTCTTTTTTCCATGCTTTGGGCTTTCAGCAAAGGGAACTGATGAGAGTAGAGGGGAAAGACCACAAGAACAAAGTTAGAGAATTTAGCAGCATGAATAAAGAGAAGCAATTCTACCAAGAGCACAGGAGTTCTGACTCAAGTTAGGAATGGGACAATGGCTGTCTTCAGGTACTACCTAATTCATAACCATTTCATCACAAAGGTTGTCTACATCTAGGAAAATTGATCTAAAAAGCTTCCTCTTCCAGTATCTCACTGGAATAGTCCTTTCTTGTCTGTTCCTGTCCTTTCTTACTCTTACTTCCCAGTAGACGTATAATTATGCAGATCCTGATTTTGGTAGGTGCCAATGAGTTTGGGTATGAGTTTGTTTCTTAGTGGTAAAACCAGCTTGCCTCAACACAATTTCCAGTGGACTGTGTCATTAGACCTTCAGCAGTCTTGACCTGGATGTAGTTCTCGGTTTTTGGAGTCTCTGTAAGTAGACCCCCTGCTCTGCAAAGTCCCATGAGGTTGGCAAGATTTGAACTGTGAGCCTGGCAGTGATGAACCCTATGTGCTGGACCCCATGGGGGTGTGACAGGAGGAACCCTGGACTTGGGAAGTCAGGTTTGAATCACAGCTCTGCCATTTACTCTGTGTCACCTTGAGCAAGGCATTTCATCTCTTGTGCTGCAATTTCCTTATCTGTAAGTTGAGGGGAAAAAACCTAGATCAATGATGCCTAACATCTTCACATGTGAGAATCACGATTTTAACATCAGACCATTTCCTGGTTCCACATATGATATTATCTATTGATTGAAAAAAATATACAGTGGCTGAAAGGCTTGTATGAATTCAGTAATCCTTTTGGATGAATTCATACTTTAATAATGACAACAGTGTTATGGTTGAAGAAATAATACATCTGTTACAATATATGTTGTTTATACATATCTCCTACAAAAGTTATGTTTCTTATTTGAGTTCAGCAGACAGTGTGCTAGGTCTTAGGGATACAAAGACAAAAGCAACTTGGAGTCAGAGCATATACACAGATGCATCTGTACAAAGTAATTTTAAAAGTTAAGGAGCCCTAGCCAACTGGGGAACTCAGAAATGCCTCATGTGGCAAATGGCCTCTAAGCAGTGCTTTGAGGGAAAGAAGAGATTCTACAGAGTAGAAATGAAGAGGAAGTACATTTCAGACATGGAAGAACTGCAAGTGTTTGGAGGCAAGAGATGGATTGTTGTATAAATGAAATAGCTAGGATGTCATATATAAAAAAATGCAGTGATATAGCACAATGTTTAGAGCATTGGACCTGGAGTCAGGATGACCCAAGTGAGGCACTTAACTAGCTACTAGGAATCGAACCAACTGACTAACTAAACCTGAGCAAGTCAGTTAACTTCTGTCTGCCTCGGTGTCCTCATCTGTAAAATAGAGACAATCATATCATCTACTTTCCAGGATTGTTCTGAGGAGAAAATAAGATAGTATTTGTGAAGTGCTTTGCAAACCTGTATGACTAGCTATATAAATGCTGGCTCTGATTGATAGCTCTTTTCAGGCCATTATGATGAGAACAGAGTACAAATGCTTGCATGCCTACATGAATGAACGAATAAAAGTATTTAGTACTTTGTGTGAGTCCCTGGGGCTACATGGACCAAAAGGAAGATAGTCCCTGTCCTTGAGGGGCTTACCCACTAGTAGAGGAAGATAAAATATAGGGGAATAGTGGCCAGGAAAGGCTAAATTTTACTGTGAAATCATCGGGATGGTGAATGGAACCCCAGGGAAATCAATTGGCCTTCCATGCCAGCTATGGTGGTGTGGATTTGATTACTATTCCCAGGGGTGGAGGGTGGAAAGCAGGGATGGGGCTCAACAAAGCAGCAGCGTGATCCACCTGGATAGGGCTAGTTTCAGTTTGAAATCCAGGGCCCCCATGCAGGCTGTATAGATGTGTGGCATGCAGGGGGCCAGGGAGCAGCAGCAGTCGCTGGTCTGAGGTGGGTGGTTAGCGTTTCCTACTGTGAACACAGGCATTGAGTACTGATCATGAGGTCTGGACTCTGGGAGTTGGGTGTCAGTTGTCTGCTGCTTTTCAGAGCAGGAAAGACTTTATCAGGATGGTTCTTCCTAGAAGTATACTAAGTTCAGTGGGCTATTTGAGGTGTATTTCTTCATATGTGCCTCTCATATACATATGGGAAGGCAGTTAGTGGACACAGAGCATAAAACTTTGAACTTGTCAGGAAGACGTGAGTTTGAATCCTGCCCAGATATTCACTGGCTGTGTGACTCTAGCCAACTTATTTAACCTCTCTGTGCCACACTTTTCTCATTTGTAATAGCACTTTCCTGACAGGTGTTGTGAGAATCAAAGGAGCATCTCACATAAAGTGCTTTATGAAACTCCAGTGCTGCTGCTACTGCGACTGTTATTATGATTAGAATCCTTTGCATCTTAACTGTTTTCTGTAGCCAAGGAAATAAACCATTGTCTTCTGCCTGGAAAAAAACCCTAAAAACTCTCAGCATCTCTAAACCACTCCAAGGCCCTGTAGGAAGGAGACCTATGTGGACACATGAAAAGCCTTCCTCTTCTCACTTCCTAGCATAAGTTTTCTCAATATCAGTTCCATTCCCTTTATGACCTATGAGTCTGTGGGAGATTGTATTCATTTGTGTCTGGGGAAACTGAGATTTATTCCACTCTCTGAGTTGCCACATTCTGTACTCTTTGGCCCTGCCCCAGTTGGACACTTTGGTGTTTGGTTTATGGACTTGCCTAGCCTGTTGGTAGGGAAGGCACTAAATAGGGGCATGAGCCAAATAACGCCCCCTGGTGAGCCAAAGGACAGAGGTGGTTTGGGGGGTGAATGGGCTCACTTTCACATAAAAACATCTTTTTGGTAGCTTTTGGGCGATTCTGTCACTCGATTGACAGCAATATCAGTAGGTATTCATTTATAGTTGTCATCTTTTTTTTCTTAGCCAACATCTAAATATCATCCTAGAAAAAGAACATGAGTGATTATTTTTTCTGTTGTCACAACCTGAAGGCTAAGTAAAGGTCAAAGACTAAGTTTGGTTGTGCAACACATACAGCTCCCCAAGCTCCCCAAAATCGATATTCCTGTGCAGAAGTATATTTGATCTGAAACGTCCCAATATTCTCTTAGAAATAATTGGACTTCTTGCCAAGAGCGTCAGAGTGAGAAATTATCTTCCTGTTACGTTAAAAACCAGTTACTACATTGGGATCCAGGCTTTGCTTCTCATTTTCTTCATTGAGGCCAAGCTCTTGTTAAGTCAGCCTCTGAAGGACATGACTAAGTGAGATTACCCCTAGCTCTCAAGGAACATGCTCTTCAACCTTGGGCAAGACTCCACCTGCTAGGAGACCTACCTTCTGTTTAGAGTATAAACAGAATACAGTCTGGGTGAGTTTTTACCCTGGGGAAAAGAACCCCTGTCCTTGTACCTCTCCATTAAAGTTTAGGGTGACCCAGATCATGAAGGAGAAAACCAACTAGAGTGGTCTGGATGGAGATGCATTCTCCTGTTCATATTGCTGAAGGCTCAGTGTCATGATCAAGCCTTATTCTCAGGTGGGGGAACTAAAGATTTTTATCCCACCCCATTAAATGTCAACCAATTAGGGTTGATTTACAGTTGTCAAGGAAATTCCCTTTAAAGGGTTTAAAACTTTTATGTTCTCTGTGGGGCATCTTTGGTTACAAAGAGAATTCACTGACCACCAATTTGTTGATTACTAGTTAGCTTAATTAATAAATTGATTATTTACCCAGAAATGCTGTCTCTTGGGGTTTTTAATTTGTTTCTAGAGAGAAACATGAGCAAGCAGAGAGAAAGTAAAGCAAACAAGTTTTATTGAAAGAAGATACTCATATTATGAGGGAACAGGCCAAGGAAGAACAGGTCAAGTCTGCTGGGGTCTCAGGAGAAGGCAGTGCCCAAACTGGTAAAAGCCAGTGGGTTTTAACTGGGTCAAGTAGGACCAGATGTTGGAGGGAGACAATACAAAGCCTAGTCCTGAGGTACAGATCAATGTTTGGGAATTAGTGCCAATTAATGCTGGGGAAACACCTGGTGGTATATTGACTACATGCCACCAGAGATTTCAGCTTCCTTGGAGCCTCCTTGTTTAGAAGGGCCAGGAAGTTATTGAGGCCTTTAATGGGACACATGGACAATTGGGTGAGAATTCATGAGTAAATAGCGTTGGAGGGAATGCTTATATCAACGAGATAGATCACTCATTCATTGTAGTGAGTCAGTTTGGGCATATTGTCTCCTTGTGATTTTCAACATTTTTCTCAGTGATTTGGATGAAAGTATAAAAGGAATATATATCACATTTGCAGATGACACAAAGGTAGAAGTAATGAGTTCATTGATTTACAGAATCAACTTTCAAAGAGATCTCAAAAGACTAAAATGATGAGAGGAAAAATCTCTAATGAAATTCAAGAGTGATGAATGTAAACCTCCACCCCCCATATAGTTTTAAAAGATCAGCTATATGATTCCAGATGATGTGAAAAAGACTTGGCAATTTTAGTTGACTCCAAGCTCAATCTGAGTCAATGGTGTGACAAATAGCTGCTTTAAAAAGAACCTGCTATGTTAATATGCAATAACTGAAAGAAACTGTGTCAAAGTATAGTGGTATGGAATCCAGAACAAGGGAGATCCCTTGTAGATAGATGGGAGTCCCACTATCACTTGCATTGGTTAGACCACATTTAGAGTGGATTTGGGCACTAGTTCTAGTCATGGCACTTTAAGAAATTAAGTCCACCAAACACTTATAAAGCACATATTATGTCTAAGTCATTGCCTAAGTAGGAAGACATGAGGACCAGAACTAGGGTGGTTGCAGTGAGGATGGAGAAGAGGAGCCAGATGTGAAGAGATTGCAAAAGTAGGAATGACAGGAGAAGGCCGTTGATTGGATTTATCCAGGATAGAGGGAAGAGTAAAATATGGCTCCAAGGTTATTAACCTAGGGGGCATGAAGGGCAATAGGTATCATTAATATAAATAAAGAAATTATGATTTCTGCCATTAACAAAACTAAGGAATTTATGATTCAATGTTTTTGTGAATCAATTAATTGCTGGTGACACTTGGCACTTTTAAATGCTTGTAATGGACACTTGGAATTATGGTCTGATATGTTAAGGCCATTTGATAAAATGATTGAGGTTCCCTCTGGGCTGGATATACTGACCAAAGTCAGAGTTCTCAGGCCACTTCTCAAACAGGGATCTATGATCTTTGTCCCCTTAAAACAACAATGACCTGAAGACGCTTTCTTCCCCTTGGTCCTCTTCCCTTTTGTTATCTTGTTCAGCAAGATGAGAAATAGAAGACACCTATTTTTAATGGGCAATGGCTACATGAGCCAGTAAGGGAAACAGAGGAATATTAAGTGGAGTGGGAGAACCAGTCAGTGGAGGAGAGAGTTTTAGGAAGGAGGGAGTAGTTCACAGTGTCATATTTCTCAAAGAAAAGTCAAGGAAGATAAGAAAAATATAGGGAGGTGGGGAGATAGCAGGACAGTGAGGGAAGAAAGCTAAGATCCAAGAATGAAATCACTCTGGTATCATCCACTTGACCTCAGTCAGCAGTATGTTGACTAAGAAGTCCCAAAGAAATGCTATCATGGAGGAATGTTTAAGGGGATTTGTGATGGCAGTTGAGGATTGCCACCCTAAATTACCAAGGCATTATCCATCCTTCTGTAATCTGAAAATCGTAAATTCCTTTTGTATACAAATTATGGAAGGAAAAGGAGAGGTTGTGTGAAATTTAGCACCTGTTGTGGAAATGCCTAGTGAGCAAACCTCATGGCCACAGGCTTACTACAGATAGTAAATCCCTCTTACAAATGCAGACTGCAAGATAATTCTCAAGAATTTAAAAAATCAGCAGCACTGGAAATAGAACATTATCACAGATATAACATTGATCCATAAAATGTGAAGAAAAATATTTAATACATTTAATAGGTATTGCCATCCCATACCAAGTACTCATATCCTTCAAGATAGGTGGAATGAAATACGTTCAGAATATAAAGATAAAGCCAAAGTAGTGAAATCCACAAGGGATCAGAATGAGGTATATACATCATCATCATTGTTCTATGTACTACCAAAGTTTGTCCTAAAGGTGAGTTTATAGCCTATACTTTTATTTAATTGTGAAAAGCAGTTGTTTATCCACCTGTGTAATCATATATGAAATATTCACTACAAAAGAATAATATCCCTTTTAGACAGGTGCTACTTGTATTATTACCTCCAAGCTGTCAATGAAGAGACTGAGGTTCTGGTTTGCTTATGGTAGGAGAGGAAATACCTGGGACCATTTAAACAAATATTATGGATCTAAGAAATGAACTCTGAAAGTGAAGCACACAACTTCAGGGATTTTTTGATGCTTAATTTTAAATTTGTATTTGTGGGACAGAGCCAAGATGGCAGCGTAGGAGCAGCAAGATATTGCAGCTCCCACATAGCCACCTCAAAATACCCATAAAATATGACTCTAAACAATTTCTAGAGCTCAAAAACGCACACAGATATACCTTCCACTGAAGGCAGCTTGGCTGGGACAGACCATCTCAGCAGCTGGGAGCTGAATCCAGCCCAGCCTGAAAAGGTGGCTTGGCCCTGGGGGCAGCCTGACAAGCTGAGCTGCAGCTGGAGCATCAGAAGAGCGGATCTGTGGCGGAGCCAAGATGGCGGCATAGCAGCAGCAACATATCGCAGCTCTCACATAGCCACCCCAAAATACCCATAAAATA
>CM053582.1:49360905-49387347 GCA_028627135.1 Pseudochirops cupreus | reverse complement strand
GGTATGTTGCTGCTGCTAGGCCACCATCTTGGCTCCGCCCTTATAATCAAATGCTAAAAAATATATATATATGCACACACACACACACACATAATTATTATTACTATTATTAACTACATCCAACTGGGAATTAAGATATACAGGCACTGTGGTAGGGAGATCCATCCTGCCCTACCAGAGAGTCAGAGGGGCGAGGGGGAGGACATAGAAGGCAGCAGATTGAGGGAGGGGTCATGCAGTAGGATGGCAGTTTTGAGGTGTTGGGTAGGGGAAAGATGCAGAGAAAATTGTAACTCAAAATCTCATGAAATGAATGATGTAAACAAGAAAATTAATTAATTAATTGAAAAAAAGAAAAAAGTGATACATTTAGAAAGGGCTAAATGATTTTCCACATTACTGGGGTTGACTGTAAAATCATAGGTTAATTAGATGATGAGATGCGAACCAAGAAAGAAATCCCTGATGAACTTTCATTAATGGTCTTACTCTATAAAGAGGAAAAGAGGAGAAAAAAAGGAGAAAGTAATTGGGCAACTTTTATACTTCATGGAATTTCACAGGAAACATAATTGATCTTGCAAGTATCTAGATTCATGGAAATAATTTTCCATTGGCTAACACAGTGAAAACTTAAATTCAAATACAAGTAGAGATAACCTACAGACATGCATTAATAATAATAAAGAAAAAAGAGAGCATAGTGGAAGAACTGGGCTCTATGGAATTTGATCACCACTCTTACCAGGAAGGACAGGAAAATCAAAGGTATTCATTAATAACTTGAAGATGGTCAACAAGGAAATAATTGAGTATCATATTACTGACTGAACACTTTAGCAAAATCATAGAAAAGGACAAGAAGGTATTTAGCAAAAACTTAAGGATATTCACAAGAAACATTTAGTGATATTGGAAACATTTATATTTTGGGAAACAATTTCCATTGGCTATTTTAGTGAAGGCTTTTGCCTCAATGTAAGCAGAGAAAACCTGCTGACTTTTGAATTAAAGAAGTGGTCAGTTTCCAATGTAATGTTGAAAGATGAAGATGTGTTAAACTTATGTTTATACTTCACCAACGAAAAGTATTTTTTAAGAAAAGTAATAGTATTGAGTACTAGAAGAGCTAACATAAAGGGGAATAAATCACTATGCTTGTTAGAAATGCCTTGAATATTGCTGGAAAATTGCTTAGTATTTTGAAAAAAGTCAATGAGAAGTCTACAACTCTTTTTGCCACTGGATGAAAGATATAAGCAGAATAAGGACAGAAAAGAGGAATTAAGCAATAACTCCTGAAAATTAACAAGAAGCTCTGATTAGTATAAGAAGCATAAATACTATAAGAAACAATTTTCCACTGGCTATAATACTGAAAGTTTGTTTCTAAATACAAGTAGAGAAAATGTACTGACTTTCACATGAGGGGATTGGACAGCATCCAATGTGCTGTTTAAAGTTGAAGATATAGAAAATGTCTCTACCTCAACAAAACCCTAACCATTAAAAGAAGAAAATGTAGTGAATATAGGAAGATATGTGTTTTAAGTGATTTCCTTCTTTATCAGCACTGATGAAAAAATCATAGCTTAATTCATTAGTACTCTGAAGACAGTCAAGGAAGAAATTCCCAATGGACTTGTCTCACTAGCTGAACTACATAAGTATCATAGGCAGGGAAAAGAGAAAGAAAATAATTTAGCAAGATCTGAGACACGTTGACAAGAAACCTAATTGATCTTGGAAGCATCCAGATTCAAAGAAACAATTACCCATGGCTATAATATTGAATGTTCTAATTTAACTGCAAGGAAAGACAAACTGCTAACATGTATGAAGTCAGAGAGAAATCAAACTCCAACAAAATGTTCACATATGACTGTGATAAAATCATGTAGTACTTCAGTTAAACCAAAGGTATTTTGAATAAAGAAACTATAACACATAGTTGATGACCTAGGTGGAGAATCAATTACCTTGTTTGCTAGTAATAACAAGAAAAATCATTGGTTATTAGTATACTGGAGAGAAGCAACCAGGAAAACTCCAATGATTTGTATTACTGGCATAAGTAGAGAAAAGAGAAAGAAAAGAATTTATAAGATCTCCTAGAATTTTATTTTTAAAAACTTACTGATTTTGAAAGGTTCGAGATTTTAGGAAATACTTCTCTCCTGGTTATCAAAACGAAATTATATAATATTCATATTTAAATGTAAGTACAACTACTTACAAACAAATTTAAAAGGATTGGTCAGTTTTCAACGTAAGGTTGAAAAAGGAAGATGACTTTAAAACATTTTTACACTTCAAGAAAGTTAAAAAAAAATACTAATGCATACTGAAAGAATGTAATTCATGAAACAATTGACAATGCAGTTTACCAAAATGACTGGCAAATCAGTGGTGAGCTGATTAGTGTTTTTTTTTGTTTCCAAAAATTAATGCTATTGAAGTTTTTCTTACCGCAGAACAGCAATGAACATGTTAGATGAAACCTTGCCACAATACAACTTACTACAGAATGGGATTCAGTATAAGAGGTGCATCTTCAAATGGTTGAAAGGACCGCACTGTAAGTTGTTTTACCTATAACCCTAAGGGAGAAGGGTTTTGGTTTACTTTGCTTCACTTTCTCTTGGGGAAAAAAGTATAGTTTACAGGGTTGAACTCCTCCCAAATACGTTCATATTCTTCCAAGAAAAGTCTCACATATTCTTCATTCTCCACAATGAAAACATTTTCTCTATTCTTCTCAATGGCCTGTGTGGTCCAGCTGAGAGAGCCAGTAATAAGCATCTTCTTATCTACAATAGCAAACGTGTGACGCACGTAGCCAGCACCTTGATCATGACGTACCTGCCGTGCGGAGGCGGCCATCTGCGAGCCGTTAAGGGCCATGTAGTCGCAGTTGGTGACCACGCGGATGTGGACGCCCTGCTGCTGTAGCAGGTGCACGGCACAGCCCAGCTTGGCGTTGGAGAAGGCGAACAGGCAGAGCTCGAGGCTGCTGCAGGCTGACAGCACGTACTGCAGGAGGCGCTTCAGCGAGCTCTCCCCAGGCAGCAGCAAGCACAGGCAGCTTGAGGCTGCCGTCGTGGCTGAAGCCGTTGTGGACGCGCCCGACCCCCCCCTTCCCCCGCGCACCAGGAGACCTCAGGACATTGCGCCCCACGGCCCCCGCCGCCACCGCTGGCACCGCCCCCGGAGGGCCTCCCTGCCACTGGGCCTGCAGCAGGGCCTCGGTGCAGGTCACCTGCGAGGGGAAGAACAGCATCTCCCACCGAGGGGGCCAATGTCGCCAGCGCCATTGCCACCTCAGCCAACTGACCAGAAAGCCCGGCATCTCTAGGGCCAAGCTGCTGCTAGCGGCCATGAGGCCTAAGGTCTGCCAGTGCAACCACCACATGCTCTGGCCGGACTGTGTCTGCGCCGCCATGTGGGCGGACTTCCACAGCACGAGGCCCAATTAGTATTTTTAAAAGAACCAAACAGTAAATGTCTAATGAACTTGTATTAATTGATCAACAATAGAAGCTGTATTAGTAGAGAAAGGAGGAAAAAAAGGAATTTAGCAAGATCTCCTGGAAGTTGACATGAAACAGTTATTGATCCTAGTAACATTTAGATTTCAGAGTATAATTTTCCACTGGTTATCACGTTAAAATTCCAAGTCTAAATGGCAGTAAAGAATACCTCCTAAATTGTGGACAAAAAGATTTGTCAATGTTCAATAGAATGCATTAAAATAGTTTCAAATGTGTTTGCACATTTGGAAAAAGTGAAAACTATTTCTCAGAAAAAGAAATAGCGGAATGTACTGGTAGAACCATGTATATTTGGGGAATTGATTTCCTTTCATATGAGGAAATTGCTGAATTCTTTAATGCTATTGTGAGAGCTAGACAGGAAATCCACATCAAAGTTGTCTTAAAGGATGAAACATATAAGAAAGATAAGCAGAGAAAATACAAAGAATTTTTCAAGATCTCATGAAACGATACAAACTCCTTATTAATCTTGGAAGCTTATAGATTTGAGAAAAAACATGTTGATTGGCTAGCACCTCAGTCATATGCATCAATATGGGAGTTGTTTAGCTGTTTCAGTGGTATTCGACTCTTGTGACCCCATCTGTGGTTTTCTTGGTAAAGATATTAGACTGATTCACCATTTCCTTTTCCCAGTCATCTTATAGATGAAGAAACTAAGGCAAACAGGTTGAAGTGACTTGCCTAGGGTCACACCAGCTAGGTAGTGTCTGAGGACACATTTAAACTCAGGAAGATGAAATTTCCTGACTTCAGGCCAGGTGCTCTATCCACTGAGCCACCTAGTTGCCTAGGATGGAAGTAGAGAAAATCTATAGACATCTACCAAGATATTTGTCTTTCACAATAATATTAATGATGAAGATGCCTTAAAATATGACTGTACTTCAACAAATCAAAATCATTTTTAAAAGAAGAAATAGAGATATATACTAGAAGAGATGAGCATATGAGGAATCAGCTAATAAGAAGAATGATTAAAATGACTCTTAAGAGGAATGATTATAAATTCAATGCTGAACTTATCAGTATTTCAGAGACAGCCAACCAGGATATCACCAATAATTTTGTATTGATGTCTAAAAGATATAAGTGGCATCAACACAGAAAGGGTTAAGAAAGCAAGTTAGCAAGATCTCATGGAAGGACAAAAAATACTTATAGAACTTCAAAGCCATGTAGATTATAGGAAATAATTTTCCATGGACTATCATAACTCAATGGACGAAGAAACACTTACTGGTAAAAGGAAAATCAAGAGAAAATAGTGCTAAAATTAAAAAAAAAAACAATAAAGAAGTATCCAGGAAGATATGATAGTCACCAGTGCCAAAGTCTATAGAGATGGGAAGGTAAATGAAAAAACGACAAAAGGCCATTGGATTTAGCAGTTAAATTGGGTAACCATGAAGAGAACAGTTTTAGATGAGTTGTGGGATTACAAGTGAGACTTCAAGGACATGAGAAGTGAACAGGTGATAAAGATGTTGAAATAGTAAGTATAGGATTTTGACAGTGAAAAGGAGAGATACAGAACAATTGCTTGAGGGGATAGCAGAATTAAGAGAATGTTTTGATGTTTTGCAAATACCACATGCAAAATGCTATATAATAATATTTTTATCACCTTTGTGATAGTGTCTTTATAGATTAACTTCTTTCCCTTTTGCACAGGAAAGATACCATCCCTGAGATGTTCTTTCCTTTTTCCTTAGAGGGTTAGGTAGAGTTTGCAGAATGGTTATTGGCAGGGAACAAGATGTGATCTATTATTTCTGTTCCCAGATCTACATTTTGAGGTTATTTTAGTGCAGTAATTGGTTAAGGGAAATGAAAATATGTGACTGGAATGTTTCTCAATTTACTCAAGGCTGATTAAAAAAGGGAATGAGTAGGATCTTATTTGTGATCCGAGGTGACAAGGGGACATTCAGATCCTGATGGGCATTTATTTATTTATTTATTTAGCTTTTTGGAGGGTAATTGGAGTTAAGTGACTTGCCCAAATTCATATGGCTAGTAAGTGTGTCAAGTGTCTGAGGCCGGATTTGAACTCAGGTCACTCCAGGGCTGGTACACTATTCACTGCGCCACCTAGCTGCCCCTCTGATGGGCATTTATTCACAAAAATATGAATGAGCTAACAGTGGGGAGACTATCTCGGCTGGTTTCAAGGGTGAGAGCTAAAGAAACTAGTAAGCAATGAAAGTTATCCAGGTATATGAGATAGTAGCCAATCTTAAATTGCCTGTCCGGTGTCAAGAGGATAGCTCTGAGTCATCCTTTCAGGGTAGAGATCCAAGACCTTATTAACTTTTGTCCTTAAGATGAATGTTAATTCAGATTCTATAGGGGAAGGGGGAAACCTCTGAGTCAACAGCAATCCCAAACAAGGATATAAAGGCTATACTTTAATGAATACAGTTCTGCAGAAATGAGTGTATACATATATACATTGTGTCCTGAAAGTCTAAACACAGTATTAAGTTCAATAATTTCAGAAGTACAAAAGCTAACAACTTTTAAGAAATCATTTTAACATTTAATTAAATTTCATTGTTTTATGAATTCCAAACAATACTTTTTAATTTTAACAATACAGGTCATCCTGTCATTATGCATTACATGTACAACAGTTTCTGAATGGCCCTTTCTCAGACTGGTGGATTGGCTGGGGGGGGTCTCTTGCTTGGCCACCTGGGTTACTTGATCTATCTCCATTATGCTTTTTGTTGTGGGGTCACATCCAAACTATCATGTTACAACAAAAATCTCATTCTGTGAACAATCTTGAGGCTAGGATTCAAATGCAATCCTTTCAGTCACTGAACAGCATCTGATAAAAAGTTTTTACAAAGTCTGAAAATAGACTAAAGTGATATATAGGACAAGATGGTGGTTCTGATGAATTTTAATAAGAAACATCAATAATTTTTAAATGGAAAAAATTGACCTTTCCAGTATTGCTTTTTGTTAGTTTGTAGCATTTATACTTCTGAAGTTTTTAAAGTTTAAGTCTATACTAAGACTTTTGGGACACCCTGTATATTCAATAGCAAGCAATAGCAATTCATTTCTATTTCCCTGAGGAAAAATAGGACTTGCAATTACAAAATTCCAAGAAGCAAACATATCCTTTTTCATATAAGAAGGGTCATAGACATCATAAACCAGACACAATGAAAGAAATAGTGACAGACCTAGTTTCATGGGTCTTATAACAACCCAAGTCCTCTTATTCCAAAGATACCTTCTTACTGATATTTTGTACATTAGAGAAAGTAGCACAGTCATGCAGTCGGGAATGGTATAGGGGATAGAGAGCTAGCCCTGGAGTTAGGAAGCCCTGGTTCAAGTTCTGCCTCTAACACATACTGCTTGGGTGACCCAGAACAAGTTACTTAACCTCTTAGTATTCTCTAAGTCCAGGAAACTCTCAAAGCCTAGGACAGTAAGTTGTAGAGAGGGTGCTGACCTGCACTAGTAGAGAGAGTCTTCTCTTGAAGTTCCCTATTTCAATTAAATTACAGATACATTCTCTATCCTTCTTTCACACAATGGTATATAAAGACAGCAATGGGGTTTTTAAAATAATACATTACCCATGGTTAATTATTTGCTTACGTGCATTCCATTTTTGTACTTAGTGAAATCTTGGTTCTATTCAAGGACAGAGAATACAAAACATTGTTATAATCATTACTTAGCTTAAATCATCTATTGACCTTTAAGAATTCTCCAACTCTTAGCCTAATTTGATCCTGCCCATGAGTCTGTGAGTATTCTTACTCAACATCAAAAAAAAAGAAAAATTCAAACTGGTACAAATTAATGCAAAGGTCATAAGGTCACATAAATTAAGGAAATGGCAAAGTAAGAGAATATGAAACCAAAGACACCTGAATACGGGCCTCTAGGCAACAAAATGTAGGCTGTAAGGCACCTTGAAATGTAATCTAGATTATTTCCTTGACTCTAACAAAAAGTGTACTTTATCTATTCCAGGCAAATGCAAAGACTTCAAATTCTTAATGATCTCCAGGGATAAAGAGTTTATATATTTCTTCAGCATCTTAGTTCTATACTTCATAGTTCTTAAATGCAGTGTTTTCCTAACATAATACAACCTCAGGCTGCTCTACCATAAGCCTTTTTCTTTCCTTGTTTTTTCCTCAGATGAAATGGAAACCATATGGTCAACAGCTGGCCAGCGACCTCTATTATGTTTCTTCAACAATTTTAAGACTGATATAAACTCATTAGCATATTTTAAGTTAAACGCTTCATGTGGCAATGACATTTAAACTTTAATGAAAAGAGAATCCATAGGACATAATACATCAGAATTATTAAGTAAACCCAATGTTATGTTGCTATCAAATATAGACAAATTCATATCAATGATTACAAAATGTGATATAAAAGAGCACGGTAGTTGCCAATAGGATCCGTTCATAAAACAGTAAAAAAAATTATTGAGAGGAAAATAAATTTGCAGAAAACTTAGTATCAAAATGAACAAGGCCAGATCAACCCAAGAGCATATAGAAATGTAAATGGAAGGCATAAAACAAATTGATAAAAATGAAAGAGATGCAGACAACAAAGAGACAAATGGTAGACAAAAAGGATAAAGTATATTACCAAGGATGACTTAGAAGCAAGTAGTGGAAGAGAAGGCATGATTAGAAATAAAGCAGGCCTATCAAGTAGCTAAAATGAAAAATAACAGGACTGCACCATTATCCATGAAGGGTAAAAAGAACTTTTAAGGAACTGATCTCATCATAGTGGACAATGTTGTCTTAACAACTCATTATCATGTGCGCTATATGAGGAAATACCAATGGTGGAAAAGAAGACAAAGTCATGAGGAGTGGTAGGACTTGATCAAGGGGAAACAAAAGAAATACAGAGTGGAGGTGACATCATTTTGAAAAGTCTTAGGGACTGATTTTCAAAATATATTAAAGAGGAAGAGGCAACAGAAAAATGGAGGTAAACCCATAGATAGTATTAATATCCCCTAAAAGGTGACAAGATATCAACAACTATCAACCCATATGTGTGGTTTCTCATGTATATAAAATTTTTAGGGAAATAGTCTATGCATGTACACAGGGTATCCTTGCTGAAAATACAAGAAAGTAATAAACAGACATTTACTGCTGATTTTCTATAGCAAACCACTTTTTCACACTGTTGACTAAAAAGCATGGTGAGAAAACAAGATCTTTCTGTGTTGGTAATTTGTGGACTGCAAAACAACGATTTTACTTAATTGTGGTAGAGGAGAATGTAGCCTTAAAGGTTCTTCTCTAAAAAGGTATCTTTCATGCTTATGGTGTCATATAAGCTTCCTTCCACAGATGAAAAACAAAGACATTTTTTTCAATAATCCACTGATTATCAATATCAAAAAATGCACAAAACAGGGAGACATGCTGGAATGGATAGTGTCATGTGAGGAGTTCTAATGCAAGAGCTCAGAATTGCATAGGAGAAAAAGAGTAAGTTATATCGCATTTAGGAAATTGTACAGTGCTTTTAAAGATTTCAAGCTATTTCCTGACACAAAACCCATATTTTTAATACCAGTATTCTCCTAGTTATGCTCTCTGGTTAGATAACAAGATTGCACTATTACTCATGAAATACACAAGGACCTGTTAAGGAAGCCCTTCAGCACTTAGACAATCTCATTCAAAAAATGTGAGAGGCCACTGACAAAAATTACACAAGATGATCAATGAGTTGTGACATGCAGGGATCGTCATTTTTCATGAAAGAACAAATGAGGGAACAGTACAGTAGAGAAGAAAGAAAACAAAGGGATAGGGAGACTTTTGCTCTTGGCTTTCCTGTCATTAGTTAGCTGTGTGACCTTAAAGTCACTTAACTTCCATAAGTCTCTATAACATCAGAAATAAAATAAAAGAGTTGGATTGGATGATTTTGAAGATGTCTTCCAATTCTAAAAATTTTAGAATTTAAATCAATACCTAAAGTGGACTGGAAATTTTAAAAATGTGCTCTATTTCTGCTTTATTAAGATATGTATAGATATATAATATTGAGGAGGTTTAAGATGATGATGGTGTAAAAGGTTGTAGAAAAGACCAGTTCTTCCACATACGTTCTAACAGTTTTCCAAAAAAGGAATCAAAATTAATAATAATAAAGAAATTTTAAAAAATCACCCACGAGCTTCTTCATGTGGCCTAGAATTGTGAAAAAGACAGCCAGGAGCCAGGAACACTGTAAGTAGTGACCCACAAGGAAAACCACCATGAACTGAGATGAATAGACTCAAAGCCTTTTGCAGGACCTCGACTAGAAAAGACCTGGATGTGGGGTAGGGGATAGAAAATCACAACAATGTCAAGGCTAAGGCTATCTAATTCCAGTGCTCTAACTTGGAACACTGAAGTCTGAATGTAGAAATATCAGGGGAGGCAGATGGTAGGAACAAGAATCTAGGGAAAATAGAATAGACAAAACAGAATTCAATGATTTCATAAGACAATAAGGAACATTAGCTCACAAAGTCAAAATATTTTTTAAAAATGTAAAGTATCTACTATTAAAAAAAAACTGAGCTGAAAAAGTGGTCAGAGATAATTTGAAAATCATGACTTCCCAAAACCAAATATGGGAAAAGCCTGGATATGAGATTATAATAAATCATAAGTGAAAATTGTTCAGATTTTCTAAAACCAGTGAGCAAAATGAGTGCAAAAAGAATCCACCGAGAAAGCATATACTAGTCACCTGATAAAAAAAAACAAAACTCAAAGGAACATTTTAGTTAAATTCTAGAAATTCCAGTTCAACCAAAAAATACTACACCAAATGACATGGCATCTAAGTAACTGAAGGAAAAAATTAAATGAATTATAGGTATAAATATACAACTAAACTATAATAATCAAGAAATTCAACTTACTCTCAGACACTGACAACTTGCAGAAAAATAAAGATATTAAGGACTCAAATTGAAACTTGGAAAAGTTAGGTGACAGATCTAGTTATTACTATAGGATAACAGTAAGGAATATTCATATAATACTTTCACAAAAGTTGACCATGTGGGTCCCAAAAACTTTAGAAAAACATAGAATAAAGAGAAATATTAAACATATCCTACCAATAATAATGCTAAAATTATAATCAATAAAGGGAACATGATTCTCAAGAACTGGATTCTGTGATCAATCAAAGAGAAAAAGAAATGATCAATTAATTTGGCATGCAACCAAAAAAATGAGAAAAGTAACAAATCAAAAATCCTTACATATAAAAATAGAATCTTGCAAATAAAAAAATTAAAGCAAAAAATTGAACTGACAAAAACTAAAAGCTGTTTCATAAAACTTATAAAAATGTAAGCCATTAACTAATGAGATTAAAATCAATCCTATATCATTTATTGATTGATCTTATTTACAATTAATTGATTTTGTCCCATAACTGCATTTCTCCTACAATTGTTTAAGCCAGAGTTCTCTGTTTCTGAACTTAGTTCAGATCTCAGATGGCCTGTAATGGGTTATTTTTAGAAATTTAGTTCTCCTACTAATCACTGATATATTCTTGACTCAAGAATTTTGCTAATCTTGGGAAATATGTGTAAACACAAAAGGAGTCAAACTTGACATCTTTATGCCACCAAGTACCATTCAAGGAAGTGTGGTTTGATGTTCAAAAGTCTGAGCTACTGTGATGCACCTGGACTCAAGCAAAGAGTACTTTTTAGTCTCACAAAGGAAGATGGGTCATTGCTAGCCCTGATTATCAAATTTACAACCAATCATTTTGCTTTCAATCCCATGATATCATTTACTCTGCTCTGTTCTTTGTTCTATACTACTCAAAAACCTATAAAAAGGGAATTGTTCTTTTGCTTAGGGTCTTTGGCATAAATGGAGGCAATCCATTCACCCATATGACAGGCAGCATGTCCCTGCTAATAAATATTATCATGCTCTAAGATTTGCATCAGTTTACCCTTTTGTTAAATGTCATTCAAGATACTAACATTATTTTGAAAGAGGCCAAATTCCCATAATCAAAAGTCAAAAAAGGAGAATGCATAACAAAGGGAAAGGAAAGTACTAGGAACTATTTGCTCATTTATATGCAAAAAACCCAATAAATGAAATTGATGAATATTCACAAAATGTAAGGTACCCAGATTAACAGGACATGAAATAGAGAATTTAAAAACCTAATTTAAAAATGTAGAAAAGGAAATTTAGCAATCCATAAATGAGCTCCCAAGGGGTGTGTGGGAAACCCAGGGTCAGATAAATTTACAAATGGATTTCTTCAGTCAAGGAATAATTAACACTATTATTACATAAATTGTTTACAAAAATAGACAACAAATATTTATTAAACAGTTGCTACGTGCTAGGTACTATGCCAGGTCCTGGGGAGACTAGTACAAAGAAGAAAACTATCTGTACTTGCAGGGCACTTACCTTCTAATGGGAGATGTAATGCATTCATATAAAAATATTTTTAACATAAATAAAAAGTAGATAAATGCAAATATATATTAAATAGTTAAGTGTAAGTAGTATGGAAGGGAGAGTACTAGCTGTTGTGGCAGGAAAGATTTCATGTAGAAGTTGGTGGCTGAGTTGCATCTTAAAGGAAGAGGGGGCTCTATGACATAGAGAAAGGAGATAGTCCACCAAATTCCATGTATAAAACAAATATGGTCATGATACAAAAAATAGGAAGAGACAAAGAAGAGAAAGAAAACTCTAGACCAATATCCCTACTGAATACTGATGCTATAATATTAAATAAAATATTAAGAAGCTAGAGTTTCAGGCTAAAAAGATTATATACTATGATCAACTTGGCTTTGTACAAGGAATGAAGGTTGGTTCGTAATTCATAAACATTATAGACCACACTGATAACAAAAATGACAAAAATATGATTATTATATCAATATATCTAGAAAAAAGTTTTGACATAATCCAAAACCCATTTACGTTAAAAAGCATAGGAATAAACTGGATCATTCCTTAATATGATGAACAACATTTATCTAAAACCACAAGGCAGAATTACATGCAACAGAAAAACAGTAGAAGCACTTTCTGATAAGATTGGAGTTAAAGTGAAGATAATCACTATCATTTCTCTTTGATATAGTCATAGAGTTGCTAAGTATAGATATAAAACAAGAAAAAGAAACAGAAGGAATAAGGGAAACAGCAAACAAAATTACCACTTATGGCAAATGATATTATGGTCTATGTAAAGACCCTTAGATATTCTGATAGTAGAGAGTATAGTTTTGTTTTGTTTTTTCACAGCTGAAAGGAGGGACTGAAGGATCATGGGAGGCAAAAGCTGAGAGGGACTGGGGAAGCCAAGGAAAATGTAAGTACCATTGAGAAGAGAAGGGTTGAGGACATGTAGAATTACATCAGTGCCAGTGGCCAGACGATTGCATATGAAGGGTGCTGCTACCATAAAGTGAATATATTCATGAACAGTTTTAGCCTTGTCTGGCTCACTCACCCACTTAAGTGGGTGATTGATTTATCTGGACAGATATTTTTTTTCAGTTTTCCTGATTGTTTATTCTACAGGCACCTGGTAAATTTATCTCCTCTCGGTTTCCTTCCCCTCCCCCACCTCATTTCTTCCTGGCAAATTGACATCATTTACCATTAAGAAAGTATTGCTTCCACTAAATTGTATCTGCTGTACATATTTGATAATGGGTTTTGTCTTCAGATAAAGATCAGTTAATTTTTACTGCATTCTGGGTGGTTGTTTACTATAAATGAATACACCACAAAAACAGGAAAGGACAAAAAGGAATCCATGGATCAATAGCCTGAGACTTAATCATAAACCTATACTGACATTCTCATATTCTCTATCTTTCTTGCTCTCTCCTCTCTTCCTCCCTCACTCCACAAAGAGAGACTATAAAGCAGAAATAATAAAATTACTGGTTAATATAACTATTTAAAAATAGAAAAGTTGATAGGGGCAGACTATAAACAAGATTCAGAAGCAAACATAGTAACATAATCTTTGAAAAACCTCCAAACCCAACTGCTTGGTCAAGGACTCATTACTTTACAAAATCTGCTGAGAAAATCAGCTCAAAACAATTCAAACAGAAATCAGGCTTTTAAATGAATGTCTCATGCCATATTCTACAATAAACTTCAAATGGTTATGTTACCAATATATAAAAGGTAACATCACAAACAAATGAGAGAAATATTGAAGAAGATACTTTATATAACTATAGATAGGGAAAGAATTCTTGACCAAACAAAGGAAAGAGATCATAGGAGACAAAAAAACTGGCAGTTTTGATTACATAAAATAGAAAAGGTTTTGCACAAACAAAACTAAGGCAAACAATGTGATAAGGGAAATGGTTAATTAGGTAAAATTTTACATCAAATTTCTTTGATAAAGGTCTGATATTCAAGACAACTAAGGAATGGATTCAAATATACAACAAAAATCATTATGCAACAGATAAATGTCCAAAGGATATGAATAGGGAGTTCTCAAAATAAGAAGTGTAGGCTATCAATAACCATATGAAAAATGCTCTGAATTTTGAATGACAAAAATTAAAATTCAAACAATTCTGATGTTCCATATCATGCCCATCAGATTGGTAATGATGGAAACAGGAAAATTACAATTGTTGATGGTATGTTAGAAGACATGCATGCTATTTTGCCATAGGCACTGATGCAAATTAGTTTAATCATTCTGGAAAGAAATTTGGAACTATACCCCAAAAGGAACCAACCTGTAATGAATGACCCAGTGATACAGAGATACTATCACTGTTATGACTATTAGCTAGCTAGCTATATAGTGCTTTAAGGTTTGCTGCAAAGTTCTTTACAAATATCTTATTTTATCCTCCCCACTTCCCAGGGAGGAAAGTGCCATCATTCTCCCTAAAGCAGGCAGAGGTTAAGTGACTTGCGCAGGATCACAGAGCTACTTAGCGCCTGAGGCTGGATTTGTATTCAGGTTTTCATGACTCTGGGTCCATTCCTTCAAAGAGGAAAGTGGGAAGGAACACAAATGCATAAAAGTATTTACAGCAGTACTTTCTGATGTATCCAAGAACTAGAAACCAAGGGGAAGTGCTAATTACGGAATGATAAACTATAGTGTATTAATGTGATGGACTGTTATTGTGCTATAAGATAAATGGGACAGACTGAGAAAACTGGGATATTTATATAAACTGAAGCAAAATGACAATTTATGCAATGAATACATTTTAAAGAAAAATAACTTTGACAAACTTAAGTGCTCTCATAACTGCAATGACCAGTCATTAGTTCATAGGACTTATGATGAAGAATGCTACCCATTTCCTAACAGGTGGGCAATGGACCCAAGATGTAAAATAAGATATACATTTTTGGATATGACAAATGGATGGATTTTTTCTTGGCTATGATCATTTGTTACAAAGGAGGTGGGTTTGGGGTGGGGGTGGGGGGTAATTTAAGAGGAATAACTGGGCTATAAAAAGCATTTAAGTGTTTACTATGTGCCAAGCATTATGTTATGCAATAAGAGATACAAATACGAGAAAGGAAGACAATCCCTGTTCTCAAGTAGCTTACGTTATTATGGGGGAAACAAATACACAATTAGTCAACAGAAAAGGATAGAGGGAGATAGAGAATTGTACCTCCTACAGGTGGAAGAAAAGTGGTATGGTGGCCTGCACCTTGGCTAGATAAAACAAAAGCTTACCTATCAGAGCTGTGAAAACAAAGAATGGAGACCAAGTTTCCAGTGGGAGAGAGAAGATTATGATCCAAAAGCAAATGAAATAGTATGGAGATAGATGGGTTAATGATATTGATAGAGATGGAAGGGAGGAAGGAAGGGAAGAAGGAAGGGAGGAAGGAAATGGCAATCAAGCATTTAAAAATGCACAGAACAGAAGGATGTTCAAAGGGCAATACAGATAAGCAAGACAGCTTTGGAACTAACAGTTAATTGAGTATCTACTTTAAAAAATACCAAGCTGAATGTAATGAAACTCATGTTTTCATATATAATGTTTTTGGTTCTTTATATATGGAAATGGCCATGTTGTTAGTGTTTGTCAAGTTCAGCATATTTTAAACTGTAAATATGTGTATTAATATATATCACAGTCTGACAATGAACAATGGATAAGTGAGAGCATCTTGTTTCCTGACATTTCTTTTTGCCACAGAGGATGGATATGGATATAGACATAGCCAGATGAATGCCTCAACAATATATGGCTTTACCTTTCCATGTAAAAAAAAATCCTACATTGTACAAAGTTCCCTCTAGTCTAGTACTGAAATGTGCCTTCTTAAGAGTTGGTCAAGAGGTTAATCTGAAAGCATGAAGAATGTTCTGGAGTCAATCAACTAATATTTTTAACCACCTACTCAGCATTTGTGCCAGGCACTACGCTAAGTGCTAGGGATACAAATTGTGACCCTCAGAGTTGGACCCAGGACTATCTTAGCCAATCCTCTTTGCTTGATCATGACCACCCTAAATTGAAACAAAATCTCTTTGTCTGTCTACAGCCAGACCTGCTTCTTCCTGCCCCAAGTATCTTCCCTCTTCAATCCATGTTCCACATAGCTGCTGAACTGAGATTCTTAAAATGAAGATCTAACCAGGTCACCTACCTACTCAAAAAAGATCTTTTTGGGGTCCCTATTGTCTCTAATATAAAATATGAAATTCTCAGTCTCACATTTAAAGTTTTCTGCAACCTGGCTCCCACCTACCGTTCTATTCTATTTTTCATATTTTTCCCCATTCATATTCTCTACTCAAATCAAATTAGCCTCTCTGTATAGTACATGGCATTGCATCTCCTGACTGTGCTTTTGCATAGGTAGTCCCACATCCATAATGTACTCCCTCTTCCTCTGTTCCTATTGGAATTTTTACCTTTCTTTAAAGTACAGCTCAGGTACAACTTCCTTCAATACACCCTCCCTTATCCTCCAAATTATTAGAGTTCTCTCTCTCCTGAAAGGCCTTGTAGATAGAGAGTTGACTTTGAAAGCAGAAAGAACTGGGTTCAAGTACCACCTCTAACATGGATTGTGTGCTCTGGGCAAGTCACCTAACCTCTCAGTACCCGAGGCAATTCACTGAAACTGTAAACTACAGAGAAGATTCTGACCTGTGTTGGCAAAAGGACTTAATCTCACTTGAAAGTTCTTTATATCAGTGAAATCAGAGATCAAGTCCCTAGCCTCCTCAATTTGTACTTTGCATTTCTTACCTACATACATGTTCAAAGTATGAAGAATATACATATAAGTTTCTTGAGGGTGAGATGTTTCTCTTTTTTGTCTTTTTACCTCCAATGCTTAGGCCCTTTATTGACACACCGTTTGTTTATTTTACCAAAAACATTTTTAAATAATTGTATTAATTTGTAACTTAAACCTGGCTCAATTGTTTCGGTTTTACCCAACATATCAAAGATATAAGAATAAATTAAGTTTTAGAGGCAGATGGTGGCACAATGGATAGAGCACTGGGTATAGAATCACGAGGACCAAAGTTCAGATCCCCTACCAGGTGAGTGGCCTTAAATAAGTCATTTAACCTCTGTTTTCCTTAGTTTCCTCAACTGTTAATTGGGGATAGCACCTACTTTGTAAGGTTGTTGTGAGGATCAAATGAGGCTATATTAGTAAAGCTTAGCAGACTGTCTGACACATAGTAGGTGCTATGGAAATGTTTAATATATGTGGATATATAATATTTATAATATATGACATATAAACATAATAATATATAATAGTGATGTTCATGAGATGTCCATTCCCTCCATATTTATATATTCTAATAGATCCTAATTATAAGAAATAGTATAATCCCCCCTTGTTCCTTATTTCTTCCCTAGCATATTCCTTTTTCTCTCCCTTTTCTTTTCTCTCTTAAAACCCATAAGACATTAAAAAACCACCACTAGGCCCTTTTCTGTAATTTGTCTTTGTGTGTATCTCTAATTCTTTCTGTGACTCTTGAAGATAGTGGGATTCCAAAGGCCCATTTGTCTCTTCTTCCTCTAATAGTATGTAATTACCTCATCATATCATCTTTAGTCCCCTCTAGTTGGGCTCAACTATATTTTCTTTTCCAGGTCTCTCTTGTTTCCTGTGTTTGTGTTTCAAAGATCACACCCAGATCTGGTCTTTTCATCAACTTGAAGCAATTATTTACCCTTCTTCCCCTGCCCCCAAGCCTACCATCCCTCCATTTTGACTAATGAGGAAAAGAGCATGAAAATAATTATCCTGATTGATTTCTATCCCCCTGTTAATTCTAAAGAAGTCAATGTTAGGGTTGTCTCTCTATTCACAATATCTCCTGTCTATTTATCAGTGTATATCCTGCAGCTCCCATGGTCGAACATATAGGCATTTTGTTTTTGTCTTTGTATCCCCTCTGCATTGCACAGTACCTAAAACATAGCAAATCTTATTGACATATTAAATTCATTGAATTGCTGAATTCATACAATATACATGTTTTTAAAAATCAACTTTTCAAAATGAATTATTGTTCCCCCCAAATGTCCCCCACCAATAAGTTTTTACCTAAAAATCAAACATGAATGAGAATCAAGACTCATGTTCCGCAAAAATATATTTGGTATAGGAAACTGGAATAATAACATTTATTCCCCAGGAGAACAAAAAATTCAATTATCCATTGAAAGCATTGTCTCTCCTGAGTAACTAACTCAATAAGTGGATAAGATAGCTCTCAATCAGTCCAGTGAACTACTCTCATTTAAATAGGGATCAGAAGGAAACAGTAATTAAGCAATGAAATTATTTTTAAATTGAATTGCATCATCATGCCTTGGTTACCCCCCCCCCCAAAAAAAGAGCAAAAGTTCATTTGAAAATGTGCTTTTGAAATTAAAAAGTACATAGTGGATGGGCAAAGTGTTTTAATAAAATGGAGGGAGATAAGGGAGCTGATACATTCATAACTGACAGACTTTTCTCCTTGAAAAAAGGTCACAACAAAAATGACCACAAGAAGTCATTAATCCAACTCTTTGCATCATTACAGCCAAACAATCCTGCTTCTTTGAGAGAAGAATGTACAATTTCCTTGAGCAATGTGTTTCAGTGCCTCCCAAAAGTAGTCACACTTATTTTAGATAGAGAGTCAGATTAAAGCCTTTATTAAACATTTCCCATGGGCCAGGTATAATATCTACAGAAAATCAATGAAACATCTATAGGCTTGCAGTTAATTTAGCATGGTAGTACTGGGGATAGAGTGTTTAATTTGAAGGTTTTAATCCCACATAAGGACTCTGGGTAAGTTGCTTCACCTCAGTGAGACAGAGTTTCCTCATCTGAGGAATGCAAATGTTAATAACGGTACTTTCTTTATAGGGTATTTTTGAGAACCAAATGAGATAATATATGTGAAGGGCTTTATAAACCTTAAAGTACAACTTTGATATCAGCTATCACCATCACCACCATCATCATCATCATCGCTGCTACTCTTATTTCAGTAGTGGTTCCAGTGTTCCTCTGCCAGGGAAAAAGACTAATGATTTCGAGGTCTGTTCTAGCTTTATGATTCTCTGATGTTACAAATATAATCTGCTTTAGAAGACAATGTGAGATGTCCAACAACTTACTGGCAGAATAGACATATTCACAGGGAAAGCAAATGGCTGCCTACTTCTGTGATGTTAAAGTATGTTAAAAAACAAAAAAACAACCCAAACCATCACCTCCCTTTTCTTGGCCTGCCACAGGACCCCAAATGACTATAATACTCATTTGCAAGAAGTTCCAAGTCATTATGTTAAAACACAAAAGTTATGCAAGAGGGAGGATGCATTAAATGGTAAGTATCCATCGGTTCACCACAACAGTTAGTCAATCTCTTAACAAGGTCCTAAAAATAGCTATTGTTTTATTAATTTGAGAAGTCAAGGAAAGGTTCTACATCTGAGGTGTAGCTTAGGGAGGGTACACGTGAAAAGGATGCTGTGTTGAGGACTCTGGGGAGTCTGTCAATAACAATAGGTCCCTGGACATCTGTATGGAAGTATGCTCATTGCAATTGGGGGGAGGCAGGAGGAGTACTTGAAAAACCAAATTTTCCTGCTTTACATTTTAGTCAGGACTAGCCCTGCTCAGTGGTGGCTGTCATATGGTATTCTCTGAAATTATCAAGGTGCACATTGCCACCGACAGACAGTTGGCTCAGGTTCAAGGAGGATGTCAGACTAACCCAGACAGTGTGCCAAAGGAATGTGAAAAGGCCACCTCTAGCTCCCAGTGCATGGGAAGAGTACAGACAGGAAGACATAATGAGTTTTCTAGAGTTAGTTTGCAGGTTCTGTTATCTGTGAACATTATATAACCAAGGTAAATCAAGGAATATTACATGATAAATTATATGTAAGTGTTTGTAGGTAGTTTGTAGAGTCTCTTCCTCTGACCATTTTAAAATAAAAGAAAATAATTTTTAATATAGTCTTGTATACAAGACATGGAATGAACTAGATCAACAGTTCTCAACCTGTGGTCCTTAGACTATGGGGGAATGAGGGAGAGGGGGCAAAATGCATACTTTACTTGAAAAATAAAAAAATAACTTTTGTTTCCTATATCCCTTCCAGTTATTCCTTTTCCTCTATCAAACAAGCTAGCTCTTGCAGCAAAACATAAAGAAGTAATTTAGCAAAACTAACCAACATATCGCCTGAGTCTGACAATACACACAACTGCAAACTGTGAATCCCAGAAAATCAGAATTGGAAGGGACCTCATAAGTAATCAAATACAACTCATTCTGAAAAAAGTAGCCATCCAACTTTCCCTTAAAGACCTACCATGAGAAAGAACTAACCACCTTCTGGGGAAGCCCATTCTATTTTTTGATAGACTAATAATAAGGAATTCTTTCCTGAAATCTAGGTTAAAGGGAAATCTTTGTAACTTCAATGCATTGTTCCTTGTTCTGCTTTCTGGGGCCAACAAGAACATGTTTAATCCTTTTTTATACGAAAGCCTTTCAAGAATTTAAAGACACTTATCATCTGGCTGTCTTGATCAGACAGGTAGAAAGTAGGGAAAGGGTATTGGTGGCTGCAAGTATGAACCAGAGAGAGGATATGTCTCCCCAAAGGAAGGAAGGTAGGAGGAAAAGGGAATAGGAGCAACACCTAACATTTCTACAGCACCTACTTTATGCCAGGCACTGTGCTAAGTGTTTCACAAATATGATCTCATCTTTAGCTTTACAACAACCTGGGAGGCAGGGGCTATTATTACAGCAGCTTTTTGTGTAGTAGTCCCCAAACCTAGATATTGAAGGGCTGCCCACCTACCAGGAAACGGTTAAATAAATTATGATATATTAATATAATGTAATAAAATTGTGCCATAAAAAATAACAAAAGGGTAGTTTCAGAGGAAACTGGGACGATCTCTAAGATTCCTAGTAAAGTAAACAGAACCAGGAGAATTATGTATACAATAATCACTTTAAATAGAAAAAAAATTGATTATGAAATGGGAAAGAAGCCTGGGAAAAGAAGTTCTGGGAGATAAGACTCCCTACTCTCTAACCTTGTTAGAAAGGTGACTTTGTTACTTCTCACAATTACCCATTATGTTTTAAAGTATAGAAACTATTCAGAACCTTCATGGATGAACACTTTTGTTCTAGTTTCAAATTATTTCAGGTGTGTTTTACAAAACACACAATTCCTTCTACTTATGTAATTAAAAGGTAACAATATAGTCAAACATTAAATAATTATATTTGTATGAAATAGTTTTATTCATATGAAGCAAATATTATGTTTAATGAAAATCATGAGTTTAGGGTCTTCTTTATCTTATGAGAATAGAATATTTGGTCTCATGATATGCAACAGAATGTCTTTCATTGAAATGAATCATGTTAGCCAAAGTCAAGGGATTATGCTTTACTCTGTTATTATAGGTGATGGAAAGAACAAAAACAAGCTATTCTACATTTGGTTTCTTTCTTTAGCAATGAAGTATGGTAGTTTCATCAGCTGAACTACTGTCAGGTTCATTCCTTATTTTATTAAAAGCAAAATGGTAGGGGACAAATCTTTAAGATGATAAATATATTGTCAAATTATTGGAGCTTCAGCTCCAGTAAAAATATCTACCAAAGTGGGTATGGTATATTTTACAGAAACAGAATTAACTGAGATCTAAATTTACTGTAAGTAATAATGAGAACTATACACACACACACACACACACACACAGACACACACCATTTTGTCAAGAGTAAGGCAAGTAGTTAAAAGAAAAAGTATGCACTCTACTAAACGCATACTTTTATGAACAATTTTGCTGTTGTCTTTGGTTTTATGCCACAATCATTCCCCATTGCCCTCACCTACCTCACAAAAATGCATCAAACACTTCCCAATAACAATAAAAACATCTCAGCAAATTCAATGGACACAGAAACTATATCTGATGTTGTATACCACAATCTACACATGTTGACCAAATCTACTTACTTGGAGAAGAAAGCTACATTTCCTTGTTTGTTTTCTAGGTTGCAAAATGTTCCCTATAATTTATCATGTTTCAGCTATTGTTAGTGATATAATTTAAAATCGTGTATTTATCATATACATTATTCTCCTGATTCTGCTTGCTTCACTCTTAATCATTTCAAACAAGCCCTCACACATAACTCCGAATTTCACATTTCTTTTTAGTTGTGCCATAGAACTCTGTTACATTCACATGCAATAATTTTTTCAGTCATTTTTCACTTGATGGGCACCCTTTTGGTTTCTTCGCTACCAAAGAGAAGCAAACTATTACAAAAAATGCTTTTCTATAAATGTAGCCAAGGTATACATCTGTTCAAGGTGTCCCTCCGTGAAATGAGAAAAAGAGAATATTCAATACAAAAGTTACTAATATAAAATATTGTCTTTTGACTTGTAAAAGAATTTCAGCAAGCATGGGGTGTGTCTTGCCCCTACCACTTTCACAACAAGGCAAATGAGCATTAAGGCTGCTCTAGTCAAATTCAAATGCTATGAAGTTCTGCTAAGAGGGAAGTTGTTTTCAAAGGGAGCTGGATTTTGGGTCATCATAGTTGAGCACATTTATTGTATTCAATGAGTTGAATCCTCCTGGCAATGCAATTTGATGAAAGTAATTTTGAATAATTTCAGATACCAGGTGAAAGAATGGGAGAAAAGAAGCAAAATGACTTGTCAGCACAGAAAGAACAAGACAGAAAGGAGGTCAGGAGCAGTGCCAGATATTTCTTAGAATTTCACTAAGTTAGTTTGAAATGTCCCTTTAAAAGAGCCAGGCTTCATTTTCATAAAATAGCTTGGCAAGAGAAGGTTATTAATTGGTGTAAAAATAAGCAGACTTGATAGCTAACATTTAAGAATATAATGGGTACTACTAGAACTGATTACATGTTTACATCTTTAAGTTCTACTTTTTTATACCAAAGCACATTTGTAGTTGTGAATTTTTCTGTAATAATCAGAGGATTTATCTTGGAAAAATCTTTTAAATTGTATTCATGACATACATTAAAACATTATATTCTTGGCAGCAAGTATTTAGCTGAATAGAGATGCTAATAATGTCTCATCTCATCTATTTAGTTTATACTATGCCCTAGATGTGTTCCTGAAATATCAAAAAAGCTTGCAGTGACTCTATCAGTTTAAGAAGAATACAGAAAAAGCCGATGTTATCTGTATTTCCCTCCTACCCACTGGAATATTAGAGTCAATTTAATTTTCATCCTGTGTCTGATTGAGATTACACAGAAAGTCAGTGCTAATGATACAACTCTAAGTCAGGTGTGCAGCTTCTTTCTTCCATGCATGTATGTAAATTTTGAAAACCACTCACACTGCTTGAATGGGGGCAGAACATCAGCTTGCAAACAGTGCAAGTTGGTTCCCAGTGTTTTGACTTAAGGTGAAAAACTGACTCCATGCTCAGTATATACCTGCTATCAGCACAGTGTAAAAGGAACAAGATTAAAACAAGTTCCCAAACTCAGGGCAGTCAGAGAATTAAGATATAAAGGAGATAGGAAATCATGGGCCATGGCTCTGGAATATATAAAGACATTGTTCAATCTTAGATACTCCAAATCTCTTCTTTCATCTATGTTGCTGTCATCCTTTTTCCTCTTGGAGATGATAATCAACATACTTCATTTTATTTCCTAGTCATTTTGAAAATGCAACATTTTAATAATCTGTGATTTCATTGTAGTGGTCATATGCTCTTAATATGACAGAAATAAACTCACCTAGGCATTTACATTCTGTATCACTCTTGCCTATGTCTTCTCCCAAAATCCTCTACAGTGAGGTCAAGCAATGTACTGGGGATTTTTCCTAAAGTCTCTTGACATTCAAGTGGCAATACTGCATGCATAATATCTACCTATTACACCTTACTCTTGTCATATGATTAGCCAAGCTCCTTTTCTACTTACATGTGTACTTGATAATCTTCTATGTGGCTTTTTTGCAGTTTGGCGTTAGAAATATGCCTATTTATACCCACCATGCATCTGCCTAATATCCTTTGGTTGACTATAACTTTCATTTGTGAGATTATGGCTCCTAATTTGTAGCCTTATACCATTTCCAGAAAAAATATTTGTTTTTCGTTCAGGGAGAAACTTGGGATCATGGAAAATTCTATACAGTTTTCCAAATGCAATGTAGCCTGCTTTATTCTTGCTACACATTTTCTAGCAGTTCATTGTCCTTTTTTTTTTAGCACCTATCCAAATTTACTGATGGACCAGCTTAATAGGATAGGCATCTAGCTATATTCTATTATCTGGACAAAAGGTTTTCTTCATCCATTTTCCTGCATTGATAGGTCAAGCTCTCTTGTGTGATTCTAGATCTCATTTAGGATGCTCTTTGATATTTCAGGGCTTGATACAGTCATTCCAATACTGTCCCCCAAAGGAGCATCTGAATAAGGTCATCATCCCTAGATCATCATTCTTCTATTTGGATTTTGTGCTGGATAGCAAATACCTTTTGCAAGTATTTGTCTTCCAATTTTACATCTTGTTTGGTATAAATAATCAAAGAATCTTCAAACAAAATCATCATGGTTCCTAAATCTGTCAAAAATCTTATATGATTTTAACATATGAATATAAGGAGAGATGTTAAGGCTATGCACCTACTTGTTGCTATATCATATTGCTATATCTTATTTTCATCTAATACCCTTCATGTGTATGTAAGTTACTCTCATAAAGATTTTGAAAATATGGGAAAGTAGGCACAGTGGTTGGTAGTTATTATTTTCTTCTCAATTATCTTTTTCAGTGCTGATAATGTCCTAAGTATTTTTTCTAAATGATTCAGTATTTTCTCCCTTACACTATCCTAAGAAGCCATCTCTCAATGCCCTTAAACTGCATTGCCTCCAGCATGGACCCAGTCTGTATAGATTTAGTCTGATCTGACTGCTCTTTCTGTCTTTAAATTTAATGTCATTTCCACTCCCTCCTATGACACACTAGGGATCATGATGTTAGAGTTCAAATGGAGGGGTCACTTAATAGAGGATATAGTTTGTAAAAATCTTGAAAGATCTTCTCCATTTTTAGTCTACTGTTCTCCTTTAAAATTTACTCTTTAAATGCTCTTTGGAAACTCTGGATCAAGTGGAACTCAAGCGAAACGTTTTGTAAGTTTATTTTTCCTTTCACTATTTCTTACTATTTTGTGAGGAGGTACTACTTATAATCTTCTGCCACGCTGCTCTGTAAGGTTTTTGTGTAGCACAGTGCTTGAACTATGCTAAGTTCTTAATAAATGCTTGTTTATCAGCTGATATTCAATACTGGTCTTTTGACATCCCCACTGTGGTAATCAATTTATATCAGCTAAACTTCTTTATAAGTGTTGATAGTCCATATCAATGTTTACAACTTCATCCATTTTTCAGAGTCATTATCTTATGGAAATATTTCACATTGGAGCAGTTTTAATTTCATGTTCTTACCTCTCATTTTTATCCTCTCCTTTAATTTGGGGCTGATTGGGGGCAGAGCCAAGATGGCGGCACAGCAGCAGCAACATATCACAGCTCTCACATAGCCACCCCAAAATACCCATAAAATAGGACTCTAAACCAATCCTAGAACTCCAAAACGCACACAAAGATACTTCTCACTAAAGTCAGCTCGTCTACGAGGAACCATATCAGCACTGCGAAACCGAAACCAGCCTGGCCTGAAGCCGCAGCTGTGCCCCGGGGCCGCTGGACATCAGGAGCGGTGAGTGGATTAGTGGCAGCTGCGAGCAGTGTTCTGAACTAGGTCAGTGGGCCTTGCAATCAGGGGAGAAAAGCATCTGGCCAAAAGGCCTCCAGAGCGGAAAAGCGAAAGGCAGAGGTTTTGCACCCGCCTCCGCATTGCAGCTTCCCGCCCACGGCCTGCAGACAGCAGGGGGACTAAGCAATTGTTCTGAGGCCAGTGCTCTCGCGTTGAGCAGCCTGGATCCGGATCGCGGTCTTGGTCCTTGGTCCTGCAGTCTTCACTATCCAGTCAGCCGCAAGTAAGTAGGAAGAGTCCCAGCACCTTCTTGAGAGCTATGGCAGCCAGGAGGTCCCCAGCAATTTGGGACAGAGCTTTCCCTTCTGGAAGCAGAGCCCCACAGAGATTTAAAAAAAAACATCACAGGGCTGAACAACCATGAGTAAGAATAAGCATAAAAAGCAAAGTAAGAACAGCTCCCAAACCCTAGATTCCTTCTTTGGGGAAAAGAAAGATCATGGGAGAG
>CM053582.1:49320367-49360405 GCA_028627135.1 Pseudochirops cupreus | reverse complement strand
CAACTGCAGGGCTACAGTAGGTACTTTGGGACCCCTGGAATCCCCGAGTCCGGCTGGCCTGGACACTGATCCACTGTATTTCCTGGAGTCACTTTACTATAGGTAGTTGTAGTCTTTTCTACCATCAGTCACTGGATTGGCAACATGGGCTTTTCAGCTAGAAGAGTTTATCCCTTAGTTTAGTATTAGCAGAAGCCTCTTCCTTTTGACTAGCTCAGAGTTTAACTCTGAGTTTATAATCTCCAAGCAGGAGATAGAGGAGTTCTTGCCTCTCCTACTTGATAATCCTTGATTCAAAATCCCCTTTCCTCAGTAAACCATTCCATCTTGTGTCAGAGTACTCAGTTTCACTTCCATCAGTTCCACCTCCAATAATCACTGAGAATCTTCTAAAGATGAGCAGTTAAGAAAAGAGCTACAAACACAGTGTGTAACCTGGAGACAAATTTGTTCTATGGTTTTCCTCTTCATATACAACTAAGCCTTAAACCCTTCCTAGGATGGGGAATGTCTAACTTGTATGCATGGGGGTCTATGTGGGGGGGGGGGGAAGTATGTGTGTGATGCTATTTACAACAGTATTAGAGGGAACCTTCCTTAAAACTGAATTAGAGAGTTACTAAAGCAGAGTTCCACCTTGCCTAAAGTCAGGATTGACGTGAGGGCAAGGCTGAGTCTACCAGAAGAGGTTAAGCTGGCCATGGTTAGGAGGTTGTGGAGGAAAGGAACTAAATAAGTCACCAGGGCTTACCACAGGGTTTTGGACACAGGAGACAATAAACACTTGCTGAATTTAGCTGAATTCTCAGTCTCCTTCAAATCTTACTCTGTAGATGAATATTTATTCTTACCTACATTTAAAAGAAACCTCCTAGAATTGTTCTGAGACCTTTACTATAAAGAAAAGTGATTCAATTTTACAAATTAAAAGAACATTTATCAAACACCTGCTGGATACACTTAATAATTGATCTTCCTGCCTCAAATGTCTTATCACTCTAAACCATCCTCTATAATGAAATTGGTTGTCTGTAAGTGGAACCATATCATGCCCTGTCCCACACTCATTCAAACTCTGGTGGCTTTCTACCAGGATCAGATATGAGCTCCTTTGTTTGACATTTAAAGCTCTTTACAATCTGGTTCCTTCCTACTTTCTTAGTCTTCTTACATTTTACTCCCCTCCATATACTTCACAGTCCAGCAACACTGGCCTTCTTTTACACAACATTCCATCTGTCAACTCAGCCTTTGCACTGGTTATGCCTGGAATGTTATTCCTCTTCACCTCTAACTTAGAAACTTACTTTCTCCAAGATTCAGCTCAAATTCCATCTTCTACAAGGAGGCCTTTCCAGGTCTCCCCAACTACTAAGGCCTTCCGCTCTAAGGTTATCTTCTACCTACATATGTATGTATTTTGGACGTACCTATTTATTTACTTGTCTCCCTCATTTAGAATTTAAGCTCCTTTTGAACAAAAATATTTATACCAGCTCTTTTTATAGCGGAAAAGAATTGGAAATTGAGGAACTGCCCATTAATTGGGGAATGGCTGAACAAGCTCCAGCCCCACAGCATGTAACATGGCTAAACATACTAAGAAGGTCAGAATTGTTGGTAAATACGGAACACGTTATGGTGCATCCCTCAGAAAAATGGTGAAGAAAATTGAAATTAGCCAGCATGCCAAGTATATCTGCTCCTTCTGTGGCAAGACCAAATTGAAGAGATGGGCTGTGGGTATCTGGCATTGTAGATCCTGTATGGAAACAGTAACTGGTGGTGCATGGACCTACAATACCACCTCTGCAGTCACCGTCAAATCTGCCATCAGAAGACTGAAGGAATTGAAAGACCAGTGAAATCTTCTTATCAAATGTTTGTAGCCCATAGTCCAACAATAAATGGGTTAATTTATGGAATAAAAAAATTTGTGATATATGATTGTAATGGAACATCATTGTGCTATAAGAAATGATGAGCAGGCTGATTTCAGAAAAACCCAGAAATACATATATGAACTGATGTGAAGTGAAGTGAAGTGGGCAGAGGCAAGAGAACATTGTATACAGTAACAGCAATGTTGTATGATGATCAGCTGCAAATGACTTATCTATAAAATGCATATTATGTGAATAGACATGCATGGCCAATGTCACATGATGAGGAATGGTGGAGGTGGGGGGGGGCAACTAGGGTGAAGGAAAACAAGAAAGATTTTGTGGGATTATGATGGATGCAATTTGAAAAAGAATAAAACCTACCATTACAGTAACTTAAAATTGGTATAGAATTTAATGACTGTGTTTCCAAAAAGAGCTGACTCTAAAATTTTCAACATCTAGGTCAGAGAGCTATGTATCTCCCTCTCTCTTTTTTCAGTTGTATTAAGCTGAACCAATGCTCTCTACTATTGTAGGGCAATGATCTATCACAAACTGTATAATTCAAAGTAAAAGCAAAATTAGCATGATAGGACTTGTAGAGTAAAAATAATCATCTTGGACTATTAATAAGACCTCAACTATCTTAAAGAAGTGCATAAGAAGAATAAATATATGATTGTAAACAGAAACAAAGGGAAAAACAATACAGAATGATATGATAACGATTTTTATTGGAATTCAATGGACACACAATTAGATTGTTGGCATGAAGTTTCACGAGGTGTAAATATGCAAAAGCTTGAAGTGAAGTCAACATAAGATTGGAATATTATAGAGAAAACAGAGCCAATGCTGCAGCTATGGTTTTCATTCTTAATACTGAAGGAAGAGCAAATGAAAGTCCAATTTCTCTAAGGATGACATCTACATTGCTTCAGTCTTCACTCTGTGAGGCAGATCTAACTTAGATCAAGCACTGAGATATGTTTTGTTGCCCTTGAAAAAGAGAGGTATAAACTAGATCTTTGTTCCCCACAATGCATATTACACACTTCTATAACAGCCAAGTAAAAGATCCTAGCTGAGATTTATGACAGGTTCAAAAGTGCATCCACTTGGCTCAAACCATTTATTCTACCAGTATTTATTGACAGTCCCCTGTGTGACTCCAATTATGACAGATACACTAGGGGATACAAAAAAGCTAGAAGACACAATTTTTGCCCTTGAAGAGTAGCTACATATGAAAAGTCAAGTAATACAAGGCAGTACAGGATTGAGTGTCGAATAAGTGCTGTGGGAACTTCAAAGGATAGTTAACACTGTGGCCTGAAAACCATTACCCAAAGTTTCAAGTGAAAAGGGGGTGAACTTTGAAAGATGGGGAGAATTCGGATAATTAGAAAAAGGAAGACCATATGAGGTTGGGCATTAAACCATAAATAAAGGCATTAAGAGCGAGAATGAACAACACATGTTTGAGGGTCAATGAGATCAGTTTGCCTGGATCAGAAGATTGTTATAAAATTGTAGAATACACACACACATACACACACACATAATACTTCAAGGATATGTGATTTTTTTCAGTGTGAGTAATCCTTGTACAAAGAGTATTCAAGAGTTTGCTGTGGTTAAAAAAATCTTTACCTTCCAACTTCAAATTCAGCTAGGTGGTCAAATTTCTTCTCCTCTGTGTTTGCATAGGTTTTCCATCTAAGCCTAGAATGAAAGCCCTCCTAATCAGTGCCTCTCAGAATTTCTGCTTTCCTCCAAAACTCAGTTCAAGTGACTCCTCCTACATGAGACCTTTCCTCACACTCCCAATTGTTAGTATCCTCTCCTAGAAATTATTCTTTTGTAATTTCTATGTATGCATTTGATTTCCTTCCAGTGCCATGTGAGCTCCATGACAACAGGGAATATTTCATGATGGTATTTGTATCGTCAAAAACTCGCACAAGCTTGGCCCAGAGTAGATGTGTACTAAATGGATTAAACTCTTTTACTGGGTCTATTATTGAGAAATAAATTTGGTCACGGGTCTCAAGTTAATTCCACATGAGAATGTTGAAGGGATTGCAGTTATTTAGCCTGGTGAAGAAAGAATATAAGGGGAACAGAATTGTTGCTGGAATTTGAACCATAGCCATGCAGATGAGGGAATACATTGGTTCTATTTGACCTTAATGGATAGAATTAAAAGGAATGGGTGGAGGCTCAATCAAACAATTGAAGTGCTTAATATGTGCCAGTCATGTGCTCAGCTGCAGTTAAGTAGATGTCAGTTTGAAGGAAAACCTTAAACAGAAGAATTGTCAAAAATTGGACAGCGGGGGCAGTTAGGTGGCGCAGTGAATAGAGCACTGGCTCTTAAGTCAGGAGGACCTCAGTTCAAATCTGACCTGACAATTAACACAAAACTAGGCATGTGACCTTGGGCAAGTCACTTAACCCCAAATGCCCAGCCTTCCCCCTCCAAAAAAAACCAAAAAAAAAAAAGCAAACCAAAAATTGGACAGTGAGCTCCCCCAAACTGTATATCAGAAAGGATCATCTTCTTGTTCAAGTACTAATTAGATTATATAGCCTCCGAGGTTCCTTTCCACTACTAGAAGGCTCATGGATATCAACTGTTAAAGTTTCTTAGCATCAGTTTAGGATTCTATAATGAGTAATTTTACATGAAGTTTACATAATTTAACCTGTATAGTTTTCCACAAACTGTCAGAGTTAGTAGACAGGAAAAACATAGAGTTTAGTAGTTCAACCCTTCCTATCATCCAATGTCATCTCCTTATCAAAGTTATCTATTTTTTCCAACTAACATAGTCAGTGAAGATGTTTCAGATGTTCCAGCCTCTAGTAAGTGCCCACAACTAGAAGTGTCCTCACTCCACTGTTTATGCACTCATCAGGTGTATGCTGGTTCCTTCTTGCCCAGGGCCATGTCCCACAGCACAGCTGGGTCTGGCATTCCTTGTCAGCAGAGGTTCCCTTAATCTTCCCTGGCTCAGACACCCAGCACCCTTCATTGTCCCAGGAGTAAAAGTTCCTGTGGCTGGGGCTGAAGCTGCCTCCCAACTCAGATAACCCCAGGGCTCATTGCTTAGTGGAACTAGCCTGGAGGTGTTTATTCTTCACAGGGACCAAATCTCATCCTAGGATTTTTCTTTAGATCTTCTCTGATTGTCCCAGGAGGACCCCTGTTCTGCCCCTATTTTTATTTATTTTTACTGCTCTATGTTAGCCCTAAGGTACTATTTTACCTTGTCTGTGGGTGAAATCTGGAGAGTTTAGGATTTTCTCACAAACTCTACCATTTTCCCAGAATCCTCTCCTCCAATCTATATGTTTTCTTTGAGCCTTTTCTTGTGCATGTTTTCAGGTAATTGTCTTCTGTGTTTTGAGGGCTGAGTATCACCAGAGTAGCTCATTATGGTCAGCTTCTTTTTTTGTTTGCTCATCCCTCCAGGTTACTTTTTGACTTTGAATTTTGTGCTAGTGTTGAGTTCTGCTCACTTCTAGTTGGGGTGATGGGGGACAGTGTCTGGTCTGAGCTTTTATTCCATTCACAGCAGATCTAGAGGCCTGCAAGTTTTCAGTGCTTTCCAACTCATGTTATCTGGGGAGAGATCATTTGTTTGCTACTTTCCTGGTCTATGATCTGTAAGTTCTTGACCCAGGCTTTGGTCTGTTGGCTTGTGTGTAGTTGAGTTTCTACAGACCGCTGCTGGACTCAGTCACCATACTACTAGCCCACTGAGAGGTTCTGCAGGTTGAGGGTGACTGAACACCTGTCTTTTTTTTGGTCTTGGTCTCCTGCCCTGGATATTTTACCACAGGCTTACTGCTTTGCTCCTGGGCTGAGACAAACAAATAAGTTTATGAAACTGGTCCTTTACTCAAGTGTAAGCTAAGTCCTGCACTTGCTCGTGACCATTCCTTGCCATTCCAGGTCTATGACACAGAGCTAGGTAACAGGCAAAACGATTGCCTAAGGACATTCATTCCTACACCCAGTACTAGTACAATGATCTCTTAGTGAACTCTTGTTTCCTTGGTGCTTCCTGTCCTGGTGCTCTACCTTGGATCCCTTTTCATCCCTGGGAGCTAGAAGCTTCCTATTGCCCTAAACATTGATGCTGCACTCCTGGCTTGTCCCACCCCAGTGTCCACAGACCTCTCTGTCTTTCTAAGCTTCCTCAGGGTGGAAAAATAACTCACTATGACATTTTCTTGACTTGCCTGATCAGAATTCAGTTGACCTGTTTTCTAGGTTGTTGTGGAGTAGATATGCTGAATAAGCTGGGCAAAAATGCTTGTTTTTACTCCAATGTCTTGACTCTGCCTTTGATTGCATGTATTTGAATTCATACTACTCTGTAAAAATTATGTAAAATAGTATAAGTGGTTCAACCTCAATGGAAATATACAGTGCAAATTTTAACAATATAACCATTTCACAGACTATATGCTATTTAATGGATTAGAAGATAGCTCTTTGATATTCTGCTTTGTGATCAGAGCATATCTCATCAAAAAGGAGGCCACTTCTCTAAGAGGATAAAAGTACATTAATAAACATTTCTTTGCATATTTTTATAGAAATCCATTCAAATGCTTATTTCAGCAGTATAGCAAAGATGATGAATTAGGAGGACGCAATATAGCCCAACTCTTTACCATAACTATGCTAACAAAGACACAGAAAGAGAATCAGACTAAGTCATGATCAGCAAATCCATGGAAAAATCACAATGAATCATCTGTTTAGGTGAAGCTAACATGGGAATACAAGAGGTCCGATGGTACTGGAGAATACTCACCAAAAAAGTGTCATGAAGATCAGACTAAATATTTGGGTACTATGGCAAACAGAGGTTATAGATCCAGCAGGGTCTGGTCTGATACAATTAAGGGATAAGGAATAGGAGCCAAATAGGAGCTTTGTCACTCAGATCACAGAGATATGGCATAGATCCAGTGTGGACCAAGGCAGGGATTTGTGCCTAAGCGAGGCCAACCTTCCAGGCAATGGAGCAGTTATGGACTGAGACTGTGTACTAAGCAAGGATTAGGAAGAGGATCTAGCAGTAAATGGCTCTGGCCCTGGAATAAGATCTCAGATTCAGTCTCTAGGCTGGTCTGAAGCCCAAAAATGAGTCCCCAGGGCTGTCAAAGACAGTTGGAGGAAGAAAGAAGTTGGAGGAGAAAGAGGAATACAGTTCAGCCTCTTTGAAGTTATAGACAGTACTTTCTAATCAGGTAACAGGGGATGGGCCCACAGCAGTCTATTGGAGTGCCAAGAGCAAGCCTACAGTTGTATCATCCAGACCCCAACTGAGGTCAGGAGCTTGCCAAGCTCTCAACAAGAGGGCAGTGATCAGAACTTAACCTAGATGAGACTGCTCTGGGCACAACGAAAGCTTGCAGGACTCTGTCCTGAGCCTCCCATAAGATTCCTGAAGAACACAGAGCTAAGTACCTAAGCAGTTGTAGGATGCAAGAGAATACAAATTAGTACCAAACAAGGCCCAGATATTCCCTCCTAAAGTGCGTAGAGTCTGCCCCTAACACAAAAACCCATTTCTGGAAATGAGGCCAGAAGAATGAGAAATATAACAGATATAATCCATATTTCCAGATCAAGGAAAAAAAAACCACTAAAAGCAGCCAGAAATAAAAAGTTCAAGTACTATGAAAGCACAGTCAAGATCATACAAGATTTAGCAGTGGTTGAATACTATGAATGAACAAAGTATATGGACTACCATATTAGAAAAGGCAAAAAATAGAAGCTTGTGATTGTAAATAATCTATCCATTAAAACTGAGTATAGTCCCACAAGGTCAGAGGGGTTGGACGGTAGGGAATAGACATTTAATAAAATAGAGGATTTCAGAGGATTTCTGTTGATAAGACTAGAAGAAACTCTGAAATACAAATACATGAGTCACAAGAAATGCAAAATATTAAATACACAGAACAATTTGAAGGAAATAAACAAGAATGAAGTACTTTATGGGGGACATGATATTTATGTTTCCTCATAACTTTAATGTCATTAGGATTCATAGAGGATGTTCAAAGAACAGTTTTCTTTTGTTTTGATGACATAAAAAAGAAAGAAAAGGAAGTAAAAAAAGAAACATTAGAGAAAAAGGGGGAAGGGGAGAAAACTTAATTGGAATGAACAAGTAGAACATCACATGAACAAGACAAAAGCGGTTGGACAGCAACCCGTGAACTTCACTTTCATAGGAACTGGTCAAAATAAGATAGAATACACATACGGGACTGGGTATAGTTATGCATTTAACTCAACAGAAAATCAAGAAGGAAATGGCAGAATGGAGAGGGGGTAATTAGAAGATTAATCATAAGCAAAGCAGTCAAATCTCAGAAGAAGGATTATGTGTATAGGCTGCAAAGTAAAGAAACAGTAAGAACTAGTGACTGGTTCTGGGAGGCCTGGGAGTGGGAAAAAGAAGAGAGCTAGAGGCATAAATGCAGACTTCATCAAACATAGTACTGGTACTAAATATTCTCCTCTCTCACAATCCTCTTCATTGTGTAAAGAGGAGGAGGGGAACAAAGAGAAGAAAAAGTATAAGAAAATAATATGAATAGAAATAAACAATCAATATAAACGTGAATATGAATGGGATGAACTCATCTATAAAATGAAAGCAGACCCAATATTAAGTTGTTTACAAGAAACAAACTTAAAACAGAAAAATACATACAAAATTAAAATAAGGGGCTGAAACAAAATTATTATACTTTGGCTGAAGTTAAAAAAAGACAAATATAGAAATCATGATCTCAGATAATACAACAGCCAAAACAGACAAAAATCAAATCAAGTTAACAAGCATTTACTAAGTCAAACACATACTATATGTCAGGCATTGTGCTAAGCCCTGGGCTTTATATGCAAAGGCAAAAAATAGTACCTACTCTCTAGAAGTTCATATTTTAATGGTGGAGACAGCATATAAGCAACTATTTATAAACAAAAGATATCTAGAATATATTGAAGAAAAGATAAAGAGGGAGAATTCTAGGCATAAGGAATAGCCGGTGAAAATGCTCCAAGTCAACAGATGAGGTATCTTGTGTGAGACACCCAGTGTCCCTGAGTACATGGAAGGGTGTATGCAGAAGCAGGGGTAGTGGAACCTGTGGCCTTGAGGCCACATGTGGCTTTCTTGGTCCTCAAGTGTTGCCCTCTGACTGAATCCAAACTTCACAGAACAAATCCTCTTGATAAAATGATTTGTTCTGTAAAACTTGGACTCTGACAAAAGGCCACACCCCAGGACCTAGAGGGCAACATCTCCCCCTGCTCCCAAGTGTAAGGTATAAGAAGACTTGAAAAGGTAAAAAGGGCTAGATTGTGATGGACTTCTTCATTGTACCTGGAATATATTCTCTACCTGTTTTCCTTTGCTGAATTCCTACCAATATTTGAAACTCAACCTTTTCCAGGATGCCTTTCCCCCTCAGAATAATCCAATTAAAAATCAAAAAACATTTAGTAAGTACTTGCTATGGACAAGGCACTGTGGCACACACTAGGGATACAAGACTAAAGACAAGAAACTATTCCTGTAATCCAGAAGTTCACATATCACTAGGAGGATACAACAAATGAAGTGAAAGTGTATTATGAATAGTTTGTGGAGAAGAGAGAGAGCACTAATAAATAAAAGGGTAAAGAAAGCCTCCCCTTAGAATATGGCACATAAGATTCCTCAAAGAAAGCTAAAGTTTCTCAGAGGCAGAGAAAGGAAGGAGGGAAACAAGCATTTAGTAAGTCTTGATTGTGTGCCAAACACCGTGCTAAGGACTTTACAAACATTATCCCACTTTGTCCTTACAATAACTGTGAAAGACAGATGGTATTAATATCAGTTATGAAAATTGAGTCATATCAAGGCTAAGTGACTTTCCCAAGGTCACTTGAACTCAGGTCTTCCTGAATGTATCCCAGCACCTGCTCAACTGTATCACCTATGTGCCTTTGCAGAGGCGAGAAGGGACGATCCTAGGTATGGGGGACAGCCCACGTAAAGACAGAGAGGTAGAAGACTGAGTCCTGAAATTGGGAAAGAACAAGGATACCATATCATAGGTGAGTAAAAAAAAATAGCCTGAAATAACTACATATAAATGAAAGACTATTTTTCTATTAGTGACTAGTAAAAAAAAACCCCCTTATCAAATATTTAAGTGAAAAAGTGAAGTCATGTGTTTATGTTTATGAATATATGAGGGCTCAGTACCATTTGTCATCTTGGGTCCCAATGGAGCCATACTTACTTAGGAAATTACAAGTTAAAGTTAGGAATATATAAAGCTGAGAAGTACAAAATTTGCTGCTACATATACTCCTCAAATTTATCCTTTATTTATAATTGCAAAACAAAGAATATATTGTTCAATTCATGCAGTATAAGATGACAAGAGAAACTCAATTACTATAACACGGTGAAACAACTACCAATTAAAAAGGGAAAGAGAGGACAGAATCTTCCATTTCTAAAATTCTCTAAAGAGAAACTTGAACTCTCTCTCAGATACCTTGTGCAATATACCCCATAGGATAATATATCATCCTCTCTCTTTCTGCTTCTCATCTGCTAGAGTCAGATGGATTTATTAACATTTCATGGCACCAAGAGATTAAGTTTGTTTTTCCTTTTTGAGTTGGAATTATGGACCATGTCTACATGGTGTACAATGATTAATCATATCATTGCTGATGGTCAAATTGGATAACTCAGTTTCCTAAGCAGAGAGTTGTTTAGGTTTTGGAGGGTTGCCAAATGATAAAATTTAAGATTTTATGTAAATAGCTATTTTTTTTTTTATCAAATCCACTCAGTTACTATGATCCCCTCTTGCTTGTACAAAATAGGAATGTTTATTAATTCATTTTCTTTTTTTTTTTTTTGCTATCTAACCATTTTCAAATCCATCCAACTGTATTCTCATAGATAACAACCTCCATCTTTCACAGGAGAATAACACAGGGGGCTTGTTCAAACTGCCTACAATATTCTCTGATGTACTACTAGGAGGGAGGGAGGGAGAGAAAGAGAGAGAAAAAGGAGGAGGAGGAGGAAAAAGGAGGAGGAGGAGGAGGAAAAAGAAGAAGAAGAAGAAGAAGAAGAAGAAGAAGAAGAAGAAGAAGAAGAAGAAGAAGAAGAAGAAGAAGAATTATTCATTTTCTTTATGGTTTTATATGATATGTTCCTGTTGCAGATTTTTTCATCATACGCTGTAAGGTATTAAAGGAGAGGGATTTCTTTTCTTTTTAAAATTTATTTATTTCTAGTTTTCAACATTGTCTTCCATACGCTTCTGAGTTTTCAATTTTCTCCCCTTCCCTCCCCCATTCCCTCCCCAAGATGACATGAAATCTCATATAGCCTCTACATATGCGTTCATATTAAACATATTTTCATATTGTAGTATATAGTTGTTGTAGTCATGCTGTAGGAAACACAAGAAAGAAGAAACAAAACTGAACAACAAAAGAAAAAAAGAGCAAATAGTATGCTTTGATCTGCGTTTAGACTCCATAGTTCTTTCTCTGGATGTGGACAGCATTTTCCATCATGAGTCTTTTGGAGTTGTCTTAAATCCCTGCATTGCTGAGAAGAGCTAAGTCTATCAAGGTCAGTCATCGCACAATGTAGCGGTTACTGTGTATAAAGTTTTCTTCGTTCTGCTCACTTCACTCAGCATCAGTTCATATATGTCTTTCCAGGTTTTTCTAAAGTCTGCCTGTTCATCATTTCTTATAGCACAATAGTGTTCTATTACATTTATATGTCACAACTTGTTCAGACATTCCCCAATTGATAGGCATCCCCTCAATTCTCAATTCTTGAACAACACAAAAAGGAGTGCTATAAATAATTTTGTACATGTGGGTCCTTTTCCCATTTTTATGATCTCTTTGGAATACAGACCTAGAAGTGTTATTGTTGGGTCAAAGGATATATACAGTTTTATAGCCCTTTGGGCATAGTTCCAAATTGCTCTCCAAAGTGGTTGGATCACTTCACAACTCCACCAACAATTCATTAGTATTTCAATTTTCCCACATCTTCTCCAACATTTATCATTTTCCTGTTTTGTCATGTTTACCAATCTGATAGATGTGATGTGGTAGGTACTGCAGAGTCATTTTTGATTTGCATTTCTCTAACCAATAGTGATTTTGAGCATTTTTTTTCAAATGATTATAGATAGCTTTAATTTTTTCGTCTGAAACCTGCCTGTTCATATCCTTTGACCATTGATTAATTGGGGAATGACTTGTATTCTTATAAATTTGACTTGGTTCTCTATACATTTCAGAAGTGAGGCCTTTATGAGAGACACTGGCTGTATCCAAGCTTTCTGCTTCCTTCCTAATCTTGGTTGCATTGTCTTTGTGCAAAAACTTTTCAGTGTAATCAAAATCATCCATTATATATTTCATAATGTTCTCTACCTCTTATTTAGTCATAAATTCTTCCCTTCTCCATAGATCTGACAGGTAAACTATTTCTGCTCTCCTAGTTTGCTTATAGTATCAGCCTTCATATCTAAATCATGTGCCCATTTTGACTTTATCTTGGAGTAGGGTGTAAGATGTTGTTCTATGCCTAGTTTCTGCCATAATACTTTCCAGTTTTCCCAGCAATTTTTGTTAAATAGTGAGTTCTTATTCTCGAAGCTGGGTTTATCAAGTAGTAGATTACTATACTCATTGACTATTGCGTCTTGCATATATAACCTATTCCACTAATCCACCACTCTATTTCTTAGCTAATACCAAGTAGTTTTGATGATTGCTGCTTTATAATACAATTTAAGATCTGGTATGGCTAATATTCCTTGATATTATGGACTTTTTGTTCTTCTAGATGAATTTTATTATTATTTTATAGCTCTATAAAATAAAGTTTTGGTAGTTTTATTGGTATGACATCGAATAAGTAAATTAATTTAGGTAGAATTGTCATTTTTATTATATTATCTTGGCCTACCCATGAGCAACTGATATTGTCCAGCTACTTAGATCTCACTTTGTGTGAAGTGTTTTATAATTGTGTTCATATAGTTCCCTGGGTTTGTTTTGGCAGGTAGACTCCCAAAAATTTTATAATGCCTATAATAATTTTAAATGGAATTTCTATTTCTATCTCTTGCTGTTGGGCTTTGTTAGTAATATATAGAAATGCTGATGATTTATGTGGTTTTGTTTTATATCCAGCAACTTTGCTAAATTTGTTTATTATTTCAATTAATTTTTTACTTGGTTCTCTAGGATTCTCCAAGTATACCATATATCACATGCAAAGAGTGATAGCTTTGCTTCTTCTTTACCTATTCTAATTCCTTTTACTTCTCTTATTGCTAAAATTAACATTTCTAGTACAATATTGAATAACAATGGTGATAATAGACATCCTTGTTTCACCCTCAATCTTACTGGAAATGCTTCTAGCTTATCTCCATTACATACAATGCTTGCTAATGGTTTTAGATAGATGCTACTTATCATTTTAAGGAAGACTCCATTTATTCCCATGGTCTCTAGTATTTTTAATAGGAAATAATGTTGCATTTTAGGGAGAGGGAGGGAGAGAAAGGGGGAGAAAATTTAAAACTTATGGAAGTGAATGTTGAAAACTAAAAATAAGATTAATAACTTTTTAAAAAAAAAAGAAAATAACATATTAACATCAAAAAAATTCTACTAATGCTCACCATAATCAAACCACTTACTGAGTTCCTGAGTTGAAGCAGGTGGCCATGTTTCCAGTGATAAAGTCTGACACAGGAATCACTAAGATTTAGGACTAGAAGGGTCTCAGAATTTTCTAGTTAAACTCATTTTATAGCTGGAAATTCCAAGAGGGTTTGTCCTTCACCACTCTTTCTAGGACATCGCTTTTATCACTGTCAACTTCTGTTGCCTATAGCCATAATGGCCTCAAGTGGAGCCAGGGTCATATGGGGCTTTATGAATTAAAACCATAAAGGACTTTCAAGATTTAAGATAACATCCCAAATTGTGCCCCAAAGCACAGGCAACCAACATAGCCTACACAAGTCATTTCTGAATGAGTAAAAAGGGAGAATAAATGAATAAAGTTGAATGGAGGAGCTATTACTATGTCTTCACTAAGAATAATTCATTAATTTGTTCATTTTCTCCTGTAGAGGATGTAGGGCAATAAGTGACTTAAAATACTACATTTCTTTTTAGTTTTATCAAGAGTATCAACCTTGACAAAGATTCTGAAAGAAGAGTACCACAAGGACACAAAATATACTCAGAACAGTACAGCTCCTACCATGTCACTCTCTTTCTCAACCAACTCCAATGATTCTCTCTAGGATCAAATCTATTCTTCTCTATTTGCCATTTAAAACCCTTCACAAACTGACTCTGCCTGACTTTTCTAGGCTTATCAGACATTATTGTCCTTTACACATTCTTTGGCTTAGCCAAATTGACTTTATTACTTACAGATGATATTCTACATCCTGTCTATATATCTGCATGGACTGTCTCCCATGCCATCAATATACTTCTTATACCCTTCACTTCATACTAATATTATCCTCTATTAATTTTGTATATTATACAAAAAAAGTCATCTATACCTATGGAATGTAAGCTCCTAGAAGGCAATTTTATTTTTGTCTTTGTATCCCCAGTATCTAGTGAAGCAACTGTGGAGTAATACCTGTCAACTGATTGATGATCTTAGAAAAGTACAAGATAAGCTTACTTGGCTGGGGTAGGGAAAGAACAAAAAAGGAAGAAGAAATATGCCATCCTTGGTGTCTTTTCGATCCTCTGAAATATGACTTTCATCACATTCATGAAAAAGTAGTTCACTACAGTTGACTCGTCAACTACCATTTGACAGACACTCAGAATTGTTGCTATCACCATAATTTAACTTGGTCTTAGAGATAACAAGAAATAAGTGAAAGTAAAGCCAGTGGTTTGATGACCCAAAGACCATTCATATTCAGAAGTCAGAATGTATCAGCATTTGTGGAAATGTAGAAAGCCTTTCATTGCCATTGATTACTATTTTAAATAGAACCAGATACTGACAAATGGCCACAGATTTTCTAGCTGGTATTGTTTTAAAAGAGAGATATTAATCACTAGGATCACTGCCTAGTCATAGACTAATATTCTTTTTCCCAACCACTCTGGGGCCTAGACAAAGTTCACCAAATCAAGGCAGTGTTTCTTCCCCCCTCCACCTGAAAATTAAGCTTTGTTTCAAATGATATGAGCTTTTGCATTGACTGTGCTTTTAATCAATTTCAGTCCTCAAGTAGTTAACAATATGCAGGAAAAAGTGTTTTTTCTTTTCCCATTTAAAGGCAGCATGGCACAAGTGATAAAGTGGTAGACTTGGGAGACAAGCAGTCATGGGTTCAAATCACACTTTTGATACTTTCTGTCTGGGTAAAGCCAGTGACTTTATCTTGTTGATCATTTCTTCTCATCTGTAAGAGAGAAATAACACTGACTTTGGTATCTACCTCGCTTGACTATTATGAAGCTCAAATGAGGTAATGTGCGTAGGCGGCCTTTTATAACTTAAAGCATTATATAAATGCTAGTTTTTATTATTGGTCAAGCTACAAATGTGACCTGAGAGTATCCATCCTACAGATGTGATTAATCTCAGCAGCAAAAAAGGGAGGGGAAATTAAATAGCTAGTATACGTATGAGGCCAAATCTGAACTCAGGTCTTCCTGACTGTGACTGTGCCACATCACTGCAGTAGAATTCAAAAACATGTCTGAATCCTATATAATTTGCATAACTCTCTATGAAGGCTATATATTAATGATTTGCTTTTAAAATATAGTGTTCCTCTATGTTCCAAAGCTAATGCAATAAAATGCATTAGTGGTAAAGAAAGAAATTTTTTAAAGGAAGGCTGAAAGGGTGGAAGGCGATTTCCCAAATGAAACATATTTCAGCTCTCTGCTATCCACTAGCAAAGACAGGCTATTTCTGACTAGGACTTTTCAATTTTCTTTTCAATCTGTGCTTATAATCAATCCCTTCTTCTTATTACTACATCAAAATGAAATTTGGCATTTGGGAGTTTCTGTGTTAAATCTGCCAGAGTGTCATGTGAGCTCACTCTGTATTTGGATGCTAAAGAATTCACAGCAACTGTATACATGGGCAATAATGACTATGTTATTGAATTATTACTCCATACCTGTCTCCTTAGAGATTTCCTGTTGCTTTACCCTGGAATCATTATGACAATAATAGTCATTATTTAGATTGTGATATTATTTTCTACACATAATTGCTTAAATAATGGCAATTATGATTTGCTTAAGGGTAAATGAGAATGAGGTATTTTTTTCTTTTTTTTGATAACCAAAGTCTGAAAACTTCAAGCCTGTAGATAGCATTTATAACAAATTCTGTGTACAGAGTCCCTTCTATGGAAAATGCAATGAATTTTAGCCTTCAAAAATTATGAACTGAGAGCTGGCCCTGGAGAAGAAGAAAATGAAAAAGAAAAGAATACAGTGGGTTGATTGGCACTGAAGCTGTTTAAGTAGTAGAAGAGGTCAAGGAGTAGTAGAAGAGCAGTAGAAGAGTCAAGGAGCAGAAGCAGGGCAGCAGAAAGAGTGATCTCCTAAACAAAGATACAGTGGAAGCTGATGGGAGCAGCTCACAAGCAGGAGCAGCAGCCCCAGGACCTGTTCTACTTTTGGAAGCTTATTGAAGAAGCAGCTGGTGTGAAAGAGGCAGTCTTCTCAAGGAACTTAGTTTGGGACTATGGCCCTAAAAACATGGAAGATGGAAACTTAGTCCTACCTTCAGGAAGGAAGGACTCCCTCCCAGGCCCCACCAGATACAGAAAAAGTGCATATGTGTCCTTTAATGAATTAAAGGATTTTCAGACTTTCTTGAAGAAAAGATCAAACCTGAACAGAAAATCTGACTTTGAAATGTAAGAATCAAAAGAAACCTAAGAATGTAAATGAGAGACAAATCAAAAAAATACTTGATAAAGTAAAACTTATTGTCCTAAATGGGAAAATGATATTTGTGATTCTTTAAAATGTCATTGTTAGGATAGTTAAATAGGTTTAAATAGATTGTGATTGAGGTGATCAAAAAAATTTGGGCAAGGAAAGGTGAAATGAAGCAAATTCTCACAAAAGGTGTGAATGGAAGAACTTTTACAGTATGAAGGGAGGAGGGTAGACAGCAATGGAACATTAATCTCATTAGAACTGGGTTAAAGATACATCTAAGTTGGGTACAAAGTTTTATTAATTTAGAAATGGGAGAGCATGGAGATAGGATAAGGGAGGGACTCTTAGAAGGGTTTGCAGATTAGGGATGCAGTGTTCTGAAGTAAACGACTTCTTAGGAGGAATAGGGTAAATAGAATAAGGAGTGGGGGGATGTAGGGAAATATATATATATACAACTAGTAATTAGAACTTTGAATGTGAATGGTTAGCAGAATGGATGAAAAACAAGAACCTGGCAATATCCATACAAGAAATACATTTTAAAAAGGAGTTCTATACAGTAAAAATGAAATGGCTGGAGTATAGTATGCTTCAGCTGACACCTAAGGAAAAAATAGCAAGTAGCAAGCATGATCTTGGACAGTTAAAAATTAAAATAGATTTAATCAAAACATACACAGGGAAATTGCAATGTCAAAAAGGTACCACGGATAATGAAATAATATCAGCAATAACACCCACCAAATGCTACATCATCTAAATTTTTAAAGTAAAAGACTACAGGAAACAGGTAGTTGGAAACTAAGCTAATACTAAAGAATAAAAGGGTCAAAGAACAAATAGAAACAATTTTGTTAAAGAGAATGATAACTAGATGGCATATTGGTTTATGGGATGTGGCAAAAGCAGTAATGAGGAAAATTTATACCTTTAAATGCTCATCAATAAAATAGAGCAAATCAATGAATTGAATATGCAATTTTAAAACTAGAAAAAAATTCCCAATTAAGCACCAAATTGGGTATCCTGAAAATTAAATGTGAGATTAGTAAAATTTGGTAAGAAAAACCACTGAATAGAAAACTAGGAGATGGTTTTATGGGGAGGGGACAAAATAGATAAACCATTGGTTAAAAAATAGTATCAAAGATGAAAAGGGTAGATATACCACTAATGAAGATGAAATTAAAAGTTATTTTTTCTGATTATGCAAATTTTAAAAACCTATTAAAGAAATGGAATAGGCCATAAAAGCTTTCTAAAAAAAAAACAATGGGGCCAGATAATTTTTAATATAAATAATTTATTTTTAGTTTTTAACATTTACTTCCATAAGATTTTGAGTTTTTAATTTTTCCCCCACTCTCTCCTCCTCCTCCCCAAGATGACGTGCAATCTGATGTAGGCTCTACTTATGCATTCATATTAAACATTTTCACATTAGTCATGATGTAAATTAATGGGAGGAACCACGAGAAAGAAGAAATAAAACAATAAAAGGAGCAAAATAATATGCTTCCATCTGCATTCAGACTCCAAAGCTCTTTCCTCTGGATATGGAAAGCATTTTCCATCATGAGTCTTTTGGAGTTGTCTTAGATCCTTAGATCCTCCTGAGAGGAGCTAAGTGTATCAAGCTTAGTCATTGCACAATGTGCCTGTTACTGTGTACAATGATCTCCTAGTTCTGCTCATTTCACTCAGAATTAGTTAATATAAATCTTTCCAGGTTTTACTGAAGTCTGTCTTTTCATCATTTCTTATAGCACAATAGCATTCCATTACATCCATACACCACAAATTGTTCAGCCATCCTCCAATTCTTGAATATCCCCTCAACTTCCAATGCTTTGCTGCCACAGAAAGAGCTGCTATAAATATTTTAGTATATGGGGGTGTTTTCCCCATTTTTATGGTATCTTTGGGATACAGACCTAGAAGTGGTATTGCTGGGTCAAAGGGTATGCAGAATTTTATCTACAGTATCTTTTAGCAGGATGTAGTTTCCTTCCTTACCTCTTTTAATTAGATCTAATTTTGCTTTTGCTTTGTCTGAGATCAGCATTGCTACCCCTGCTTTTTTTACTTCCACTGAAGCATAAGATATTCAACTCTAACCTTTTAACTTTACTCTGTGTATGTCCCTCTGCTTTAAAAGTGTCTCTTGTAAACAACATATTGTAGGACTATGGTTCTTAATGCACTCTGCTATCCCCTTCCATTTTATGGGAGACTTCATCCCATTCACAGTTATGCTTACTGTGTCTTTATCTCCATCCTATTTCCCCCCCATATACTTTTCTCTCTCCTTTTTCCCTTTCCTTCCTCACTAGAGTTTTGTTTTTAACCACTGCTTCATTCAATCTGCCCTCCCTTCTGTCAGCTCCATCCCTTTTCTTCCCCTTTTCCCTTACTACTTCTTCCCTCCCTTTTATTCACCCCCTTCCTCTTCTTTCCCCTTTTCCCTCCTACTTCCTATAGAGCAAGTTAGATTTCTATACCTAACTGATTATGTTATTCTCTCTTTGATCCAAATCTGATGAAAGTAAGGTTCAAATAATGCTATCTCGCTCCCTTCTTTCCCTCTGCTGTAATAGGTTTTTGTTCCTTTCCACATGATGTAATTTACCCTTTTCCACCTCCACCTATCCTCTTCTCCCAGAACAATCCCTTTCTACCACTTAATTAGATTTTTTTGTCATCAAATCAAAGTCAACTTATACTCATACCCTCTGTCTATGTATAGTCTATTTAAACAGCAAAAATAGTAATACAGTTCTCAAGAGTTACAATTGTCATCTTCCCTTGTAGAGATGTAAACAGTGTACCCTTATTAATATGTTGGAGTTTTTCTTCTTTCCTATTTACCTTTTAATGCCTCTCTTGAGTCTTGTATTTGAAGATCAAATTGTCTGTTGAGTTCTGGTCTTTTCATCAGGAAGGTTTGGAAGTCTCCTATTTCCTTGAATGTTCATCTCCTCCCCTGAAAGATTATTCTCAATTTCACTGGGTAGTTGATCCTTGATTGTAAACCAAACTCCTTTGCCTTATGGAATATCATATCACATGCCCTCTGATCTTTTAATACAGAAGCTGCAAGTTCCTGTGTTATCCTGACTATGGTTCCATAATATTTAAATTGCTTCTTTCTGGATGCTTGCAGTACTCTCTTTTTGACCTGGTAATTTTGAAATTTGGCTACAATATTCCTTGGCATTTTCAATTTGGGATCTCTTTCAGGAAGTGATGGGTGAATTCCTTCAATGACTATTTTACCCTCTGGTTCTAGGACCTCAGGACAATTTTCTTTGATGATTTCCCAAAAGATGCTGTCCACACCCTTTTTTTCATCATAGCTTTCAGCTAGAACAATAATTTTTAAATTATCTCTCCTGGGTCTATTTTCCAGGTCAGCTGTTTTTCCATGGAGGTACTTTACATCTTCTTCTATTTTCTTCATTCTTTTATTTCTAGACTGATTCTTGACATCTCATAGAGCCATTAGCTTCCACTTGCCCAATTCTAATTTTTAACAAATTGTTTTCTTCTATTAGATTTTGTAGCTCCTGTTCCATTTGGCCAATTTTACTTAAAAAATTTTTTTTGTTTATTTTTAGTTTACAACATTCATTTCCACAAGATTCTGAGTTACAAATTTTCTCCTTGTCTTTACCCTACTCCTCACCCCAAAACAGTGAGCCACTGAATACCTGCTCCCCCAATCTGCTCTCTCCCATATCCTCCCCCGTACCCCCTCTGACTTTCCAGTAGAGTAAGATGGATCTCCATACCCAGTGCCTGTATATCTGATTTCCCAGTTGCATGTAATAATAATAATAATAATAATAATAATAATAATAATTTTTTAAACATTTGACTTTAAAACTTTGAATTCCAAATTCTTTCCCTTCTTCCCTTATCACCCACCCTTACTGGGAAGACAAGCAATTCAATATAGGTTGTACATGTGCAGTTACACAAAACATTTCCATAGTGGCTACATTGTGAAAGACTGACTATATTTCCCTCCATCCTAACCCGCTCCCCCAACTTGTTCTATTTTCTACTTTGACCCTGCCCCTTTCCGAAGTGTGTGGTTCTAACTAGCCTTCCCCCTAATCTGCCCTCCCATCTATCATCCCCCCTTTTATCCCCTTCCCCCCTACTTTCCTGTAGGGTAAGATACCCAATTTAGTGTATATGTTATTCCCTCCTTAAGCCGAATTCAATGAGAGTGAAGTTGACCCATTCCCTTTTGCCTTCCTGTTCTTCCCCTCCATTGTAACAGTTTTCTCTAGCCTCTTTTATATGAGATAATTTACCCTATTCTGTCTTTCCCTATCTCCTCTCATTATACTCCTCTCTCACCTCTTAATTTTATGTTTTAGATATCATCCCTTCCTATTCAACTGATCTTGTGCCCTCTGTCTATGTATACATGTACACATATATACACACTCATATATGTATTTATATGCACATATACCCTCCTATACAGACATATGTGTATATAAAGATATATATATACATACATTTATATTCCCTTCAACTATCCTCATACTGAGAAAAGTTTCACAAGTTACAATTATTGTTTTTCCGTGTACAAATGTAAATAGTTCAACTTTAATAAGTTCTTTATGATTTCTTTCCCCTGTTTACCTTCTCATGCTTCTCTTGCTTCTTGTATTTGAAAGTCAAATGTTCTATTCAACTCTGGTTATTTCATTGAGAATGCTTGAAAGTCCTCTATTTTACTGAATGACCATATTTTCCCCTGAAAAATTATACTCAGTTTTTCTGGGTAGGTGATTCTTGGTTTTAATCTTAGCTCCTTTGACCCCCAGAATATCATATTCCAAGCCCTTTCAGTCCCTTAATGTAGAAGCTGCTAAATCCTATGTTATCCTGATTGTGTTTCCACAGTATTCAAACTGTTTCTTCTTAGCAGCTTGTAATATTTTCTCCTTGATCTGGAGACTCTGGAACCTGGTTATAACATTCCTAGGAGTTTTCTTTTGGGGATCTTTTGCAAGAGGTGATCAGTGAATTCTTTCAAGTTCTATTTTGTCCTCTGGTTCTAAAATATAAGGGCAGTTATCCTTGAGAATTTCTTGAAGGATGCTTTCTAAGTTCTTTTTTTGATCATGGCTTTCAGGTAGTCTAATAATTTTTAAATTGTCTCTCCTGGATCTATTTTCCAGGTCAGTGGTTTTTTGAAGGAGATATTTCACATTGCCTTCTATTTTATTCATTTGTTTAGATCTGTTTTATAGTATCTCAATTTCTCATAAAGTCATTCACTTCCATTTGCTCCAATCTAATTTGGAATTATTCTCTTCAGTGAGCTTTTGAAATTCCTTTTCCATCTGGAAAATTCTGCTTTTTAAGGCATTCTTCTCCTCATTGGCCTTTTGGGCCTCTTTTGCCATTTGATTTAGTCTATTTTTAAAGGTGTTATTTTCTTCAGTCAGGTTGTTGACTCACTTTTCATGATTTTCTTGCATCATTCTCATTTCTCTTCCCAATTTTTCCTCCACTTCTCTTATTTGATTTTCAAAATCCTTCTTGAGCTCCTCCATGGCCTCCTCCTTCCCCTTGAGCTAACCAGTTCATATTTTTCTTGGAAGTTTTTGGTGCAGGAGTACTGACTGTGTTGTCTTCCTGCCGTTCCATGCTTTGATCCTTTTTGTCCCCAAAAAAGGAATCTAAGGTTTGACTGCTGTGCTTGCTTTGCTTCCTCTGTTTGCTCATGTTGCCACTCAATTACTTGACTTTTGAGCTCTTTGCCAGGGTAGAACTCTGCTTCCAGAGAGGAGAGCTTTGTCCCAAATTGCTGGGGTTTTTGAAGCTGCTGGAGCTATTAGTTGGGTGCCCTCTCTGCAGCCCCCACAAGCTCTGGCCCACTGGCCACACACCCCAGGACCTCCACCCAAGACAATGATCCAGATCCAAGCAAGTTAAAGCAAGAGTGATTACTCTCTGAATGGTAGCTTGGTCCCCCTACAGTTTGCAGTCCAGGAGCTCTGAAGCAGCCACATGGAGGTGGCTGCATGGCTGACATGCCTCTGCTGCTTCTTGCCCTGGGGGCAGATGCCATCCATGCTCTTCTGTCTCCGCCCCCCCCCCCAGTTCCAACAGAGTTCCACACTGACCTTTTACTTGCTCTTTTGCATTTATGAGTTGATAAGTCTGGAAACCACCATAGCTGCTGTTGATTCACTCTCCTGAAGTCTGCTCCAGCCCCTGCTGGTCAGGGCTGCCCTAGGGCTAAAACCATGGGCTCACAAGGTACTGTGCTCTGCTCCCAGTGTGCTGCAATGGACCTTTCTTGTAGGCCTGCCAGGCTGCCTTCAGCGGGAGATTTGTTCCTCTCTGTCACTTTGTGGGTTCTGTAACTCTAAAATTTGTTTACAGTCATATTTTATAGATACTTGAGGCTCCCCCATAACGGGGGGAGCCACAGAGTTTTTCTGCTTTTGCACCACCATGTTGGCTCCCCCCCTCCATTTTACTTTTTAAGGAGTTCTTCTCTTTAATGAGTTCTTGTGCCTTCTGTTCGGCCAATTCTACTTTTTAAGGACTTGTTTTCTATAATCAATTTTTGTCCTTCCTTTTCTAAGCTATTGATTCTCTCTTGCACACCTCTCATTTCTTTTCCAAATTTTACTTCTACCTCTATTATTTGACTTTTAAAACCTTTATTGAGCTCTTCTCAGAAGGATTTTTGGGCTTGAGACGAGTTTATGCTCCCCTTTGAGGTTTGAGGTGAGGGTATAATGACAATGTTGTCTTCTCCTGAATTTGTGTTTTGATCTTTCCTGTCCCCATAGTACGAATCTATGGTCATTGTCTGTTTCTGTGTTTTGCTCATGGTGTTTGCCTATTTCTAGGCTTTTAGAGTCGAGCTCTCCTGCTGGAGCATGGGAGACACTGACCCAAGCTTCTTGTGCTGGGGGCCAGGGACCTGGTCACTGGCTTTGTGTGCTGGGGCTTCAGGTGCTGGCAGTTGGAGACTATATGGGTCTGGCAGCTTACCTGGTCCTGAGCTGAGGTCAGCAACACTGGAACTCTAGGGGTGAGGGTGGGGAATCTGGCCCCTGGAGGACGCCTGCTCACCTGGGCCTTGCACTCAAATATTTGGCTTCTGCTCACCCAGGCCTTGCACTTGAATAGAGGATGTCTGCCTGCTACCTGGAACTATGGCTCCTGAAGCTGTGCTTCCTGGAGTTGTGCTGAAGCATGGGAAAATTTGCCTGCTAGAGAATGAGAGTGCATGTGGTGGTTTTTCTAAGCTGGTATCTAACAGTTCCCCTGCCTTTGCTGAGACACTGGAGGAATGGGGCGGGTTCTGGTATTGGCGCTTGCCTGCTCTACCACCCTGAGGCTCAGAATCTTCCCCTGGTCTGCTGAGGTAGGATTTGTTGCTGGCTTACTAGGACATCTTCCCCCTTGTACCACTCTGCCCGCCAGAGTGAAAGGGGCCTTTCCTGTTAATCTCCCAAGTTCCCTGGGCTACAAGACTGCTGCACCCTATCTTTGTGCTAGCTCAGCTGCTCCAGGGTTTTTCCTGGGGCAACATTTTATGGACTTTCAGAGATTAATAGAGGAAAGTGAGAGCAACTTGCTTCTTACTCTGCCATCTTGACTCCTGAAAGTGGAACCAGGTCAGACAAATTTAAAGCTCAATTAATTCTCAAGTTAAGTAAAATTATTTGGAATAGACAGGAGTCCTAATGAACTCCATTTATAAAACAAATGTGGTACTAATACTTAAACTAGAAAGACCAAAAACAAAGAAAATTATAGACCAATTTTACTAATTAATAGTGATGCAAAGACTATACATAAAATACTAGATAGGAGACTACAGCACTCTATTACAAAGGTCATACACTATAACTAGGTGAGATTTATACCAGGAACACAAGACTGATTTAATAAGGAAAACTTAACACGATTAATGCTGTGAATGACCAAAAGAATTCTCAATAAATGGAGAAAAATTTTGCTGTTGACAAAATGGAACATGAAAACACTTGAAAGCATAGGTGTATAAATGGTTTTTTCTTTAAAATATGCCTCTACTTAAAGCATCAGCAAGCACTATTTGTAATGGGGATAAACTAGCTTTCTTAATAAGATCAGGGTGAAGCTAGGATGCCCATTATCACCACTATTCTTCAATATTTTACTAGAACTGCTATTTATATCAATAAGAGAAGGGAAAAAATTATAAGAAGAAAAAAATTTGAAAGAATAGGAATAGGTAATGAGGAAGTAAAACATCTTTTTGAGGATGTGATATACTCTAATAAATCAACTAAAATAGTAGTTGAAATGATTATTTCTGCAAAACAACAGGACATAAAATAAAACCACAAATCAATATTTCTATGTATTATAAATAAACCCCTGCAAGAAAATTGTTTATGGGAAGATTCGTGGGAATATATCTGGTACACTAGCTTAGAGAATTCTTAGAACTATGTGAGCATAATTATGAAACTCTTTATGAATAGTCAAATTTAAATAAATGGAGAATACTATTTATGGGTAGAGTGGGTCTATATAAGGACAATTCTACCTGATCTCATCTTATTCAGTGCCATCCTAATTAAACAACAAAAGATTATTTTGAACTAGAAAAAATAAAATTCATTGGGAAGAACAAAAGGTCAAGCATTTAAAAGGGGATTAATGGGAAAAAATGTAAAAGGAAGGTCTGGCAGGTAGTATGTTATAAAACAATAATTATCAAAGGCATTTAATATTGGCTAAAAATAGAATGGTAGATCAGTGAAGTAGAGTGGGTATACAATGCTTAATAGTAAATGACTATAGTAACCTTGTATCTGATAAATGCCAAGATTTAAGCTTTTGAGATAATAACTCACTATTTGGTAAGAACCAGTTATAGCAGAAACTAGGTGTAGATACAATTTACAAAAATAAGGTCAAAATGGATATATGACTTAGACATAAAGTGAGACATAAGTAAATTGTAGGAGCATGGAACATGTCACCTATCAGATTTATGGATAAGAAAAGAATTTATGAATAAACAACATTATATGATATAAAAAAAAATTGTAAGCCAGTAAGAAATCTGGCATAGAGCTAATAAAATATAAACACTTATAGTCACTTCTTATTCCTGATGCTGCTAAATGGGAACTCACAGCTTAACATAATAGGCAATTTAGCATATAAATGTGCCCCATAAAAGCAAGATGTTGGCAGCATTGAACAATAAATGTTAACCTTGGGGCAAACTGTTACTGAGGTGTTAAAGGCTCCTGCAATTTTAATGAACTTGTTTGTACATAAGAATCATCTATACTAAGTATCAAGAGGTAATCTGCCACCTCCTGAACTCTTATAACCACCTCTAGAAAGTTGAACCTTTGATGCCTGGCTTATTTAAGAAATTCTCAGGGCGGCTAGGTGGGGCAGTGAATAGAGCACTGGCCCTGAGGACCTGAGTTCAAATTTGGCCTCTGACACTTAACACTTACTAGCTGGCCTGACCTTGGGCAAGTCACTTAACTCCAATTGCCCTGCCTTCCCCCCTCCAAAAAAAGGGAAAAAAAAAAGCAAGAAATTCTCCTGGTTGAGGTTCATAAGGATGATAGATTTAGAGCTATAAGGGACCTTATAAATTATATAGCCAAGTCCCTATTTTTACAGAGTTGGAAACTGAGGCCCAGAGGAGTTAAGTGATTTGCCCCAGGTCACAAGATACTAAGTGGCAAAATCAAGATTTTGGCAAAATTATGTCCTTTGACTCCAAATCCATTGTACTGTTTAAAGGCAATTTTATGACTTTACTATTTCTCCTGTCATCTGTGCTGAGAACTCCACAAATGCATTGTGATTTCTTCCACAGAACAAAAAAGAAAAAGGAAAAATTTATGACCTGAACTGGGTTGTGTATTTTTTGAAAAAGCATAACAAAGCACATTTATGACCTAATCACACAAGGATGACTTTACTTGACTCTTTTTCATTTTTCTGGCCAGTTAGATATTACAATCACTTCTCTCAGAGATCTCCACTGGTTGTTCTAATCTTGAAGGGATGTATCCAATTACCAGGAGACTCAATGAAAAGACAAACCAAATTTAAAACATTTTAATTCAGATTTGCCAAGAAGACATGTGGACCTCCCCTCTAAGAATCCAGGAAATCATCATATTGAAAGAAAAAAACCAACAAAATCAGAAATAAGAACAAAAACTCAAGCTGGATTAAAATCTATCTACATAATACAAACAAAGCCTGAATCCCCTGGGGTAGACTCCTACTTGTACCAATTCCATTAAGAATTACACTTGTTTCATTTTTGTCTTGGTATTCCTAGTGCCTATATAGGCTTAGCATATAGTGGTCACTTAATAAATGTTTGCTTGTTTAATTGACAAAAAAGTACTAATTACACTCTAGGAAATTTGATTCAAGTTGACACTATAACTCCATAATGACCTGAACTCCTGACAGACCCTGAATATCTCTCTTTATCACTTTTCAGCTCATTGCAGCTATATTCTTATGAAGAACATATTTTAAATCGTTGATGGATGAGTTTTCAATTTTATTTTCCTTAAGGGAACTTTCTTCAATTATTTTTCACTAGCTCTTTTATGATCTGTGTTCTCTATGGAAGTGTCTGAAATTGGGAAAAAAAATCAGTTAAAGGCTCTTCATCGTGTTATCTTCAAGTAGATATTAAATCATCTTTTCAGGTTACAGAATTGGGAGATATCTTTGCCCATAACTAAATATTCTCATAATTTAAATGCTGATGAGATCCCATGAATCAATATTTCTGACACTTTCACTTGACTAGAAAAATGTATTGGGACTCTTGATTTTTTTTGTTTCTCAGCGCTTTCTCTGTTTTCTATTGTGGTAGCTGGCAAGACCACCTATGTTGGTTGAATTGGCATAGAGTCTAAATGAAATGCTTAAATTCTGACAAAAGATTTTTATTAGACCCACATCAGTGTAAACAGATTCAGCTTTCTATAATCAGTTTGTAACAAAATCAATGAAATCACATTGGGCAACCCTGAGAATACCTTGAAAATCACATAAAAAGTTCACAGGACTGATTTAATTGTGAGCTGGCGACACTTTGATCAGCTGGACCAGACGAATTTCTTAGTGATTCTATTCAGCTGGACCAGACGAATTTCTTAGTGATTCTATTCAGCAGATTAATTAAGCAGATCAGCACCTGGGGAACAGCAGCAACCTGAAGCTTAAGGTAAAAGAAAAATAGAAGGATTCACCAATAAGCCCAACTTAAGAGATCTTGAATTGGCTACAAAGATACACATCACACCTGTGCTCTGTGCTGTTCCCATTCTAGTGTGTATGCCCAATTGCAGGGTCTCAGAGTTGCAAGACATATCAGAAGCAATCAGAACAAACCTATACCTGAAGAACGCTATCCATAACACAGAAGCACAAGCAGTCATTCCCTCTCAGCTTGAAGATGTTCAACAAATAGAAACCTACCACTTTCTGAAGCATCCTATGTCACTTTTGGATGAACCTAATTATTAGGTAGGATTTCTTTATTTCAAGGCTAAAGTTTCTTTTTCTGCAAAGTCTGCCCATGGCTCCTGGTTCTGCCTTTTGTGGCCAAGAAACACAAGTCTAATCAGTATTCCACAAGACAGCCCTTAAAATACCTGAAGACAGCTATCATGCCCGACCCTTCAGTCAAGTCATCTTCCATAGGTTAAACATCTTTAGCTCCTTTGATCGATTCCCACAAGGCATGTTCTCAAGACCCTTTATGTCTTTACTAAATTGTGATGCCCAGAACGAAACATAATGCTCCAGAAATGGTTAGCCTTTTGTTCAGAAACTCGAAACACAGAACTAAAAAGGACCACCAGGATGATTTGTGGGGAGACCTCAAAGTATAAGCTTGCAGCATAAAGCAATATGGTGGTGATATCCTGGAATGATGTTGTATTACAAGCTCCTTAACAGAAAGGACTGTCTTTTGCCTCTTTTTGTATCCCCAGTGCTTAGCACAGTGCCTGCCACATAGCAGGAACTTATGTTTAATGATTGATTTAATTAATTTAAATTAATTAAATTAAAAATTAATTTTAAAAACTATTGCTACAATTTATGATCCATATATTCATCTTTATGACACGTATCCTTCCACTAAAGTCCTACTTTTATGCTTCTTCTCTGAATAAATGTTATCCTTGGTTCCCAAAGATCAAGATAATCAGACTACAAGCTAGAAGAACACTGAGTATGGGCCTGGCAATCAACTGCATAGATTTACTCTAAAGATTAGCTACTTAAGTACAGAGAATTTCATCACTAGTTGAGGCACAGGGTGATGAATTATGATAAGAGCAACTCTGTCCACTAAGTCAAAAAGGAGTTATAATTTGTATTGGGCTCAAGAATCACAGGTTATTCAAATACTATGTCTCTTCCTCTCATATTCTTTTCATCTTCTGGTGTTTACTGAAATTTAGCTTGCAGTAGACACCACATCACTTGGCATTCTCTCCAAGGCTGGAGACCCCTCTTTCACACTCACAGAGGTACAGAAGAAGAGTTGGCATCTTTCTTTCTCACATCATCATTTAAAAAAAGACGCTTCTATTTCTTTGAAATTCTTTCAATCCTGTATATATTGTTGTTGCTATCATCTATGGCCTTTCCCCAAAAGCACATGGCCCACAATCTTCACTCCAATCCCTGCCTCTTTTGAACAAACACCATGAACTCGAAGTTCCTCAACTTCCTCAACTCCCATAACCTCTGTCTTTAATATACCACAATTGTGAACAAGATTTAGATTCACCTCAACCACAATTAATCTGCTCCATGTGCTGGAATTCCTAATTTTACTGTGAAGTAAGGTAAATATAAAGTAAAATGACTATACCAGGGAACTGTCAAGATGGGTAAACTTAACAAATGTGATGAAGCCCTTGTTAATTTTTTTAAGTGACCTAGTACTTTCTATTCTTCTTTATATTTCAGTAGAAGGTGCTTTGGAGGTATCAAGGTGTTTTAACTAGCAACAGAACATTAAAAAGAATCTCCCCACTTTGCATACATCTTTAAATACAGTAGTGTAGGTACAAACTATAATAAGACTAACCCCGGAATGTGTCAACTATTTTTCAATGAAAATTCATATACCATATCAAGGAAATTCATACACCATGTCCTGAAATATATAACTTACTGTACATGCTAAAATAGATAAATCATTTATAGTGAAAAATAATTGCATGCTGGAAAAAATGGATCACATTCTGAATCTGATATATTAGCTACTGATATAGATATATCACCTTCTGTATCATATACATCACATGCTGAATAAAGTACATCACTTGCTGAATGAGATGCATTACTTGCTGAATCAGATATATCACCTGATTCAGATATATCACCTCTTGAACTAGAAACATCACCTGCTGAATTAGATATATCAGCTGCTAAATCTAATACATTATACTTTAAATCAAAGTTGCCACCCACTGATTTGAGAATATTACAAAGAATTTCACCAGCTTGCATACATCTTTAAATATGCTAGTATAGGTATTACATCAGTACCATATTTTACTATTTGGGAGCACACTCAAAGACCAACTTCTCTTCTCATGCTACAACTTTCAGCATGAGATCAATTTTCTGCCACTAGGCCACTGGTTACAATGAGAAAACATGTGTGTGTGTATGTGTGTGTGTGTATGTGTGTGTGTGTGTAGAGAGGCAAAGACAGATAGAGAAGGGACATATGCATATATTTACATACATGTGGTATATGTGTGTCTACATGTAAAACAGGTATACATGCATAAATATGCTGCTGTACATACCTATGTATGTATGCATTCGAGAAATGTGTATATTCCTTTAAGGATGATCCATGCTTTATGAAGGCAATAAACAGTCCTCTCTTTTCCTTCAACAGTCATGCATTCGGTAATTGCTTATAAAATATCTAGGGGCATTAGAAATGTATGAGAATGAATACAACAGAGACACGGTGACTGCAGAATATTACTTGGGATTAGCACTGTGGAACCTGAAGAGATAAAATTTCCTTAGTTTTACTAAACAATTTGTTCCTGTTTTAAGATCATATCTAAGCTGTATTGAGTGAACTAGAGATCTGACAAATTATCTAGATCAAAAGATCCATCTCAACAATTAAAATTACTTAAAATGCAATGGGAAGGGGTATCAACAGTCTGCAAGACATTACTAATTATGACTTGCATGTATATTAGGACTCAATTAAAATACTTCATCCAACGACACATATGAACCAAAAGGATATAGGCTAGTCATTGCCATGGGCTGCTCAGTGTCCAGCACTTAAGCATGATCAGAGATGTGAATAAGAAATGACCAGACCATGAGGGTAGTTCAAGGAAGAACTATGAACTCCATTTAATGATTCTTTGAACAAGGTTTTCATAGATCAAGGAAACAAAGATTCAAGTACTCTTATCATAATCTTAGTCTGTCATATCCTGGAATATTCTTGTCTTTATCTTAGTCTGTCATGTCCTGGAAGTAGCTCAGAATCTGATAAGGCTTTGTTATCTAGGCGCCAAAAAGTCTTAGGAAAAGTCAGTTAACTCCTATCAAATGCATTCACATAACAAAGGATGCTCTCCAGAGCAGGCTTCAACCTGGGAAGCCAAACCCATGGATCATCAAGGACATCTACATAGAAACTGACCCCCAAGAATCAAATATTTTGGCTCTCAACAAGTCACGTAGCTAGAGCAAGAAATAACAGATGGACAAGTCAAGTCTTACAATGTTACCCACAAAATAGGAAGGAACCTAGAGGAAGGCCTTCAGTATGTTGGGTGAGTACCCTTCTGAGGATTTATGATATGAACAGGAATCACATAGGATATAAAGGCATACATCAGTTGCAATCTGCATCAGTGAAGGGAGTACTCTACATTAATGGGATCATAGATCTATTTAAGCATCAAAGTGTGCAGAATAATAATTTTCAAAATACAATGTATAAGGATCAAATGAGATAATGATTATAAAGAACTGTATAAATGGTAGCTATTATTACCGTTAATGTGAAACCCAATAATATTCTATCAACTATGACTATATTGCCCTTCCTAAAACATTAGAATTTGATTTGTGTTTATGTAACTATCAAATCACAACTGTGGGTTTTCTTTCCAAAAAGACCTAATTTTCATTCATCACATTTTTTAATGTCATGGATAATGGCTTTGTAACATTTATTTGTGGTATGCTTAGAAACATCCTCTTTTTTGCTAAGAAATATTAAATGAATTTCATGTGAAAAAAAATTTAGTAAAAGAGAAAAATGTGAATAGAATATGAGCTTAATCTTTTCAAATCAATTCAAGTATTTTAATCTGACCTTCACTTATAAAATGGTTTAGCACTCGAATTCACTTGTAAAATAGCTTAGAGTTTTCAAAGTATTTTCATAGACATTATTTCATATGGTCTTTAGAGCTTTGCTATGAGGTAAGTAGTGTGGGTAGCCCAATTTCATACACAAAAAATAAAACTGAGACAAAGAAGTGACTTGAAGAGGTCACACTGTTAAGTAATGCCAGTGAGGCAGAGATGAAGAAACTTGCTCATAAGAAATTCCAGAGGTCAAAATCAGTAATAGGCTTTGATTTCACTTAGAGATTATAATAGGAAACTGAAGAATCTAAAGAAAAAGTAATTTTGAAAATAGGTTTTAGAGCTCAACTAAATCCTATTTTCTACTTAATAGTAAGAGTAGCATTTCATAAACATAATTCAGGAAATTTGATTTAATCCTCTAAGATCAGTTAAAAATTACAAGAAACTATATTTACATTGACATATTAAAATGATTTTATGATGTCATGCCTGATCTGTGACAAAATATATTTTATGAGATATGAAGGATGTGATAAAGCCCTCTGTAGGTTTAGGCAGTAGGAAAGAAGGACTCTTGTTCTCCCTCAACTTTCCTGCCTAGAAAGCAAATCTGTTCTACATACAGAAGTATAAATTGATATGGGAGTGATTATATCATTGTCTTTATATTAATTCTGCATATGTACATATAAACATATGTATGTGTACACGTATATATCTACATATGTATACAAGAGTCAATAAACACTTATTAAGCACCTATGTTCCAGGCATTATGCTAATGGGGGGGACAACAAGCAAACACATATGTACAAACTATATACAACATAAATAGAAAATAACTAAAAGAGAGAAGACACTAGAATTAGGAAAAGTTGGGAAAGCTTTGCTGTATAAGGTCACATTTTATTCGGGACTTAATGGAAACCAGGGAAGTCAGCAGTTGGTAAGGGAGAGGAAGAGCATTCCAAGCATGGAGGACAGACATGCACACATATGTATGTCTATATTTGGAAGTCATTTTCTGAGAGATAATAAACTGAACACATGAGAAGAATGAGATCACTAAAGTAAAGAGTATAATCAGAAAAGATAGTCCATGACAAGCCTTGAAGATAGTTGTGAGATATTGATATTGATAATCATTTAATATCATATTTTAGCTAAAGTCTGATTTAATCAAACAAACTGCTCTGATTAAAAATGCCTTTCCCTGTGTCTGCAACTTCAAAGACCGGAGGTGAGATTCCCCTCTGGTCGTTGTCAATTTGCATTTACAACCAAGGAACTCTGTATAGATGATAACAAATGGAAGTCATAAAGTTTGTGGCATGGTCATCCTGAATTGGGATGGTTCTGAAATGTATAAAAAGCCTATGATTCTTCTGTTCATCAGTCAGGAATTAACTTTTGATTCCTTGAGCAAGTAATGCTAGCCTTAAGGGAATAATAAAGATTAAATTCTATAATTTTTATTAATATTTGCTTGTCTCTTTAACCAAACTTTTAAAAGGTCGACAATATAGATGTAAGAAAGGAGACTTTAAAGTAATGGTCAGACATGGAGAAAGGTCACCAGGAGAAAGTAGGATCACAAGCATCTGGTGGCCAAAATGTCAAAATCTACCAAAAGATCAATAAAATGGAGGACTGAGAGAGGGCCATCCAATTGAACAATTAAGAGAATCCTGCTAATGCACTCCTATTTGAAAAAGACTAACCTAAATGTATCAATGTTTGATATTTAGGATAGAAGACCTACCCCCCTTCAGGAATATTGGGAAATCACACAGAACAAAGGAAAGAGCAGTCACCAGATTCAGATCCAGAGTACCTGGGTTCTAATGCCAATGCTGACACTTAGTACCTGTGTGACCTTGGGCAAAGGATTTTTAACCTTCTCAATCCTCAGTTTCCTCCTCTTTAACACAAGGGATTAAACTAGATGTGAGCTCTAAATCTATGATCTTAAGAATACCCTTCTGTCTTTGAGAATATCTGTGGCTCTGTCTGTTTAAATATCAAGCAATTGTTATTTAAAACTATTAAGAGCATGTATCAATATCTCATATTATGCAGTACCTCAAAATTTACAGGGCTTTTGTTATAACAACCCTTTAAGGCAGATAATCTTACTATGATTATCATCATCATTATCCTTACCACCATCATTACCAATTAATAGATATCGAAACTTAGATTCAAATAAATGCCTTACCAATGATCATGCAATAAGAACATTTCACAGCTGGGACCATTTACCATGTCTTCTTTCTATTTTCACACAATCTCTTATATCCATCTCCTTCTCTCTACTCAGAGGGCTATCATCCTAGTTGGGCCTTTCATATATATTAAACACCTACTATGTTACAGAAGTGTGCTGAGTGCTGGGGATACAAAGACAGTCATTAAATAGTCCCTGCTCACAAGGATCTCATGCTCAACCAACTATAAATTAACATAAAATAAGCTGGATAAATTGGAGGTAATCTCAGAGAACCAGCAAAAAGATTAAGGAGCAGGGGAAAGGCTTCTTGGAGAATATAGAGCATTAGGTGAGACTTGAAGAATGCCAGGAACACAAGGGAGCAGAGATGAGTGAGTAATACCTGGGCACAGTGCACAGACAGTGAAAACAGCTGGAAGGGAGAGATGGAGTATCTTGCTTGAAGAACAGCAAGTAGCCCAGAGTCACTAGATCACAGGTTATTTAGACAAGAGAGTTTTAAGAAGACTGGAAATTTAGGGAAAGGCCAGATTTTGAAGGATTTTAAAGCCCAATAAAATATATTTTAATATATTTGATTGTGGAGGTTATAGAGAGCCACTGTAGTTTATTGAACAGCAGAGTGACATGGTAAGACCCACATTTTAGGAAAATTGATTTCATAGCTGAGTCAAAGATAAATTTGGGTGGGGAAAAATTTGAAGCAAGGAGAGGGAGACCAACCAGCAGACTATTGCCCTAATCAGGGAATGAAGTGATGTGGGCCTGCACCAGGGTGATGGCAGTGTCAGAAAAGAAGAGGCAAACATAATTGACAGGCCTTAGCAACAGATATGAAGAGGGTGAGAGAGTGTGAGGAGCTGAGGGCAAAGTCTTGGTTGGGAGCCTGAGGGATTAGGTAGATGGTGATATACTCAAAAGTAATAGGAAAATTTGGAAGGTGAGAGGAGTCTGTAGAAATGATAATGTGTTCAGTTGTAGACATACTAAATTTAAGAGGGCTATGAGACATCCAGTTTGGGATGTCCAATATACAGTTGGAGATGTGAGACCGGAGATCTAGAGAGAGGTCAGGGCTGTATAAATAGATCTGAGAATCATCTTCATGGAAATAATAATTCAGTCTATGGAAGTTTGTGAGATCACCAAGTGAAAAGTATAGAGGAAGAAAAGAGGGCCCAAGACAATAAACAACTAAGATAGCATACAGGGAGAAGAAAAGAAATATGTTTAATTATACTGCATGCAATTACTTATGTATATGTTGTCTCCCCGATAGAAATGAAGTTCCTTGGAGGCAGAGATTGTTTCATATTTGTATCTGTATTCTTACACCCTAATTCACTGCCAAAAAAATCCAAAGAGTAGTCCCCTTTCGACCTTCTGGATAATTCTTGGGGAAATCTGGAAATACATAGAAAGCTACTTCTCCTTTGGTGATATTCAGAAAGAAAAGTTTCAATATATTAATATGGCACAGATTTCCACATTAATTTATTAGGTAGTTTTGCTGTACATCTCCCTAGAACTGTATCATTAAGTTTTAGGTGGCTCACAATGGGGTCATAAACAGATATGTCATTGAATTCTCCTTCCCCAGTAGCTACGAATACACAAGTTCCACTATATAAACATTTCTAGAACAACCATAAATAAATATATTTTCAGAGATATTGATAATTAAGCATTTGATGATCCATAAATATTTGAGACAACAGTATTTTTTATTGCTGTAGGAAAAAAACTGAAGTGGAGAAGTATTCTAGTCAGCTGTGCTTGTCTGTTGCACGTAACAAAAGGCAATGATAAAAAGATCTGAGAGCTCAAGTTACAGACAAGACATATTAAAAATGCAAATCTAGTCATGAAGATTTTAGAAGGTTTTTATATTGACCACTTCTTGAAAATGAAGGAAAACTAAATGTATAACTGGTAAGAGACAGTGAAGCTAAATGTAAAACCAAGGAAGCAAAAAGTTATTGCTAAGAACTAGAATCAGCCACAATTAATTTTTACTGGCAGACTATTTACAACCAAAAGGAAGATGACCTGGAAAAGCACTCAGGGCAATTTCACATGCATAGTATGATTAGTCAAATAAGATGGAAAGCTTCACTGAGTCCAGCTGAATTTACTTCCTTGGTGCTGAGAGCTTTATGATTCCCTGAGTTAGTGAGCACTGCCAGTGACCATTCTACATTAATTAATATACTGTTTCAATTATGACCATTTCAAGCTGCTCCAATTAGTAAGATGCAAAAATGAACTTCTCCATTTTATGACTTAGGCTTTATAAACAAATGTACCAGGCATGGCTGAGGTAGGAAAGAGCTATATTTTCCAGAATACCTGAGCCTTGAACACAATTGCTCAATAGAAGAGAACAAGACTGTGTATTCCCATTAGGGAGGAAACTTCTAAGAAAACAGAGGAGTTATGGGCATTGCTTCTGTGTTTGTTTCCACATTAAGAAATGGAGGCTATTAAGAATGAACAGTGGCCATAGAACCCATTTGGTGTTAGACCATATCCTTTCCTGACATCAAACTTAAATGTTGTTAACTTGTGAAGTTAATTGGTGGGAAGGTGGCAGAGTGTTAGGAGTTAGAGGAGCTCAGATCCACCACAAACAACCCAAAAAATCTCCATGAATGCACCAGAAGGAACAATAATAAAGTCCAAGAGAAAGAGCTACAAGTGACTCCACCCAGCCAATACTGCACAACCAAACAAACAAACCTGCCAGAATCCTGCAGATGGCAGGAGTGGAGACAAACCCTAGAAAACAGAAGCCAAAAAACAGGCCAGGAGACAGGGTCAGACCAGTGCCCAGGTAGCTCAGTACGTAGATAAGCCACCAGAGGCTTAGCGGGAAAAAGGACCTAATGTGCAGTGCTCAGCACCCAACCAACATAGTGCTGAGAGCCCAGACTGCTCAGTACCCTGGTAGTGTAAATTAAATAAGAGCTAGGGCCAGAGACAAATCAGCATCCAGACATTCTAGTTCCCCAACCAAAATAGCACAGTACTCAACCAGTCCATGTCCCAACCATAGAAGGAGAAAAGGCCAAGGCAAGCACTTAGAGTCTTCCAGGGGACCTGCTACATCTACAATAACATGGTGGAGACTCTAAAGCTCATAACAACAGACAGAGAGAAATTGAGGTTCACATGCAAGCAAGATGAAAATAGAAAGTTCCAAGGCAAAAACTTCAGTGAATACAACAGGAAACTGAGACACAAAACCCAGGAATTCCTGTAGAAGTTTGGACCTAGTCTTAGCAACCTCATATAGGACAAAGCATGGTTTACCATGCTGATTATACCATCCAATAGTATGTAAAGGACCAGAATCTGAACCATAAACAAACTCCAATTTCAGAAACTAAGACTGCTTGGTGCAGCATTCAAAGCCCTTGACAACCAGGTCCCTTCCTATTTTTCCATAATCTTATATTTCATTCCCTTCTAGATACTCTACAGTTCAGCTACATTGCTCTGCTTGTGGTATTGGTATCATCCCTATTTTACAGAAAAGGAAATTTAGGCTGATTCAGAATGACTTATCTCGGGTTATAGTTAAGTGTCTAAGAAAAATTAGAACTCAGATTTTCCAACTCCAATGCCAGCACTCTAATGCACTTCCTAGCTGCCTGAAGCACAGGAAGAAGCACTAATCCCTAGGTTAAGCCACTGGTGACTTTTTGCAGAGCCAACACTGAAGTTTTAACAACTATTTTTAAAAGATGACCTTCTAACACATTCTCAATCCAACAAATTGTATTATAATCTATACTACGTCTCTACATCTTTTGCATAAGAACATTATTAGGTACATGATCAAAACTTTACTAAAATCTAAATAAACTACATCCACAATTTTCCTTTTACCTGTTAGTTAAACAATTCTTTCAGAAAAGGAAATGAAATTAGTCTGGCACAACCTGTTATTAATAAAAACATGCTGGCTCTTTGAAATCATCATTTTCCATTTGAGAGGTTTATCATCCATTCTTTTAATGACATTCTTGAACTTCCATCCACAACTGAAAAGGTAAATAAGTTTCAATGGACATATTTCAAGTCTGCAGAGGAATGAATGGATAAAGCATTTATTAAGTGTTTACTGTGTGCAAAACTGTTAATATAAAGAACAAAAAAAATATTAAGGGCATACTATGTGTTTAGCATTGTTTTAAGCCCTGGGGATATAAATTAAAAAAAATAAGGCAGTGCCAGCTCTCAAGGAGCTCATCTTTTTTTTTTAAGTTTTATTTATTTTAGTTTACATCATTCATTTCCACGAGATTTTGAGTTATAAATTTTCTCCCCATCTTTCCCCTACCCACCACCCCAAAACAGCCATCCCATCTTATAACCCCCACTCCAATCTATTCTCTCCTATGTCCTCCCCCATCACCCCTCTGACTTTCTGGTAGGGCAGGATGGATCTCCCTACCACAGTGCCTGTGTATCTTAAGTCCCAGTTGGATGTAGTTAATAATAATAATAATAATTGTATATACACATATATATATATTTTTAAACATTTGATTATAGAACTTTAAATTCTAGATTCTTTCTCTTCCTCCCTCATCACCCACTCTCACTGGAAGTACAAGCAATTAAATACAAGCTGTACATGTGTAATTACGCAGAACCTGTCCACAGTGGGCATATTGTGAGAGACTGATTATATGTCCTTCCTTCCTATCCCACCCCCCCTTGTTCTATTCTCTACCCTGTCCCTGTCCCTTTACAGATGTGTGTACTTCCATCAACCCTCCCCTCCACACACCCTGCCCTCCCCTCCATCATGCCACTTCTCATCTTCATCCCCCCTCCTCTCCTGTGTGGCAAGATACCCAGTTTAGAGTTTGTCATTCCTTCCATAAGCCAAGATCAATGAGAGTAAGGTTGACTCTTTCCCTTTTGCCTTCCTGTTCTTCCCCTCCATTGTAACAATTATCCTTTGCCTCTTCTATGAGATGATTAACCCCATTCTGTCTCCTCTCATTCTAATCCTCTCCCACCTCAGGATTTCACCTTTTAGAGTATTGTCCCTTCCTATTCAATTGATCATGTGCCCTCTATGTATTCATATATACACATACTCAGATATGTGTTTGTATGCATATATAAACCCTCCTATATAGATATATGTGTATGTATATGTATATATACATTTGTTTTCCCTTCCCTATCCTCATGCTGAGAAAAGTTTCATCAGTTACAATTGTCCCTTTTCCATGTTAGCATGTAAATAGTTCAACTTCGATAGGTTCCTTATGATTTCTTTTCCATGTTTACCTTCTCATGCTTCTTGTGTTGGAGTGTCAAACTTTCTTTTCAGTTCTGGTTTTTTCAGTAAGAATGTTTGAAAGTCCTCCACCTGACTGAATGACCGTATTTTCCCCTGGAACACTGTACTC
>CM053582.1:49303358-49319867 GCA_028627135.1 Pseudochirops cupreus | reverse complement strand
CTCCTCAGTGAGATTTTGAGATTCTTTTTCCATCTGTCAAAGTCGACTTTTTAAGGCATTCTTCTCCTCTTTGGCTTTTTGGCCTCTTTTGCCATTTGAGTTAATCTATTTTTTAAGGTGTTAATTTCTTCAGTCAGGTTGTTGACTCTCTTTTCATGATTTTCTTGCATCATTCTTATTTCTCTTCCCAATTTTTCCTCCACGTCTCTCATTTGGTTTTCAAAATCCTTCTTAAGCTGATCTCTAGCTTTTAGGCAATCATCATGTTTCTTGGAAGCTTTTGGGGTGGGAGTTCTGACTGTGTTGTCTTCCTCCCATTCCCTGCTTTGATCCTTCTTTTCCCCAAAGAAGGAATCTAGAGTTTGGTTGCTGTTCTTACTTTGCTTCCTATGCCTGCTCATGGTTGGCCAGTCACTGATATTTTAGCTCTGTGCAACTCTGCTTCCAGAAGGAAAAGCTCTGTCCCAAATCTCTGGGGTTTTCCCAGCTGCTGGAGCTTTTAGGAGGCTGCTGAACCCCACCAACTCTGGCTCACTGAAAATGCACCCCAGGACCACCACCCAAGACCACGATCCAGATCCAGGCTGCTCAACGCAAGAGCACTTGGCCTCTGGACAATTGCTTGGCCCCCCTGCAGACTGCAGGCCTGGAGCTCTGAAGCAGCAAGGTGGAGGTGGCTGCAGGGCCTCTGCTTCTAATGCTTCCTTGCCCTGGAGGTGGTCTGGCTGGACCCACTTATCTCTCCCAATTTTAGCCGAGTTCCCCTGACCTTTCACTTAGTCCTTTTTTTCTTATGGCTTGATAATTCTGGATACTGCCACAGCTGCCACAGATCCACTCTCCTGAAGCTCCAGCTGTGGCTTGGCTTGGCTTGTCAGGTCACCCCCAGGGCCAAGCCACTGTTTCAGGCTGGGCTGGTTTCGGCTCCCAGCACTGAGATGGTCCCTCCTAGCCGAGCTGCCTTCAGTGCAAAGTATATTTGTGTGCATTTTAGAGCTCTAGAATTTGTTTAGAGTCATATTTTATGGGTATTTTGAGGCGGCTATGTGGGAGCTGCGGTACCTTGCTGCTCCTACACCACCATCTTGGCTCCGCCCCCCAAGGAGCTCATATCTTAATGGAAGAGACAACACATATGATTCTTCAGGTGCAACTGCAAACCAGATGATAATGTCTCATCTTTGATGTCATTTCCACTGGTAAAATCATATCAGTTGTGATGTTGAACCATTTGACATCGTCAAGGACTTAACATTTTTCTTTTATGGGTCTTTAGTATCTGTGGCTGTAGGAGCTGCAATAGCAGGGGCCAGGCTGCTTCTCCATAAGGGCAACTTCCCAGGAGGGCAGCTGTGAGTCCTGGGCTGGAAGCATGGCTATTCCCAAAGCCCTTGGATTCAGAGTCTGGGCCTATCTCTCTATCAGGGCTTGAGGGGAGATGGTGATGATAGCTTGATGCAGCTGGTATAAGCTACTTCCCCTTTCTGCCTCTGGGTGTCACACTGCTTCAACCAGCCTGGTTTGCCTGCTCTGTATGGGGCAGTTGCTGGGGAATTTCTGGCCTCTTCTCTCCACAGACTACTTCAAAGGGTGGGCCTGAAGCAGGTCCAGGGATCCTATGTCAATTTGTACATTGTACAGAATACAAATCTTATAGGAAGTCCTTTGTCTCTATCTCATTATAGCAGCATTGCCCCAAACGTTATTCCTTCTAATTGTACAAATAAAATTTCAGAAAAAGTATAAACAGGATAACATAATTTTAGTCAATTATCAAGCGTTTATTAAGTGCTGACCATGTGCTAAGTACTATGTTAAGAGCTAGGGACACAAAGAAAGGCAAAGTGCTTCAAGTGTAAATGCACTAAATTGGTCAGAGTAAGTTTCAGAATCACAGCAAATTATAATTTCAGCCTGTGAATAGGAAAAAAACTCTAAAAGGTATCCCTACCCATTTGCATTTCTTAGGAGAGACAAAATGTAATTAAACTCTTAAATTCTCATCTGTCATCTTTCATGACTGAGATGCATTTCTAATTATGCCTGAAAATATTAAGCTATCAGTCCCTCCTTCTAAAACTTTTTTATGGACAGCAAACATCTAAAGCATTGGTTCTCAACCTTCCTAATGCTGCGACCCTTTAATACCCGAATGTGGGTATATCTGCATGTGGGTGGACCTGCCTGGAGACTGATAAAGGAGCCGTGTCTCAGTTCCTAAGACCATTGGAAATATGTGTTTTACCATGGTCTTAGGCAACCCCTGTCACCCCTGTGAAAGGGTCATTCGACCCCCAAAGGGGTCGCAACCCACAGGTTGAGAACTGCTGCTCTAAAGGGAAGTAAATATTCCAAAGTACAAGAAGGAATTTTTTTCCTTCCATATTGGCTCTGGTTGCTTCTTCCCTCTCGGTCAGTATTCTTTCTCCTTCCAGAGCCTTAATCACTATCATCATGTTTTCCTTTCTCTACAACCTCTATCATGATTTCCTTGGAAGGACTTCTTATGCAGATAGAGATAATTCTTACATAGAATTACAAAAATCAATTATTTATGCAAGAGTTTTTTGGCTCATTTTGTACTTAGACAATGAGACTAGAAGGCAGAGGGTGAACTTAAAGGAAAGGAGATTTAATGCTTTGCTCTTCAGATTTCACAACTTCATACAATCTCTCTTTCTGGCAATATTATTTCACTTTGAAGTAAATTCCCATTTGGTATCATAGTCTTTGGAGAGCCTTCAAGGCAGTTCTAAGCAGTTATATATTCTGCATGCATGATGCCAGTTAGAGGGGAAAAATTATTTAACTGTAAATTTACTAATACTAAAAATATCATTGAAATGGAAGATATAGTAAGGACATCATTAGAAGTAGTTAAAAATTTCTAATATACCTAGGAGAGATAAATGTTGTATAATGTCCAGGCAGGAATATTTCTAGAAATATGAAATTATATAATTGTTTACATTATTAGAAATGTAAAGAAATGTGAATTGCTCGTAAATCAAGCTGTGTTTTCCAAAGGTATATAGAATAAATATTCTTCAGAATTTATTTATTTATTTTTAGTTTTCGACATTCATTTCCACAATATTTTGAGTTCCAAATTTTCTCCCCATCTCTCTCCTACCTCTCACCCCAAGATTGCAAGCATACACATTATTCCTTCCCCCCGTCTACCCTCTCATATATCTCCACCTATACCTCCCCTTACTCCTTTACTTTCTTGTAGGGCAAGATGGATTTCTATGCCCCATTGCCTGCATATCTTATTTCCTGGTTGCATGTAACAACATTTTTTAAAATTTGTTTTTAAAACTTTGAGTTCTAGATTCTCTCTCTTCTTTCCTCTTCACCCACTCGCACTGGGAAGATAAGCAATTCAATATAGGTTATATATATGCAGTTATGCAAAACATTTCCATAGTAGTCATGTTGTGAAAGACTATATTTCCCTACATCCTATCCCACTTGTCATTTATTCTATATTCTCCTTTGTTATTTTCTCCTTTGACACTGTCCGTTTTCAAAAGTGTTTGCTTCTGACTACCCCTTCCCCCAATCTGCCTTCCCTATTCCCCCTACTTTCCTGTAGGGTAAGATACCTAATTGAATGTGTATATTATTCCCTCCTTAAGCCAAATCCAATGAGAGTAAGGTTGATTCATTGCCTTTCACCTCCCTGTTCTTCCCCTCCATTGTAATAGCTTTCTCTTACCTCTTCTATGCGAGATAATTTACCCTATTCTATCTCTCCCTTTCTCCTTACCCCAATATATTCCTCTCTTACCTCTTAATTTTATTTTTTAGATAACATGCCTTCATATTCAACTCACCCTGTGCTCTCTATGTATACATGTACACATGTAGACACACATAGACACACACATATATATACACACATATACCCACCTATACATATATGTATATATCCATATATATGTATATATGTGTGTATACATATACATATACACACACATATATATTTCCTTCAACTCTCCTCATATTAAGAAAAGTCTCATAAGTTACAAATATCATCTTTCCATGCAGGAATGTAAACAGTTCAACTTTAATAAGTTCCTTACAATTTCTCTTTTCTGTTTACCTTTTCATGCTTACATTTGAAAGTCAAATTTTCTGTTTGCCTCTCGTCTTTTCATCAGGAATGCTTGAAAGTCCCCTATTTCATTGAATACTCATATTTTCCCATGAAGTATTATACTCAGTTTTGCTGGTTAAGTGATTTTGCATTTTAATCCTAGCTCCTTTGACCTCCAGAATATCATATTACAAGTCCTTTGATCCCTTAATGTAGAAGCTTTTAGATTTTGTGTTATCCTAACTGTGTTTCCACAATACTCAAATTGTTTCTTTCTGACTGCTTACAGGATTTTCTCCTTGACCTGGGAACTCTGGAATTTGGCTATAATATTCCTAGAAGTTTTTTGGGGGGATCTTTTTCAAGAGGTGATTGGTGAATTCTTTCAATTTCTATTTTACCCTCTGGTTCTAGAATGCCAGGGAAGTTTTCCTTGATAATTTCTTGAAGGATGATTTCTAGGCTATTTTTTTATCATGGCTTTCAGGTAGTCCAATAATTTTTAAATGATCTCTCTTGGATCTATTTTCCAGGTCAGTGGTTTTTCCAATGAGATATTTCACATTGCCTTCTATTTTTTTATTCTTCTGGATCTGTTTTATAATATCTTGATTTTTCAAAAAGTCATTAGCTTCTATTTGCTCCAATCTAATTTTGATGGAATTATTTTCTTCAGTGAGCTTTTGAAGTCCCTTTTCCCTATGGCCAATTCTGCTTTTTAAGGCATTCTCCTCACTGGCTTTTTGGACCTCTTTTGCCATTTGAGTTAGTCTATTTTTAAGGTCTTATTTTCTTCAGTATTTTTTGGGTCTCCTTTAGCAAGCTGTTGACTCATTTTTCATGATTTTCTTGCAACACTCTCATTTCTCTTTCCAATTTTTCTTCCATTTCTCTTACTTGCTTTTCAAAATCCTTCTTGAGTTCCTCCATGGCTGGTGACCAATTCATATTTTTCTTGGAGGCTTTTGATGCAGGAGTTTTGACTTCATTGTCTTCTTCTGGTTCTATGGTTTGATCCTTTTTGTCACCAAAAAAAAAAAAGATTCTATAGTCTGATACCTCTTCCTCTGTTTGCTCATTTTGCCAGTCAAATACTTGACTTTTGAGGTCTTCACCACTGTAGAATTCTGCTTCCAGAATGGAGAGTGCTATGTCTCAAATTTCTGGGGTTTTGTGCAGCTGTTGTCAGAGATTCTTCTAGGCACCTGCCCCAGACTGTGAGGAGGACTGTCTCTCCACAGCTTCAACAAGCTCTCCCACACCAGCACTCCTCACCCCACGACTGCCACCCAAGATTGCAACCCAGATCCAAGCAAGGCAAAGCAATAGAATCCTGCCTCAGAACCAGCAGAGAGATCCCTGCAATTGCCCTCTTGTCAGTTGCTTGGTCCCCCACCATCTGTGTGCCTTGAGCTCTGGAAGCAGCCGCCATGGCAGCCCTGTAGCTCTCTACCACTTTGGGAGCAGGGACCGGACTGCGCTCTTCTGTCCCCCATTTCCAACAGAGTTTCCCCATTGACTTTTTGCTTTCTTTTGGGTGATTATGGGTTGAGAATTCTGGAAACCACCACAGCTGCCAGTGGTTCAATCCCTTGAAGTCTGTGCTTACCAGTCTATACAGCTGGTATATGCCTGGCCCACATGGGACTGTGCTCTACTCCTAGCCCAGTATGAAAGACTCCCCCTGTTGGTTTGCTAGGCTGTCTTCAGCTGGAGACATATTTCACTCTATCATTTTGTGGGTTCTGTAGCTCTAAAATTTGTTTAGAGTCATTTTTTACAAATATGTGAGGTAATTGGGGATGAGCACAAGTAAGTTCCTGCTTTTATGCTGCCATTTTGGCTCTGCCCCCAAACAATCTAGAATAAACATTCTTAATGATGCAGTGTTGGAAAGTATAGTAGATAACATATATTTACTTGAATCTTATATTATGGGAGAATATATATCTAGATTTTTATGCAAGCAGCAAAGTGATCTCAGTTTCTAAAAGATGTATATATATATATATATATATATATATAGTTTTTACATATATATAGTTCATGCTATATATAGTTTATACTATATATATATATACTACATATAGTTTTTATATATATATAATTTTACATGTATATGTTTTTACATAGATATATAGTTTATACTATATATATATACATACTATACATAGTTTTTACACACACACACACACACACACACACACACACATACACATATAGTTTTTACAAAGAGTTGAGTCTGAGCACAAGATTTGTTTCTGCCTAACTCACTAAAGAACACATGATCCTTAGGTTAAGAGGTATGTCCTGGCTTCTGTTCTAAGTGGAGCAAAACTAGTGATGTTTACGTGATTTTCTGAATCTGATCATTTGGAGGTATGGCTGAAGTAGAATAGCTGATCATTAGAGACTGTTATGCTTCTCCTAAAGGGAAGGTTGGGAGTGGAATTGAAAGGGAATAGAGGTATCATCAAGATAAAATCTACCTGGGAGAAGACATGTCTTTGGTAGTCCAGAATGATAAAGAAAATCAATTAAGATGAAATTTAACAGAAATAAATAGAAATAGAAAGTATTACAAATTATATAAAGAATTAGTTATCCTACTAATTATGCTAAGGAATAATGCTAAGAAAGTGTTTACTATGTCCATACCCTTTGACCCAGAGATATTACCGTTAGCCATATAACCAAGGAGGTCAAAGACAGGAAGAAAAATCTATACACGAACAAAATATTTATGGCAAAATTTTTTTACAGTAGAAAAAAATGGAAAGAAAGTAGATGTCCACCAACTGGACAATGTCTAAACAAATTGTGTTACATGCATATAGTGGAATCTTACTGCACCTTAAGAAATGATGAATATGAAGACTCCAGAGTGGGCTCACTCTCCCAACTCCCAGTTGACTGGGCAGGTTGGGTCCACACATGTCAATGACAAAACCTACTTCCCTTGAAGTCCTAGAGGGAAGCCTAAGGGACTGAGGCACTTGCTAGAACTATCACTTGAGAGCCTCCAGTCACTGTGTTCTCTAATATCTAGTTATGCTGCTTGCTGGAATAGCCAAGTCCACTGAGAAGCCAGCCCAGCAGTGCATCAACCTGGCCGCTGAGACATCATGTTCTGCAAGCTATACACTGATGTTAAATAGTCAGCTGTGCCTCATCCATAATTGAAGCTGGATGGAGACTCAACAAATGGAGAAGAGGAATCCTAGATCAAGAGGTATCCTTTAGCTACATGTGTTTCTTCCATATGTTCTTCAGTGTTTTTCTGCTTCAATATTCAGCTGCTCTCACCATGGACCAGTTGTAAATGGAGAAAGGAAAGCAGGCTCTGTGTTGAGGGTGGGGCATGTTTTATACCAGGTTAACTCAAGTCAAGCATTTATCAGGTACTTACTGTGCTAAGAACCATGGATATAAATACAAGCAAAAATAAACACATCCTCTGCCCTTAAAGATCTTGTATTCTATTGGGGGAAGACAATGCACAAAAAGGAGCTGAAAAGCTTCAGAGAGGGGAAGTGAAGGTACCTGGTTCTAATAACCAGTTAACAATTCCCCATTATCAATCAACCAGTCAGCACTAATTAGGTATTACAAAGGGATATTTACTGAGAAGGCACATCAAGGACTAAAGTACAAAATAATACTCCCAAACTAAGAGTTATACTTTTCCCTCTGCAAATACTTGACCCCCTGGAGAGAGTGGGCTGAAATATCAAGTGTTTGGATCATTTTTTACTGTCCTTTCTTCCACTCCTGAATCTCCAGACTTCACCAGGTCCCAGCAGTCTTCTCATTCTGGAAGACCCATCTACCCTGTAGTCTCTTCTTCCTATTGGTGAGTTTCTCTCAGAACTTCCATTTTGAGGGTATGTCCAAGTTATACACACTCTACTTCCTCATTCTTCCCCTAGTTCTACTCTTGACTCTCTCTTCCCCCTTTTCCCCTTCCTGGTTCTGTTCCTGATCTTCTGGATTTCCAAATCATGCCTCTACCACTGTCTCATTCCAGAACTTTCCTCAGTGCCTGGTGTCTTCTCATTCTGGAACATCCTACCACCATAGCAGCCTGCTTACGAAGGAATATTCAAATTCTCCCACTACTAAGTTCTTCTTGAAGCCTCCATCTTGTGAAGAGGTCTGGGCTGGCTTAGTTTAATTCTCCTCCTGGCCATACTGCTGACTTTCTGGAAGGTACCTGGCATGGAGGCATGATTTTTAAGTCTAGCCTAGACCTCTTCACAAAATGAACTGGTGCAAAGTGAACTAAAGCAGACCAGAAAAACAATTCAGGTTATTCAGTTGTCTCAGGCACATCCAACTCTTCATGACCCCATTTTGGGTGTTCTTGGCAAAGATACTGGACTGGCCTGCCATTTCCTTCTCCAATTCATTTTATATATCGGGAAACTGAGGCAAACAAGTGTAAATGACTTACCCATGGTCATATAGCTAGGAAATATCTGTAGCCAGATTTGAACTAAAGAAGATGAGTCTTCTTGACTTCAGACATGGCTCTCTAGCCATTGTGCCATCTAGCTGCCCTAAATGAACAAATTAAAATAACAAATGTAATTTTAATCATTAAGTTTGGCTCCAAAAAAGAGATGAGAAAATGCATTTCCCTCCATTCTTTTCAGCGGTTGGTGACTATGGGTATAGAACATCATACATACTGTTAGAATTAGTTGAAGTATTAGTTGCTTTGGGTAAACTGCTCCTTCCATTCTGTGAAAGATGACTCTATGGTATGAAAGGAGTAATTATATACAGAGTGGTCCAAAAGTCTTAGCCCAATTTTATGTCTTAATGTACTCAATGCATTTGATACACTTGTAAAACAAAGATTATGAAAAAGCAAAATAAATCAACAAAGATTTTCCCAAAAGGACCTATAAGTCCAGCAACCTTTATAACTGCTTTGTGACAACAAACATTTCAGAAACAACTAATAAGTCCCATAGTTGGAGAATGCCAGAATAATTACAGTATATTAATACAATAGAATGCTGTAGAATCATAAAATGATAAATTATAAAGGATAAAAGAAAATATTGAAGGACTACATGAGTTGCTGGACTGAAATCTTAAGAGCCATAACTGTATTCACATTGACTTCAATTACAGTAAAAAAGAATACAATAGAAAGGAAAAAAATTAGAAAAATAGGGCAAAAGTTGGCAGAATTTAGGGCATGCCTAGAAGGGGACCTAAAACTAAAGGATTTTCTTTGCTTCACTGTTATTTGTAAATTTATATGATTCTACTGCATAAAAGGCTAAGTCTTTAGGTTAAGATTTTGCCCCCTAGGGGCAGCTATGTGGCACAGTGAATAGAGCACCTGCCCTAGAGTCAGGAATACCGGAGTTCAAATCTTACCTCAGACATTTGACACAATTATCAGCTGTGTGACCTTGGGCAAGTCACTTAACCCCAATTGCCTTGCCTTCCTGCCTCAAAAAAAAAGCTTGGGCTATAAAAATGTGCATACCCTTTGACCCAGCAATACCACTTCCAGGGCTGTATCCCAAAGAGATAATACAAGTGGGAAAAGGACCCATAGGTACAAAAATATTTATAGTGGCCCTTTTTGTGCTGGCAAAGAATTGGAAATCAAGGGGATGTCCATCAATTGAGGAATGGCTAAACAAGTGGTGGTATATGAATGTAATGGAATACTGTTGTGCTATAAGAAATGAGGAACAGATGGACTTCATAATAACCTGGAGAGACATATAAGCTGAGGCTGAATGAGGAGAGCAGAACCAGGAGAACATTGTACACAATTACAGACACATCGTATCTGTGATGACTGACTTTGATAGACTGGGCTCCTCTCAGCAATGCAAGGCTATAAGACAACTCCAAAGGACTCATGATTGAAAAGGCTATCCACATCCAGAAAAAGAATTACAAAGTCTGAATGCAGATTGAAGCAAACTACTTATTCTCTCTCTTTTTCATTTTGCTTTTTGTTTCTTCTTTCTCATTATTCACTCCATTTGTTATAAATCTTCTTTACAACTTGACTAATGTTTAATGTGAACGTATATGTAGAGCCTATATTGGATTGCATGCTGCCATGGGGAGGGGGGAAGGGAGAAAATTTGGAACTCAAGGGACTGTGGAACTGTATGTTGTAAACTAAAAGTAAATAAATAAATAAACTTATTTAAAAAAAAAAAGATTTTGCCCCCATTTTGCAAATGTATTTGATTATTTGTTTTGGAACCCAATGAGTGATTTAGTACTTCAGTGAAGAATTATTTAATTTTTTAAAAATTCTAAACTTAAAAACCAAATAAAATAAGCATTTCCACATATACAACAGAACATGAAACTAGCATCTCTTTTATGTATACCACTATTTTAAAAGTATGCTATAAATTCAAAATGGGACTTTCAAAGCTCTCCTGCTTGTCATTTCTTCTGATGTTCTTTCTATTCTTACATTTAAAAACAGTATTTCATTAATCTTTTTTCTTTTGTTTTTCTTTTGTTTTTGGCAACTCTCCCAACTTCATCCTACCAAAATGAAAGAAAAGAAAAACAAAATCTTTGTGACAAATACATCATCAAACAAAACAAAATTCTCACATTAGTAAGGTCTGCAACTTGAGTCAATAACTTCTCTGTCATGAGGTAGGTGGCATACTCCACTAGCTGTCCTTTGGAATCATCATTGGTCAGTGTATGTAAAAAAGAATCAAAGGAAATATGAAGACAGACATGAGTGACCTTAGGTCAGTCACAACCTCCCTATAACCTAATTCCTTCATCTGTAAAATGAAGGGTTTGGTCTATATGACCTCAAAGGCCTCATTCTACTTTAGATTCATGATCCTATGATCTTAGATCTTAAAGAAAAATATTAGAAGAAATCAAAAGATAGCAAAATTAGGACACTTAAGATTTCTACAAATAAAGGTTACAAAATATGACTGACTAATACAGCCCATCCAAGAAACTAAAGAAAGGAGGGAAATGGTCCCCACTAAAACTACCAAATATCTCAGAAGGAAGAAAATTCAGCTAAAAACCTAGAGCAGATAAATCAAAAGGGAATATGCTAAAATTAGAAGGGAAGATAACTGTCACAGTATCTGTTAAGTTACACCAATAAATACTCCACATAAATATTGCAAGACAAAGGAAATCAAACCAATACTTGATGAAAAACAGAACCACTTAGTTTGCCAAGAGGCTGTGGAACCACAGCTGTATGTTCCAGAATGGTTCAAAAGTGAAATGAGAATCCTGAAAGAAGTCGGAGGACAACAAATGGCAGAATTCATGGCCTATACTTCAAAACTAAGAAGAATTCAATCTATGGTGGTAAGTCTCTCCAAAGAAGCAAAAGAAAGAACAATATAATGAACAAATCTAAAGAATAATCTAGAAGGAGAGAAGCAAAAAGCAATAACTTTAAAAGAATACATAATCTATATAAACCAAACACATCAATGTCTGAAACAATGTGTAGAGGAATATAAAAAGTTCAAAAAAACCTGAAAACCATCATGTAATGTTTGTGCTCCAATCCCTCAGCCCTCTATGCCTAGCCTGTCTCCTATGCCTCTCTCCTCATCTCTGCTTCTTAGAGTCCCGGGTTTCCCTCCAAACTTGGCTCAAGCCCTACCTTCTGAATGAAATGTTTCATGGTCCCCTGAGCTACTAGCATACCGCTTACCCCTCTTTACAGCCTGGCCCCCATTTACCTTTCCTCCTTCATTTTATATCACTGAACCTACTGACTCCAATATCACCAAATGTGATGTCAAAGTAACCCAATCTGATCCAATGTCACCAAGTCTGAAACCAAGATTATTGAGCTGAAGCCTCATGATTCCAAAGCTCCCAAGACCAGTTGATTACAAATCCAGGCCCATCACCCCTAGGACATTCAAACTCAAAGTTTCTAATGCTAAGGTCCTGAAGGCTAAGGTTACTAATCCCAAGAATTCAAAACAGATGCTTTAGGAAAAAAAAGGTCTGTTTTAAAGCACAGCTTTTTTCAGCCAGGGTATCATTTTCCATCATATTGTACAAATAAAGGAAAAAGTGAGTCACAAGAAAAAATGTTTAAAAAACTAAGTCACTGAATAACAAAGATTTAATTTGATGGGTCTTACTGAGATCTTCATAGAATTTCTCTGTCTTCAAGACTCAGCTCAAATTCCACCTTGGCTGGGGGAGGGGGTAGGGGCTTTCCCAATTGCCCCAGGCCTTCCCAACTAATGTTTGTTGCTGTTTAGTCAAGTCCAACTCTTGGTGACTCCTTTTGGAGTTTTCTTGGCAAATATACTGGAGTGTTTTTCCATTTCCTTCTCCAACTTCATTTTACAGAAGAGGAGACTGAGGCAAATAGGGTGAAGTGACTTGCCCAGGGGCTAGTAAATGTCTGAGGCTGAATTGAACTAAGGAAGATGAGTCTTCCTGACTCCAGGCCTGGTGCTCTATCCACTGCACTATTTAGCTGCCCATTGAAAGTAACCTCAGTTACCTTCCATCTATTCCTACAGCTTTTATGTATGCATATATATTTTGTTTTCTTCCCCACCAGAATACAAGCTTCTTATTAGCTGTTATCATAATTAATTTATATTGGTGCACGGATGGAACTATTTTCATAGTGGTCCTTTTACAAAAACATATCATGAGTAGTCCAACAGGAAATGGCCAAATGTCCTACAGAATAACGTTTCTTGCTGCCTTTGGGAGTATGATAAAAACAATTCTATCAACCCCTTTCTGACTTTCCAAGGAATATCTGTTTGATTTAATTGTAACCTATTTCTTTTCATTTTTTTCTAGCAAGAATGTTAAGATATACTTCAGTTCCTATAGCAGTCCACCCACTCACCATTAAATGGACAGAGATCTTACATTTATAATACTAACAGACAAGTAAAAGTTCTCATTGCCCTAAAAACAAGGTATTTCTTGGCACCCTCTGCCCCACTTCTACTATTCTTGCCACAGTCACTAAAGGAGAAGAAAGTGGCCACACAGGACTGAGGTTGTTCTAATTTGTTCATTGCTTCATGTGCTGCTACTCTAGCATAGGGTGTCATGTGTGACTCATAGGAGAGACTAAAATAAACATCTACAGCATCTCTTCCTCCCACCCTTCGGCAAGGGCCATTTAATTCCTGTCAGGAGAAGAAACAGGAGATCTGGGCCAGAGGCTGGATGCTTTGCTCCCTTCAGAGAGAGGGAATACTGGGCTAGAAGCATATCTAACTGCTTCACTAAATATTACTCATCTAGGAGATGTAATTTTTAGTAATGTTTAGTTGATTTTCAGTCACATACAGGCTCTTTGTGATGCCTTTCAGGGTTTTGCTCACAAAGGTATTGGAGTGGTTTGCCATTTCCTTTTTCAGTTCATTTTACAGATGAGGAAACTGAGGCAAACAGGGTTAAGTGATTTTCCCAGGGTCACAGAACTAATAAGTGCCTGAGGCTGAATTTGAACTCAGGTCTTCCTGACTCCAGGCCCAGTGCTCTATCCACTGTGCCACCTAGTTATAATTTTCAGGTTCAAGCTTAGCTCCTGAGTGCTACTTTTAAATGGGGGGGGGGAACAAGAGGGACCCAAGCTATATATCTAAAGCTTGATGCTGTTCTCACAAGCTTCTAACTCCACAATGATTGTATATAGCAAACAACAAAGAAAACCACTTTTCCAAGTCAATAGTGAAAGAGAAATCAGAGCAAGTATGCATTATGAGACTATATGCCAGATAACACAGATTTAAGGAACTCCCCAAAAGAGTAAGAAATTCCAGAGGGAGGGAGGAAGGGAGAGGGAAAGGGAAAGGGAGAGGGAGAGGAGGAGGGAAGGAGGGAGGGAGAGAGGGAGAGAGAGCGAGAGAGAACGTCAGTCCCAGATCTCACCCAAAGGGAAAAATCCCCTGAAAAATGATGATGTGATCAAAACTCTACATGTTGGCTTCTTCCCACAGACTTTTTCTCCCTGAAAAGATTCAGATCTCTCTTTTCTCCCACTCTTCTCAATTCCACTCCGCCCTCCACATAAGGCATAGGTCATTGATCTCCACCAATGAAAAGACAGCCCCATACTGATAGGTTTGGGGTCTGGGATTGCGCTTTTAGCAAATAATTCATTATCAAATGACCAGTATACTGTTGATAAATTTTTCTGAACTTATACTTGAAGCCATTTCAGCATATTAGAGGTTCCCAGGGCCTATGTATTACTAACATAGTCTTCAAGAACCCAGAGTCCCCTCAACAACATGATGAAATATCAAATTAGAACTTTGTGGAGGTTATAGAGATACACAGAGGAACCAGAAAGGAGATCTCAAGGAGTTTACATTCTACTAGGAGAATGCAAGATATATCCTCAAATCAAAGAATATACTAAGTAAATAAAATGAAATCTCAAGGGTTGAGGGAGAACACTAACAGCTAAAGATATGAAAGTCTCACACAGGAAGTAGCAACTGATGTGAGGCCTAAGGGAAGATGAGGATTCTAAGAGTTAAAAGTGAGTTAGGAGTTAATTATAGACATAGGGAACAATTTGTGCAAAGGCACTTAGAGAGGAGTTGGAAGACTTGAATGTGGGGAATCAGCTAGTAGTCCACTTTGGCTAGGACATCAAATACATTAAAGGGAATAATACCTAGAAAGGCAGTAGGGATCCAGATTGTGGAATGCTTTAAAGTTGAGGATCAATAGAAGAAACTGGAGATATCAATTCCGGGATTCTGATCTTTCCAACTCTGAGTTTCTATGATTCTATGAGAACGTGACCAACTGAAAACTCAAATGTTTACTGTTTTATATACTTACATTTTTTAATATTATTGACTGAGCTAAACAATACACTATTTTGTGTTTTAAACTAATTTCTTAAACATACTGATTTGTTTCTTGAGTTCACAGGTTTGTGAAAAATCAATTTGTGTAATAAACAGGAGTCTCTTTGGAAGCTTAATTACTTTGTATAGGAAATATATTGATTTATGACTAGCACGTATTGGTTGGAGTGTGTATTAATTAGTATTTATAGGCACATGAAATCTATTTTAATCTCTATTAGTTTACCCTAGAGGGAGGAAATTCAATCACAACTTCCCCAGCCACCTCTAAGCTGGGTCCAAAGTCCATGTCCTGGTATTTTTACCTCTTCTACAATTGAAAATTCCACCTTGGATCCTGTCATCCAGTTTGGTGAGTCCCTAGCGTGGCCCACTCTTTCAGGCAGGTACCAATTATGATCTACTTCCTTCCTTATTCCCCAGCAAACCTTGCTTCTTTGCCTATATCTTTCTAACCCCTGCCCTTGCCTCACCCCCATATTCACCTACATGTGTGCTCTGGTTTGAAACAATATTCAAAACAACTCTGTCACTGTTCCCACAAGAGGTATGTCAATATACTCCACTATGACCTCACTCACAAAACTTGTAACTTTTTGTACCAAAGTGTCCCTTACTGGCCACCATTATCCTATGTGTGTTGTCTTCCCTTTAAAAAAAAATAGAACACAAACCCCTTACATTTCTTGATATCAGAGACTGTCTCTGCTTTTGTAATTGGATCCCTAGGGTTTGGGACATAGTAAGCCCTTAATAAATGCTTTTTCACTTACTCATTAATTCATAAATAACTTGAACATAAGTGATTTTTTAAAATCCTGAATACTCTGACTCAGTAACATTCAGATTATCAAAAGGGATCCAGTTAGCACTGTACTGCATGTTGTTCATCAGCACCAGAGAGTGGAACAACCCAAGTTTGATCCTAAAAATTAATAAAACTGAAAAAATGCTCTAAATCACTATTGATTGGAGAAATGCAAATCAAAACAACTCTGAGGTACCACATCTCACCAGTCAGATTGGCTAAGATGACAAAACAGGAAAATGACAAATGCTGGAGAGGATGTGGAAAAACTGGAACACTAATGCATTGCTGGTGGAGTTGTGAACTGATCCAATCATTCTATAGAGCAATCTGGAACTATGCCCAAAGGGCTATAAATAACTGCATACCTTTTGACCCAGAAATACCACTTCTAGGGTTATATTCCAAAGAGATCATAGAAGTGAGAGGAAGACCCATATGTACAAAAATATTTATTGCAGCTCTCTTTGTGGTGGCAAAAAACTGGAAATTAAGGGGATGCCCATCCATTGGGGAATGGCTAAACAAGTTGTGGTATATGAATGTAATGGAATACTATTGTGCTATAAGAAATGAGGAGGAGATGGACTTCATATTTACCTGGAGAGGCTTATACAAACTGATGCTAAGTGAGAAGAGCAGAACCAGGAGAAATTTGTACACAATTACAGACACAATGCATGTGTGATGACCAACTTTGATAAACTGGACTCTTCTCAGCAATGCAGAGT
>CM053582.1:49186608-49302858 GCA_028627135.1 Pseudochirops cupreus | reverse complement strand
ACACCATGTCCATTTTCCATGGAACCTATTACCAAGCCAGGCCCACAATAAGTATTCAGTAAATACTTAAATGATTCCCAGTAAGAGAGTGTAGGATTTAATTTCCCCTCTCTCTGGTCATCATGTACTTTGCCCATTTGTTTTTATGTGATCTGTCCATTTTACGAATATTTGGAAATATCAATATGTTTATAGCTCTGTACTATAATCACATCTCCAACAGCAAATGAACTTTTATTTTAACTTTCAAAAGTATGGGAAGTATAGGAAATATACTTTAGTACTAGATTATGAGTCAGCAGATCAGCCTTTCTACCTTGCCAGTTATGTTGGCTGCCTATAGGCAACTAAGTGGTGCAGTGGATAGAGAATTGGACCTGGAATGAGAAAGACCCCAGTTCAAATCCAACCTCCGACTACTAAATAAACCGTTAGACTTACTAGTGGCATGACCCTGTGCAAGTAAAATGAGGCTAATAATTAGCACCTACCTGCCAGGATTGAGCTTGTTGTAAGGATCAAATGAGATATTGTAAAGTGCTTAGCACTGTCTTGCACACAGTAAGTGCTACATAAATTCCTGTTTCCTTCCTTCTATCAACCAACCATCTGACCTTAGACAATCAACGTGCAATAATCAATCAACAATCATTGATTTGGAAATTTATACAAATCGACATATGCATGAATCTAGGGGGTGCAGTAGACAGATTGCTGGGCCTGAAGTCAAGAAGATTCATCTTCCTGATTTCAACTCTGGCCTCAGACACATACTAGCTGTGTGACCCTGGGCAAGTCACTTCACACTGTTTGCCTCAGTTTCCTCACCTGTAAAATGAGCTAGAGAAAGAAATGGCAAACCACTCCTGTATCTTGGCCAAGAAAATCCCAAATGAGGTCACAAAAGTGTTATATATGGCTGAAGGAACAACTATGTGTACATGCATGGACGTACACACACATACATATATATATATATATATATATACACACAATGCATATACACATATATGTATATATGATTGTTGATTGATTGCACATGCAAGTAGAAAATGAAACTTAAGCTGGGCTTTGAAAGAAATTGAAGACTCCAAGAGATGGAAGTGACAAAAGAATATATTTCAAGCAGGAAGGATAACCCATGCAAAAGCAAAGAAATGGGAGATCAAATATCCTGAATGGGGAACTGCATGTAGGTCAGTATGACTGGATGATAAAATGCAGGAGGGTAATTTATAATACAGATTGAAAGGTAGGTTGGAGCCTGTCAGGTTGTGAATAGTTGTAAATGCCCAATTTAGGAGGCTGTATTTGACCTTAGAGGTAATAACAACCTGATGGAGCTTATTCTGTGAGGGAGTAAAACGCTAACTCATTTAGCTGCTCTAGGATGAGGAGGGTGGACTAAATGATCATTAAGCTCCCTTCTAGCTCAAAGCCTTCTATTCCTTCATTGGAAAATCAATTCATAAATTAGTTTATTAAGGACAAATTGGCAAGGGTTATTTCACTCTGACTATCCACGTGGTCACTTTAGAGGAAGCAACAGTATACAATGAATTGCAGGAAAATTTATCTGAGAGACTTTCAAGACCAAGTTAAGCTTAAAGATGTTTAATGTAACTGAGATAACCATGGTACTAACTTAAAAGAAACTATATTCTCCACAACTTGGTTCTAACCCTGTGTCCTCTTTCCCCAAAAAGGTCATCTAAGAAACATTTTATTTTTCAAGCTTGGCTTCTACCCATAAGTTTGTTAACTCAGGTCCTTGGAGGCCTAAGAATACCCATTGCACTAAGTCTTAGGATACTGGTATTTTTAGAAGCAAAGCAAATATATTTCCAAAAAATAATAACAACTGTGTCCTTTTGACCATGTCTTATGAGAAAGACCATATCATCCCTTGTCCTAGCAAGTTGTGCTTGTTTTTTTAAAGTCAATTGATCCATTTTGATCTTTTGGTTGATTGTTTCTTGGATGACCTTTTCGGGGAGGGAAGGCAGTAGACAGGGTTAGAGCTAAAGGTGGAGAATGCTATTCCAAACTCTTTATTCTACAAGACAGGGAAACTGAGGCCCAGATAAAGAAAAAGACTTATTGGAGATCATATTGCTAGTTTATGGTAGAGCTAGAACTGGAACCCATAATTCTTAGCTCCCAATCCCATGTCCTTTTCACTTCACCACACTGCCTGTTTTAACTGTTATAAAAATGCAGTGTGAGTAAATATGGGACCATGGAGACATTTACACTTTAGAGAATCCCACATTTCTCCAGTGCCTTATCTGTTTGAGAAGGACAACTACTGGTCTTCAGTACCTCTCAGGTTCGCAGCTGCTTCTAGATAACCCCCTTCAGGCCAGTAATCAGGGAACTAATTCCATTGGTTCTTGTCAAGAAGATCATAACTTTCTTTAGTCCCCTTTGGAAAGTTTCCTTGATCAGTCTGATACTGAGCCTAACTGAGCTCAAGAGAATAATACTGTATAGTCTCTTTGCACAGAGGGCTTTCCTTGTAGCAAATTAAAAATAATTAGCCCAATCCCCTTGTGAACTTTCTCTCCTTGCTGCCTTCTGAGGAATTCAACAAAGAAAAACCAGGATGCTCATTTCTTTAACTGCAAAGTCAAAAGGAAAACTTTATTACAGTTCACCTTTCACCAAAAAAGATGAATTGAGATAAAAATAAATTGATGCCTTGGGCAATAAATGAGATTCCTTGACCTTAGTTAGTGTCTTTTGAATATTTGAAAAATTTGACCGTTATTATCTTATCCATATTACAAATTGGAATTTTGAGGGAAAGCCTAGACATATTGCATAATTTTCATGGCTAATGCTTAATTTAATTGCTCTCCTTAAAGGAGCTCTATGATCATTAGATAATTTTACTCAAGGACAAAAAAAATATTTTTATTTGTTGAACAGAAAATATTTGGAGAATAATTTAAGAAATACTTCAGATTCAATAGCTTAATAAGACTTCCAAAGTCAAATATATTATGAAATTTAGTATGCTTCCTAACTATGAGGAAACATGTACGTTTTTACCCTAGGTAATAGTGACAAGTTCCGGATCCAGTTCTGCCACTAAATAGCTACGTGAATTTGGAAAAGCCACCTCTTCTCTTGACCTTATTTTCAAGAGGCCTGTGGAGGTTGGAGTAATCTGGGAACTGGACCCCTCCAACTCTAGCATTCTATGACTTCAGTCCTATGTGTGAGAATGGTTTTGATAAATTTCTAGATGGTAGATATCTAATGGTTAGGAAGCTTGATACTAGAGTTCCTTAACTAGATTTTGGAGAAAGCAGTATTCTAAGAAAGGTTACTCTTGTTTTCAAAATGTTCCCAGCATTAAGTTAATATAACTCAGATAAGTAGTTAAATAGAAAATAGTCTAATTATTAGGTTACAAGATCTTTTAATTTTCAGAACTTTAGAGATAATACAATTCAGAGGTTTTTAACCTAGGGCAGGGGTGGGGCATCTGCAACCTTGAGGCCATATATGGCCCTCTAGGTCCTCAAGTGTGGCCCTTTCACTGAATCCAAGGATTTGTTCTGTGAAGTTTGGATTCAGTCAAAGGGCTGTACTTGAGGACCTAGAGGGCCACTGGTTCCCTATCCCTATCCAAGAATGTATGAACTTTTTAGAAAAAAATAGGTAATAATAATATCCAATATCGATGTAGTGCTTTAGGGTTTGCAAAGTTTAAATTTTTAAAAAATATTTAATATTTTAATACCCTTAAAATTATTATTCTGAGAAGAGGACTATAGGCGTTACCAGACTGCCAAAGGGTCCACAACACACACACAAAAAATGAAAAACTTTTGATCTAATCTAATCTCTTTATTTCAGAGCGAGAGTCTTGTGAGACTTAAAACCTGGCATCAGGAGCTCCAACAAAATTTTCATTGGGAACAATAGCAGAGGGAGAATACTGGACAGGATGGTCTGTTGATCAGAGGCAATAGGATATTGGTGTTTTTATGTTATACAAGAAATAAGCCTGAGCAATTACAGAAAGCTTTGAAATGTGATAGAAATATATTCATGACACAAAACGGGAAAAAGAAGCATATGTGTTATTGTGTTAAATTGTGGAGGGTAACAGGAATCAGGGTTAAATGACTTGCCCAGGGTCACACAGCTAGTGTCAAGTGTCTGAGATTGGATTTGAACTTGGGTCTTCCTGACTTCAGGGTAGTACTCTATCCACTACACACCTAGACACGAGTTGTTACTTGCAACAACCTGCTTCCAAGTTCTGATGGGATAGTGTTCATCAATGTGAATACTTTGTCCACTAAGAGGGACGAAGACCCCCTCCTTGATCTTTTATCATGTATGATTCTTGCCCATGTCTCTCTGTAAAGATTCTATTTAGGGAACAGCCAACATGCTAGGGGCCTTTTCCAGTTCTTTTAATGATTTGTGGGTACCAGTGTATCACTCATGCCACCATTCTGGTCATACATGTTCCTGATGAAACTATTATGGCCTTCTTTCTTGGAAGTCATGACTGGAGAGGTGCTTTAGCCTACTCACACTTTGTGTCTTTTGCATTATGTAGGGAACTCCAAAGAGAGGAACCTTCCTCTATCAATGCATATTGGCAACTACTGCACAACTTACTGTCTTAAAGAAAGGCAGCTGGGGGCATTAAGAGTTTCAAATTACTTGTCCAGAGTCACACAACCAAACTGTGTTAGAGTCTGGACTTGAACCAGGTCATCTGGACTTGTAGATTGCTTCCCTATTTTCTCTGAAACATGGGTGAAATCTTTTAGGTGAGATATTTTTAGAGTTTGTGTTGCCAGGACCTAGTTCAGTCCCTGGCACATGGGAAACATTTAACTTCTTTCAACTGAATATAGATAACACACATTCCTTCAATCAGGTGATTTAGGAAAGATACAGCAGAAAACACTGTGAGCAGAATAAAGAGAAATACCAAGGCAAAGCTGGAACATGTTGTATCATTATTGTTCTATTTATGCAATTTTTATTGCATCTGACTAAATCCTAAATTCAAAGAAAAAATTTTGAGATGTGATCATTAGATCAGTTTGAGGAAAACAATATTTGTGTTATAATTTGCACATGTTTAAAAAACCTATCATCTTACTACTGAATGCAGACCACAAAGTCAGTGTTCCTTCAAATTATTACTCAAATAAGAAAAATCTATTTTTTAAAAAATGAAACATCAGACATGGAGGAGGACAGGGGATAAGACATGATGAGTTTCTACCCAAGAAAAGTGATAGCAGTAGGAATTTTATTAGTAAACTAATTTGAAGAAAGTTTTTCCTCTAGGACTCTCAATTCTCTTTTATTTAAATGGTAGTTCACAGAATCTTTAAGAGTGACCCTAGAACAATAGGGAAGGAAGATCCTAGGAGATCTTCTATCAGACTATATGAACAAAAGGGAATAACTGGCCTCTAGATCCTTTGAGCTTTGAGATTCTCTTTATTTAAAGAGCAATTCATAGAATCTAAAAGCTAGACGGAAACAAAGTGCAAATAAGCACCAACTACAAATTATGGTTTGTTTTTAAAGAAATGAAATTTTATTATTTTATGAAATCTAACTAAGCTAATAAAATGCAGTCAAATCCACATTCATTAAGTGCATGCTTTACTGTAAATTATCTAAATTTGTCATATGATTTGCTAAGTTGAATACTGAAAAGAAGTTTCAAAATATTATCTCTTGGGCAGAGAAGCAAATCCCTTGTAACCTTGATCATTTACTCTACTAAGCTGCTTAGGAAGGTTTTGTCATGCTAAACTAAAGCCAGCTCCTTGGCAAATCATTAACAAATCTGAAATACTGGGATCCAAAGGAAGTTTACTCTAGTACTAAAGAAGCAGGAAATATAAGGGTAAGGCTGAGAAAAGTCAAATATGGGTAGAAAAAAAAGGGGAACAAAAAGAAAAATAAGATAAAAATAAGAAAAACACCAAGGGAAGGTATCATGCTGGGATTCTTGGCATCCATGGACTTGATTTTTAAAAATACATACATATACATATATACATCAATATTTATAGGTGTATTTTGATATGATTGACTTCCTTTTATACTATGTATTTTATTTTATGCATTTAAAGATGTTATTTCTGAGAACTGGTTCATAGGCTTCACCCGGATGCCAAATAGGTCCGTGACTGCCCAAAAGTTAAGAATTCTTGGTATAAGGGTAAATAAAAGACTGGAAAATAGGCAAAAAGCAAATAGTATAGGTTTTTAAAAAAATGAATTTTGAGCAATACAGCAACATGTATGAGGGTTGAGGTGTATGAGTTGGGTCAAAAGAGAATTCAAGGACTAACAAGATCAATTTCTCCTTTGAGAAGGAACAAAGAAACTCAGACATAAAAGGTAGAAAATAAAACAAAATCCAACAAGTTGAACCAAAAGATAGAAGGATAAAGCTAGGTTTTGGAGGCACTACTCTCTTCTGTTTCTCCTCCCTGCCTTTCTGACCACTCCCCCTCTGCCTCCTTTGCTAGATCCTCTCCCACATCATCCCCTCTAACCATAGGTGTTCCTCAGGGTTCTGTCCTAGGTTCTCTTCTCTTCTCCCTCTATACTACTTCATTTGATGATCTCATCAGCTCTTATTACCATCTTTATACTGATGATTCTCAAATCTACCTTTACTACCCCAATCTCTCTCCTGACCTCCAATCTCACAGCTCCAACTGCCTTTCAAACATCTCAAACTGGATGTCCAGTATACATCGTAAAGTCAATACATCTAAAAGAGGACCTATTATCTTTACCCCTCAGCACCCTCCACCCCCACCCCCACCCCAACTCTGACCTTCCCTATTACTGTAGAGAGCAATACCATCCTCCCAGGCCTTCAGACTCACAACCTAGGGGACATTTTGGATTCCTCTCTATCTCTCATCCCCCCCACATCCAATCGGGTGCCAAAGCCTATCAATTCCACCTTTACAGAATCTCTTGAATACTCCCCCTTCTCTACTCTGATACTGCCCCCACCCTAGTACAGGTCCTCACCACCTCACACCTAGATTATCTCAATAACTGCTGATGGGCCTGCCTACCTCAGTTCTCTTCCCACTCCAATCCATCTTCCATTCAGTCACTAAATTGATTTTCCTAAACTGTAAATCTTGATCCTGTCACACGCACCCTCCCTCCCCAAACTCCAGAGGTCACCACTGCCTCCAAAAGCAAATACAAAATGCTCTGTTTAGCATTCAAAACCCTTCATAGCCTAGCCTCCTACCTTTCAGTCTTTTTATACCTTACTTACCTACACATACTGGTCAATCCAGTGACACTGGCCTCCTGGCTATTCCAAGAACAACACACTCCAGCTCTCAGCCCGAGGCATTTTCTCTCTCTGTCCTCAGTGTCTGGAACTATCTCCACCCTCTGCTACAACTACTGACCTCCCTGGTTTCCTTAAAGTCCCAACTAAAATCTCACCTTCTACAGGAAGAATTCCCCAAGCCTTCTTAATGCCAGTGCTTTCCCCTCTTTGAATTCGTTCCTATTTATGCATATAGCATGTTTTGTTTTTATTTGTCTGTGTACCATCTCTTCCATTAGACTGCAAGCTCCTCAAGAACGGGCACTGTCTTTTGCCTCTTTTTGTATCCCCAGCGCTTAGCACGGTGCCTGGAACAAAGTAAGTGAGTAAGAAATGTTTATTGCATTGAACTGAATTCCCCCAGGAGCCAATGGAAATTGAAAAGGAATAGAGGAAAAGGGAGAATACTTTTTTAAAGTGGTAGGAGAAAGAGAGATTTGGAAACAATGACCAGGGAAAACAATTGTTCTTGTGCTACCCTAAAATCAATGCGCTATATTTCATCTAGGTTGTCTGCCGGTCAGAGAACATCTATAGGGAACCGTGAGGATTGTCATGAGCAGGACCGCCATCAAAACGTGTGCAAAAGCACCTGGCTGCCCAAACTAACCCTGGGCCATTTCCAAATCACTGTTCTGATGCCAAAAGCTGCTTCTTCACAAAAATAATGAGAAGCAGTAAACTCAGAAAAGCACGAGCACCCTCTTCCACGACGTGCCTTTTCTCTTTTCTAAGTCCTGTGTAGTTTTCAAGGGAAGGAAACAAACATTTATTAAGACCCTACAGTGTGCCAGGCACTGTGCGAAGGATTTTACAAACACTCTCTCATTTCATTCTCACAAGAACCCTGGAAGATAGCTGCTAGTATTATTCCCATTTTACAGAAGGGGAAACTAAGGCAGACAGCCGTTAAGTCACACAGTTTATTGTCTGAAGCTGTATTTGAACTGGCTCCTCCAGATTTCAGGCCCAGTGTTTTATTTACTGAACAGCTGCTAAAAAGTTAAAAACAAAACAACAGATTTATCAGTCTCTATCTGTCACTCTTGAGAACTGTCACAAATTGTACACTGCTTTAATACTCTGCTTGAGAAGGGAGGAGAGAAATGACTAATCTCTGATGGCTACTCCCCATTGTGATGCAAGTGAACCTGGCAGAGGTCTGATAATGAGGCATGCTAATAGTCCTGATTAAAACTGTAAAGTTTAGTTCAATCTAATAAACATGAGTTGAACCCTAGGTTCTGATGGGGGGGGGGGGGGAGAAGGGGTAGTAAAGGAGAATAGTACTTGAGTCTCTGAACATCTTTGTAAGACTGATACTAAAGTATTATTATCTCCATTTTATAGATGAGGAAACCGAGGCTGAGACAGATCAAGTGTCACAAGGTAGAACTCACACTCAAGCTTTCCTGGAGACTCCAAAGCCAGCTCTCGCACAGCTACCTCCATGTTCACATCACCTTTCTGACACAAGTATAAGTGAGAATATGAGTGCATATGGAAGAAGCAGGGATGGAAACAGACAGGGATGAGGTGTTCAGGAAAGCAGAGTTTCCTTAAAACTGGAAGAGTGGGACAATAACATGAAATAGAGCCTTGAAATATAGATAGAATTTCAATAGGAAGAGCTATGGAAGAGGCATTGGAAGACAGTTTAAACAAAAGCAGAGGGATGGGAAAAGGCAGAGAAGAATTAGGAAACGAACTGTAGTGAAGTTTGGCTGTGACACCAAGACAACATGAAAAGGAAACATGAAGTCATGATGACAAAGCATGTCATCCCAGTGCCTCAAGCAGGGTGGAAAACAAGCAAGATCGGCTGTCAGTGTTAGCTCAGACTCATCAACTTTCATTAGCTCAGCATTACTGACTTCCTGGTCTCTCTGGTCCCAGAACTCCAGACCCCCATGCCTATTTGCCTCCTGGACATCTTCACATAACCTTAAGCTCAACAATTCCCAAACTGAATCCATCTTTTCCCTCAACGCTGGTACTCCTACCCCTTGACCTCTCATTTCTATTACTAGTATCACCAATCAGCAGTTACTAAGGCTAGAGCCATTGAAATCATAGCTGAATTCTCCCCCTTCATCCACATCCAGTCAGTTGTTAAGACCAGGTTAGGTGTGTCTACCTTAACAAAACAAAAAAACCAAACAACAAACATTTCCTTTGCATCATCAGCTTATACTTGGACTATTACAATAGTCTCTATAGCAGTGGTTCTCAACCTTCCTAATGCCACGACCCTTTAATACTTATATGTGGGCGTATCTGCATGTGGGCAGACCCACCTGGAGACAGATAGAGGAGCGGTGTCTCAGTTCCTAAGACCATCGGAAATATGTGTTTTCTGATGGTCTTAGGCACAACCCCTGTGAAAGGGTCATTCGACCCTTCAAAGGGGTCGTGACCCACAGGTTGAGAACCCCTGCTCTAGACTCTCCACTCCTTTTTCTTTGCCTGATTCATCCTTTATACTGTGGACTGATTACTCTGCCTCATTGAATCACTCTGATCACATTATTCTCCTGCTCAAAGGACCTGTGCTTCTCCATTGCCTTCAGAACAAAATACAAACTCCTTTGCCTACCATTTATAACCTTTGATGATCTGGCTCCAACCTCACTTTGCAGCTCTAACACTGATCTTCTTCATACACTCTATGCTCCAACCAAATTGGAACACTCAATATTTCCCAAAAATCGTTCATACTTTCTGATTCCAGATCCTTTGCTTATGCCATTCCCTCTACCTGGGACATCACTTCAATCTCCCTAGATCTCTGCCTGCAGAAGTCCTAAATAAAGACTTTCCTGATCTACTTCCTCTTCCACACTTCAGAGAATCAAATACACAAATCCTTTCAGAGATTATCATATTGACACCTGGGTGATTTGATTTGTGGATTGTAAGTAGTCTAAGCCTTAAGCTTCTCTTGTTCTATGACCAAGAAAAGAGGTTCAAATAATAGTCAAGCACAATATAGAATATTGGCTTTTGTCTTTTCCCAGCTTTGGATGATATTACATATATCGACTTTCAAAAAAAAACAACTGAAAACAAAATAATCTAATCCTAAAGAATGAGTTAGTCAAAGAACAATCATAGAAATAATAATTTCATTTAAGAGAATGAAAACAATGAGGCAACATACAAATTTTATAGAATGCAGCAAAAGCAGTACTTAGGGGAATTTTTATTGCTCTAAACATTTACATCAATAAAACAGAGAAAGAGCAGGTCAATGAAATGGGCATGCAAACTAAAAACAAATCTAGTAAAAGAAGAAATTTTAAATCCTAAATTAAATACCAAACTGAAAATCCTGAAAATCAAAGGAGAGATTAATAAAATTGAAAGTAAAGTACTGAACTAATAAATAAAACTAGGAGCTGTTTTTTTTAAAAGAGGAAAACCAACTTAGCTGTATCAAAAATTAAAAAAGTGAATTCAGCACCAATGAAGATGAAATCAAAGCAATTATTAGAGCTATTATGCCCAATTACATGCCAATAAATCTGACAATCTTAGTGACATGAATTAATATTTACAAAAATATAAATTGTACAGATTAACAGAAGAGGAAACAGAATACCTAAATAACTTCATCTGAGAAAAATAAATTGAACAAGCAACAGATAACCTCCCTCACTAAAAAAAAATCCCCAGGACCAGATGGATGCCCAAGTGAATTCTATCAAATACTTTAGGAATAATTAATTCCAATAATATAAAGCTATTTGGGAAAATAGACGAAAGAGCACTACCAAATTCATTTCACAACACAAATGTGGTAGTGATAGCAAAACCAGAAAGAGCAAAAACACAGAAAATTATAGACCAATTTCCCTAGTGAATATTGATGCAAAAATCTAAATAAAATACTTGCAAAGAGATTCGAGCAATATATCATAAAGATCAAAGACTATGACCAGGTGGGATTTACACCAAGAATGTAGGGCTGATCCAATATGAGGAAAACTATCCACATAATTGACCATATAAATAACAAACAAAAATCATATGATTATCTGAAGAGATGCAGCAAAAGCATTTGACAAAATAAAACACCCCTTCCTATTCAAAACACTAGAAAGGATAGGAACAAATAGAGCTTCCCTTAAAATAATAAGTAAAATCTATCTAAAACTAACATCAAAGATAATCTATAATGGGGATAAGCTAGAAGCCTTTCCAATTAAAATCTGGGGTGAAACAAGGATGCCCATTATCACCACTATTATTCAATCTTGTATAAGAAATGCTAGCTATAGCAATAAGAAAATTAAAAGAAATTAAAGGAAATTAAAACAGGCAATGAGGAAACAAAACAAAAACTCTTTGCAAATGATCAATACAATGGTATACTTAGAGAATCCTAGAGGATCAATTAAATAACTAGTTTAAATAATTAACAACTTCAGCAAAGTTGCAGGATATAAAATGAACCCACAGAAACTATCAGCATATCTATATATATTACCAACAAATTCCTGTAGGAAGAGATAGACTTCGGGGTCTACCTGACAAGAAAAACCCAGGAACCATATTAACACAATTACATAATACTTTTCACACAAAATAAAGTCAGGTCTAAACAATCAGAGAAATATTAATTGCTCATGAGTAGGCTGAGTCAATACAATGAAAATGACAATTCTACCTATGTTAATTTACTTATTCAATGCCATACAAATCAAACCACTAAAAATTATTTCATAGAGCTATGAAAAAATAATTTAAAACATTCATCTGGAAGAACAAAAGGTCAAGAATATCAGGAGAATCAAATTTTTTTTTAATGTGAAGAAAGGTGTCCTAGTAGTATCAGATTTCAGACTGTAATACAAAGCAGTAATCATCAAAACAATTTGGCTAAGAGATGAGTGGTGGACCAGTGGAATAGATTAGGTACACAATACACAGTAGTAAATGACCATTGTAATTGAGTGTTTGATAAACACAAAGATCCAAGCTTGTGGGACAAGAACTCACTGACAAAAGCTGCTGGGAAAACTGGAATACAATCTGGTATAAACTAGGTAGATCAACATCTTGCATGGTATATATGCCAAGTTAAGATCATAATGGGTAGGTGATTTGGACATAAAAGGTAATACCATGGGCAAATTAGGGGAACACGGAATATTTTATTGTCAGATCTCTGGATAAGGGAAAAAACATGACCAAATAAGAGATCTGGATGTAAAATGTATAATTTTTATTACATTAAATTTTAAAAAAAGTTTTGCACAAACAAAACCATTGCAGCCAAGATTAAGAGGAAAGCAGAAAACTGCTAAAAAATTAAAGGCCTCATTCCTCAAAAATATAGAGAAATGAGTCAAATACAAGTCACTGCCCAACTGATAAATGTTCAAAGGATATGAACTGGCAATTTTCAGTTGAAAAAAATCAAAGCTGTATATAGTCACATGAAAAACAATTCTCTAAATCACTATTGATTAAAGAAATGCAAACGAAAACAACTCTCAGATACCACCTTATTTCTTTCAAATTGGCTATTACTACAGAAAAGGAAAATGGCAAATGTTAGAGGGGAGGTAGAAAAATTAGAACACTAATGCACTATTGGTGGAGCTATGAACTAATTGAACCATTTTGAACAGCAATTTGGAACTATACCCAAATGGCTATAAAACTGGGTATACCCTTTGATCCAACAATACCACTATTAAGTCTGTATCCCAAAGAGATCATTAAAAAGTGAAAACTACATTACAAAAAAATATTTATGGCAGCTCTTTTTGTGGTAGCAAAAGATTGGAAATTGAGGGGATGCCCATCAATTAGGGAATGGATGAACAAACTGTGCTATATGATTGTCATGGAATACCATTGTGCTCTAAGAAATAAGGAGTAGCATGGTTTTAGAAAAATATGGAATGAGTTATATGAATTGATGCAGAGTGAAGCAAGCAGAACTAGGAGAACACTGCACAGTAACAGCAATACTCGTATGATGATCAACTGTGAGTGACTTGGATGATCTCAACAATACAATTATCCAAGACAATTTGGAAGGATTTTTGATGAAAAAGATTATCCAACTCCAGAGAAAGGACAGAATCTGCATTCAGTTTGAAGCATACTTTTTAAGCTTTATTCTTCTTCTTTCTTTTCTTTCTTTTTTTTTTTTGGTGGGGTGTCTGTGCCTGTGGCGGACTGTTTCTTTTGTAACATCACTAATATGGAAATACGTTTTGCGTGACTGCACATGTAATATCTATATAAAATTACTTACTTTCTCAATGAGGAGTGAAGCAAGGGAAGAAGGAAGAGAGAGAATTTGGAACTAAAAAAATGTTTAAAATTGTATAGGTAATTGGGAAATAATAAACAAATAAACAAATAAATGAATGAATGAATGAATAAAGGGCATTGGTACAAGGCTAAGTGCAGTACCGACTAAATTCAACAATCAGTCAGTCAGTAAACATTTCTGGACCTCCTACTATATTCTAGGCACTATTCTAAATGCTGGGGATACAAAGGAAGGCAAAAGACAGGCCCTGCTCTCAAGGAACTTACAACCTAATGGGGAGAAAACATGCAAATAACTATATTCAAACAAGCTATATGCAATATAAATTGGAAATGGTCAACAGAAGGCATTTAGAATTAAGAGGGATAGTGGAAGGCTTGCTATAGAAGATTTTAGCTGTGATTTGAAGCAAGTCAGTGAAGTGAGGAAGCACAGATGAAGATGAAGAGCAATCTAGGCATGGGGTCTAGCCCATTAAAATGGCCACAGTAGGGAGACAGAGTGTCTTGTTCCAAGAACAACAAGGAAGCAAGTGAGTCTGGATCACAAAGTATGTGAGTGGGGTAGGTAAAGTTTAAGAAGACTAGGAAGTTTGGGAGAAGGGCAGGTTATTAAAGGTTCTGAATACGGAAAAAGAGGGTTTTATATTTGATTCTGGAGGTGATAGGAAGCCACTGGAATTGGGGCACGGAAGGGGGGCAGAATGATATAATCAGACTTGTACTTTATAGGACGATCACTTTGACAGCTGAGTAGAGAACAGACTGTAGTCGGAAGAGTCTTGTGACAGACAGACCAACCAGCAGGCTACTGTAATAGTCCAGGTATGAGTTGATGAGGGCTTGCACCAGGGTAGTAGTAGTATCAGAGAGAAGGAGACATATATGAAAGAATTTACAAAAGTAGAATCTTTCTCCCTCAGGGTGCATGGCTGCTTCAGCCAGGCTGTGTTGCCTGCCCTGTGGGTGTCAATTGGTTTGCACATGGCCAGAATGGCTGACCTTTTCTCCACAGAAGTTCCTTCTCTATGTGATGACTGTGAGGGCTTTGTAAAATATTAGATATAGGAGATAACGTTGATATTGAGGAGTTAAGGATAACTCACAGGTTACAAGTCTGGGTGAGTGGGAGGATGGCGGTGCCTTCCACAAAAATGAGGAAGTTTGGAAAGGGGAAAAGACACTGAGTTATTATTTGAACATCACACTGGCTTTAAGATGTCTATGGGACATTCACATCCACCTGTCCAATAGTCAGAGATGTGAGAATGGAGTTCAAAAGAGAGAGGTTAAGGCTGGCTAAGTAGATTTCAGAATTATTATCTTTGTAGAAGATAACCAAATCCAAGGGAGCTGATGAAGAAATCAAGTGAAATAATATAGAGGGAGAAAAGGGAGCAAAGAAGAGAGCTGTGGGACACTTACAGTTAGTGTAAATGACGTAGATGGGGAGCCAGCAAAGGAGACTGAGGAAGCGTCAGATAAGTAGAAGAACCAGCACAGTGAGGAAAGCACCTTACATGGCATTGGGTGTAAAGAGATTTGAGGGTGGGGGAGTGGTCCCATACCAGATGATTCAGAAGTTTAGAACTAGAAGGAACCTTAAAGGGGTTGCCTTACTTAACCTCTCCTCTCCTCCCTCTTATTTTATGAATGAGAAAAGTAAGGCCTAGAGAAGCTAAATGACTTGTCCCTACATATAACTTGGAACCTTGTGCTCCTTATGATTCGGTCAACTCCACTGCACGGCTGAAAAACCTACTGGTTCACTGATACTCAAACTAGAGTGAATTGAATCCCAAAGTTTTCCCTAATCTCACTCTAGAGTACCTTAAATTCTCATCTGAAATGCTGTCCATTCACGTACTAGGTATTTTGCTCCCGTTTACCAAGATGGCTCTACCACAGACAATAGCAAACACAAAATAGTTCAAAGGTGTTTTCAAAGATTCAACTGCCACTTACCTCATAACATGGAGTCAGCACAGCCAAATCCTCACTCTATGCCTACAGCTGGCCACAACTTACAGTCTCTTCTGGCACAAAAAGCTTATCCAAGGATACACACACCACCTGGGCAGAAGCCCGTAGTAACAGCGGCTTCTCAGGGCAGCTCGATTCCTTGCCTTGCAGGCAAATTCAAAGAAGAGAAACAAGGACGGTGACCAGATCCGGGTTGTACGGGGTAGCCGTGGAGGGGAAGCCAAGCCACTGGGCTCACAGTTCAAGCAGCCCAAGTCCCTGTGTTCCAGTGCAGTTGAATCGCCGGCCATCCCACACTTCCGCGTGGTTCACACCTTTATGCCTGCTGTCCCTAGGAGGGGTGGAGGTTGACCCCTGGAAGCCTGCGCCACTGTCCCCAGTCCTTCCCTTCTGCAGCATCACAGCACCTTGGGACGGGAGGAGGCTCCCTCCAAGAGACCCCTACCCCCTGACCCCGCTCGAGAACATTCCCTGAGAGGTGGACATCCAGCCGCCACTGGAAGGCACAGGAAGGGGCCACTGCCCCAGGGCCACACCTCGCAAGGCCTACTCTGAGGTCTCGGGACCCTAGACGTCCAAGAAGGGGGCAACGTGTTCTCCCCTTGAGACCAGAACCTCCTTAACAGAACGGCTTCCTCCCCTGCCAGGCTTCAGAGGCCCGGAGCGGAGGCCTGAGCGGGCTGGGAGGGTAGCCCGGGAGCGGTTGGCAGGGAACCGTCAAGGGAAGGCTCCCCCTTCCCGAGAGGCGAGCTCGAGGAGGCTGCGAGGCAGGTGCGAGGAGGGCGCGTGACTGCTCGCCAGCGGGTGGGGAGGGAGCCATCAAGGGAACGGGGAGGGGAGGTACCAGTGCGCACGCCCGGCCGGGAAGGCGAAGTCGGCCGCGGAGGCTGCTGTAGAACTGAGGCTGTCTGCATGGGGAGGGCAGCTGAAGGAACGAGGCAGGAGGCCAGAGGGAGGGAAGCGGTTCGGGCTGGAGACACAAAGCGCCACAGGGAAGGGTAGCAGGAGGGCAGATCACAGGCCTTGGTTGCAGCAGGCTCCAGGGCACTGGCCAGTGGGAGCTGCAGCTGCCGGACAGAAGTCTTCGCACTCTGTTCCTGTGTCCCTTGAGTCGCCATTTCCCGGTTGTGAAAAGGATTATTGCTTCACTGAGGAGGTGAACAGAGCACCTCAGGAAGTCAGAGAGGTTGAAGCTGTCGGTTCATGGGCGCGGGGGCAGAGGGATTGTTCCTATGACCTATTTTGGTTCCCTAGGTGTCCCACATCTTCCCCCTCCCCCCACTTTCTACTTCTTTTTCGTTGTTTTACTAGATACTCTAGAATTGCTGGTCTTTTAATGAAATTTCGTTTGTTTTGTATAAATGCTGGGCTCACTCTTCCAACCTACATACTTCGATGAGCAGATTAGACTCCGAGAGCATGGCTGGCAATTTCTCATGCCAGAGAGTTCTCAAGCTAATCCCGAAGGGTTTAGGATGGCTGTCTAATGTTGTGTTAAACTCTGGGGATCCAGATCACAAAGCAAAATAATCCCTGCTCTCAAGGAGCTAGCATTTGAATGGAGAAGACAACATATATGGAAGGCTTCAACTATAAGTCAGATGGGAAAACCTTAACGTCTTTAGGGTGCTACAAAACATCTTCTTTACCATCATTATTTGATGTCACTAATCCCAAGGCTCCTGGGTTCAGTTTCCTAAGCTGTGTCTCTTAAGGTTTGAGGGGAGATGGTCATCAAGATGGTAGTGGTTTGACTTGCCTAGCACGTGCTGCCTCCTCTTTCTCCCTCAGGGTGCATGGCTGCTTCAGCCAGGCTGGGTTGCCTGCCCTGTGGGTGTCAGTTGGTTTGCACGTGGCCAGAATGGCTGACCTTTTCTCTACAGAAGTTCCTTCTCTATGTGATGACTGTGAGGGCTGAGCTAGAAGCAGGAATGCTGATCTGGGGTTGCTGCCATTCTTATCTGCTTATTGGTGACAGTTGGTCAGCAATCATTGCTGGTGGTGATGAGGGAGGTGGACCCGCTTTCTACAAAGATTGCTCTTCTCAATGACTGTGAAGGATAGGCTAGAAGAATGCCTGCTGACTTGGAGGACACTGCTATCCTCAAGGCTTTTGGATTCAGAGTCCTGAGCTGTCTCCATCAGGGTCTGAGAGGAAATGGTGGTTAAGATTTGACTTTCCTGATATTTGTCATCTCCTGTATCCTTCCGTCTTTGGTCTATTCATGTAGGATATAATTATCCTCCATTGGGGTGGCTAGGTGGCACAGTGAATAGACCCCCATCCCAATCCGACCTCAGACACTTAACACAAAAACTAGCCGTGTGACCTTGGGCAAGTCACTTAACCCCAATTGCCCTACCTAACCCCCTCCAAAAAGCAAATAATAATAATAATAATGATAAAAAAAGAAAAGAAAAAGAAAGAAAAAATTATTATCCTCCATTGAGAGTGGTTTCTGTTGTAGGTGTTTCTTGTAATAACCATAATTTTTTTTTTGAATTTTGGCCTCAAAGATGTCGAACAGTTATAGCTTTCTTTACATTTATTTATAATTTCCCTGTGCCTAGCACATAGTGTATTTTTGTATATGTAATGCTAAGAAATATGTACAGTCAGTCCTCATTATTCTTGGATTCCACATTTGCACATTTGCCTACTCACTAAAATTTATTTGTAACCCTGAAATCAATATGCTTGGCATTTTTGTGGTCATGGATAGACATATGCAGAGTGATCAAAAATTTGTGTTGCCCCAAAGCATGCCTTTCTAGCTGAGGTCAACAAGGTAAGTGCAGGAAGGCTTTGGTGTGCTTATGGAGAAAATACTTGTGTTAGATAAACTTCTTTCAGGTATGAGTTATATAGTGCTGATAGTGCTATGAATTGGGTTAATGAATCAATAATAGGGTAAGTCCAGAAAAAGGAAGAAGAAATTTGCTGTCTCCACATGAGGTCAGTGTGGAAAGTACTAGAGTAAATGTGACCATATGTTTGCAAGAATCTTATTCTGTGTTTCCCCTAGAAAGAATGGTTTAATATTTGCTAATTCGGTGTTGCTGGTGATTTTATAGAACTTAACTACTGTGAATGATGAGAATCAATTGTATATTCTTCCATATCTCTATTCAAAAGATATCATAGGTGGTTCATATCTAACTTTTCCAACAGTCTGTTCAACTTTGTTTCCATTTTTACTTATCTTGATTTATTTAGCTCTGAGAAAGGAACATTAAAGACTTCCATAATTATTTTCTGCTGTTTATATCTTTTTGTGATTCATTTAGCTTTCATGAATTTAGATGCTATGTCATTAAGGTATGTATAGGTTTAATAATGCTAATAATGTGAGAGGGTAGCATTGTGAATAGACAGTTGGCTTTGGAACTGGGTATCCAACATCTGACACATACTAGCTGTGTACCCCTGGGCAAATTTCGGTGTCCTAGTCAGCTCCAAGAATATAAATTGTCAAGAAGGTGTTGATCTGCATTGATAGTGTTTCTTTGTGGAAGTTCATTCTTCCACTGAAATCACCTTGGCTCACTATCCCTAATGCTATGTTGTTTCAATGCTTACAGTGCCTTTAAGTATAATGTAGTTTCCCTGTTTATCTTTTGACATTGTGAATTTTTATTTTTGTCTTTTCTGATGCCATGATTATAATTCCTTTTATGGAATCCCCTGATGCACAGTGAATGTTTTTCCAGTCTCTCATTTTCATTCCCTGTAAGTCTTTATGTTCTAGATGCTTATTTTTTAAACATGTTCTTTTGATGCCTTGCATTTTTAGATCTCCCCTCTCCCCATTGAATTCTCTCTTGTGACAAAGACTCTTAAGGCAAAAAAATCTGATAAAGTAACAACATTTGATGATATTTAAAATATTCTGCCTTAGCAGTTTTATTATCTGTTTTCTGGGACTTTGTTTTTCTGATTTCTTGGAATTCAACTACTTTACAATAATCTTTTCATTTGCATTTTTGCTATCATTGTTGAGATTATTCTCTCTGTTCTGCTTATTTTGGTCTATGTTGTTTTACACAAATTTTTTCCACTTTTCTCTGAATTCCTCATTCATTTCTTACTACAGAATAATATTCCATTACATTCATATGGGATGTAAGGCAGCAGGGATTTCATCCCCTTCCCTCCATTCAGTTGATATAATCCCAGTATGACCAGGTGTTAAGTCAATAGGATACTTTTACAGATAATGGGCCATTAAACCAAGTGTAAAGCCATGTTTATAGTGCCATACATTTATGAAATATTTACCAAGTATGAAGGTAACTTGACCTTGGGTGGTAGAAAATGGCCATGCCCCAGATGGGGCCCTTAAAAAACTGAGTTTGCCATCTCAGGAGTCAGCCCAGGCTAGAGGAAGGAGAACTTGTACCATGAAAGGAAATCATTCTTGTAGAGTAGAAGAGGATTTTTCTCCATTCTTCCCCATACTCACCATGTTGCATTGAAACAGAGCTGCTCAAACAGTAGAAGACATTAGTATCCAGTGAGCAGCAAAGACATTTTGTCCACACAGATATGGGCACAGGCAATATTCAGGCAGGGACTTCTAGCAGTAAAAAAGATACCTGGATCCCAACTCAAGAAATTTCTGGCCCTGGCAATGAACAATGTAGCTATAGAGGAGAGTAGATTCTGGGCACCCAGCTGCCCAGCTGTGCCCTGTGGGGAACTTTGGGATAGCTCTGTGAGAAGGCTAAGAACATCCAGGCCCTGTAGTACTAGAGAAGTCAGTTGCTTTGGCCACATGTGTTTCCTCCATGTGGACCATGTGACTTTTGTGTTCTAAGTTTGTGCCTACTTATCACATGGATGCTGTGTGTATTTGTGGGTCAGTACATTCCAGGTTGTGAGGGGGAGGGCTGTTATTAGTATGCTATATTAGTAGATACCTTGGCTAAGAGCTAATTGTGTCTTCCAGTTGTAGTTTTTAAGCTAAAGTGGTAGAAATCCAGATCCTCAGGGTATCCTAGGAACCTAACCTGTAAGTTGAGTAGATAGTTCAGAAGAAGTGCTATACCTACATCATCAGTTTTTTTTTCATCTATCTATTAGTCATTCAGTGAACACCCATTTTATTTTCAGACATTTCCTACCACAAAGAGTGTTGCTATGAATATTTCAATATATATTCAACTTCTGTATCTATATTTGACTTTCTTGGGATAGATGTCCACAAGTGATTTCTTGGACCAAAGTAAATGAGTAGTTTAATCATACTTTTCTGCATAATTCCAAATTGATAACCAAAATGGTTGAATTTCCCAGCTTCACCAGGATCAATAAATGTGCCTGTTTTCCCACTGCCCCTCAAACATATGCTGTTACTATTTTTTGTCATCTTTGTCCATTTTCATGGTGTGAGGTGGTACCTCAGAGTTATAAAATGTACATTTCCTTTACTTTTAGCGATTTAGAAGACAGGACCCACAAAACTCCTAAGTGTGGCCAGAACAAGATTCAAAAGTAATTGGGAATACTGCATGCAGTCTTGGGGAGGAGGGAGCAGAAGGAGGGGTAGAAAATTTAGAACCCAAAATCTTATAGACGTGAACATTGGAAACTAAAAACAAACAAATAAAAAATTTTAAAAAGTGGTTGAGAAATGTTTGACAAAATAAATAAAAATACAATACAGTCTAATGTTCATTTGTGGTTTTCTAAGTCAATATGTGGCCCACAGGATCTGTCTCTTATTTGAGCTTTGACACCAGAATGTTTCATGTGACACTAGAAATCTTGGTGTCTTGGGCTGGTTCTGATTCAGGCACCCTGGTAGTTTAGGTTCAAAATTGGAATGAAATAAGATAATTATAGCCCAGCTAACAGTTATATTAGGTACATCAGAGGAAGAATATTCAGTAGGAAACATATTCATCCAGGCCATAGACTCAATTCAGCTGAGCATGGCTCTCCTGTCCTTGTTTTGATTTTTCTACTGGTTTCTAGTCAGAAGCCTCAAATACAAAGTCCAATCTCTCTTGACCTGGCTATTTTGCTTCCAAGCAACCAAGAAGGTGAACCAAACTTGAATCCCCTGAACTGATAAAATCTTGAGAATAGTTTGAATAGCTTTAAATTTAAAAATACCCTAACTTGCATGGGTGTATGAAAGGGCAGGTTGGCTTTAGGACAGCGGTTCTCAACCTGTGGGTTATGTTCAATTTGTAGCAATGAAAATACATCCTGCATATCAAATACTTACATTACAATTCATAACAGTAGCAAAATTACAGTTATGAAGTAACAACGAAAATAATTTTATGGTTGGGGGTCACTACAACATGAGGAACTATATTAAAGGGTCACGGCATTAGGAAGGTTGAGAACCATTGCTTTAGGACATTTTCCCCACCACATTCCACCTCCTGGTTTGGAGGGGCTAATGGTCTTTTAAAGCAGAGGTGTCAAACTCAAATAGAAACAAGTGCAGGGAAAGGCACTAAGAGATATATAAAGATCCCTGCAGACACATGTTGACTTAGTTTTACAACATGATATTGTCTATGCTTTATTATATTTTTCTTACGTTAAATATTTCTCAATTACATTTAATCTGGTTCTGGTAGCACTTGGGGAGCTGTGTCTTTGATGCCTTTGAGTAACTTAAACTGCTTAAATAACTCTTAGCTCTTACTTTGGAAATGAAAGAAGCTTGACATACATAGCACTGGAGGAAAAGAAAAATTAAAATAGAAAGTAGAAAGAAAACAATGGAACAGCCATCTGAAAAAAGGTGATTAAGTATGGGAGAATGAACACCAGAAATCCCAGGTTTCTCTTCTCTTCCTCCCAGAGCTAAACAGTCTGGCCACTTTGCTCAGAATTTAACCCTCAGGTGCTAGCTGGTACAGGTTTTAGAAGGAGGGGAAGAGGGGGTGCTACATATAGAAGGAGTTGGAGAAGAATTACAGTCATTAAGAAGGCCTTAATGGGTTGTAATTTGCATCAAAGTATCAGAGTATCTGTTTGACAGTGCTAAGTATTGATGGTATTTTAATATTACCCTTGGACAAAAACATTAGTCAAGTTTAGAAATAGGGTTCTTCCCCATTCATTAGAATTAAAAACAAATTCTAACCAAACATCATTCTTTTTATTTCTTTGCTCCTAAGTTAATAAAATTTAAACTAGACTATATTCTATGTGTTTCAATGTTACACAGTCCTGACTAGTGTCTTATTGTTTTCTGAATTTTGTTTTCTATATATAAAGAATTAATGGTAGGGGGTGGCTTGGTGGCACAGTGAATAGAACACCGGCCCTGGAGTCAGGAGGACCTGAGTTCAAATCCAGCCTCAGATACTTAACACAAAACTAGCCGTGTGACCTTGGGCAAGTTGCTTAACCCCAATTGCCCTCCAAAAAAAAAAAAGAATTAATGGTAGTATTAGGAGACCATTTGAGGATGAGGTCTAGAGAAGATTCAATGTACATATCCTTAAGTGGTTGGCATGAAGGGACAATTAACTTGGATTTTTTAAAATGTCATTTCCTAAATGTGCTGGAACAATTACTCAGTTTAAAAGACAGTGGGTTAGTGTCAAAGCTGACCAATGTTATTTAAGTGTAGGTCGAGTGAGTGGTTAGGTAGAGGACTAACGCAAAGGGGAAAAGGATGTAGGAAGCTTGTTTGCACAAAATCATTTAATAATAATTTGTTGATTAAAGTAAAATCTTTCAGTTTGACTTGAAAAACAACCAACCAAAGATGTGAGGTTTTTATTTTATGGAATGAGTTTATTAATAATCATATTAATCATAAGACATCATGCTATGCAGAACCTGAAATAGAACCACTACTACAGAGTTACTTCAGGACTCTACACTGCTAGCCTAGGCCATACAGTGTCCATCTTGATTACTTCCAAAGTGTGGTTAAAGCTGTTTCATACACACACTGTTCACATTCAGATCCTGTAAGATATCACAAAGAATCTGCCCAAAATACAAACATAAATATATATTTTAAAAGTTTTCCAAATATCATATTTATGTAGAACATAATTCACACACATTTTTGTAAGTTACCATATAAATTCTTTGCCTTCAAATCGTTTAACATCTATTTTTGCACACACATACTTAACAACAGCCTCTTTGATGCTGTTTGTGCTGGTAAATGTTGGTTGTCAGATTTTGTTTTAATATTGTACTTACTATGAATCAACTGATGGTTAGTATTCAAAATCTATTGTAAATGAGAAACCCTTTTTGAGACTGTCATACCAAAGTCCTCTGATATGGTCATCAGCACATAATGTAATTAACATTCCTGCCTAAGTTTTATACTGCTCTTTGCTTCTGTGTCTTCTGGACTCCTTGTGCTAGCTTGAAATAGAAATGAATGTTTTTTTCTAAAAAGAATTAGTAATGGGGCTAGAGACATCCTAGTGAAAATTTTAAAATAATTTTTCTTATGTAAGAAAAGAGTAAAAAAAAATTAAGCTGCAAAATGACATCTTTACTTGTAAGTATGTCAGGTTAAAGTTGAGCAAATTTAAAGAAAAAAATCCGAACAGTATGATATATATGTATATGTGGCTAAATATACATGTATACACCCTTAATTAAAAAAAAAAACTTAGACTGAAATCTGCATGAGTTGACACCAATCAATTTCTTCAAAAGTAAGGCAGGATAGGTTTCCTTTATAAGAATAATTTAGAAATGCAAATTGATGGATTTTGCATATCTCTTTTACCATTTTAAATATGGTGTGATAAATGTTTGTCTACGAAGGCAAGGTTTTCTCTTTTAATTGTTACCATTATACACAATAACAAAGTTAATAATTTAGCTACCATTATAACATAGATATAATTGTTTTTAGCTCCACAAATTCACATAAGTAAAGGTAAAATGTCAAGTGACTAAATAAGACTACTCAAAAATGTACACTTTGTGCACTAAATTGCTTCTAGATCTTAGATAATAGTTATACATCATGTAGAAGTCTACTGGTATTAGTTCTTAAGACACTGACACAGCACTTGCTGAAATTTCGAAACAAAATGTTTAAATGAAGTGTAAGTTCTTGGTATAAGATGTCTAGTGGATAGGCACAATTTTACAAATGTTCCCTATTTGCTGTGTATTATTGTAGGAATAAAATATATAATCACCACGTAATTAAATTTATTTCAGATGAATGTTAACAATTGGGAATAACTTATTCTAAAAAGACCTATCATGCATAGTTCTTCTTTTGGTGGGTCAATTTGCAGATCAAATTTAAAGATATATCAGTATTTGAGGTTAAAAAAAAGAGTTATCCCTTCCTGCCACCCCCCCCCCCAAAGTGGGAACCATTTTTTTTTTATTGGTAAAGTGAGTGCCAATGTTGTCTCACATTGATAGATTTCCCATGGATGGCCCTCCTAATCTTTGCCTCTATTTATTTCAAGAAATAATTGATGGCATATTACAAAGTTCTCACTGGGAATGAAATCCTGAAATATGTAAGTCAAAAATGCCTGGTTGAGTAGAAACCTGGTCCAAGAATGCATTGGATAGAATACCTGAACTCACACATCTGCCCTTGGTCAAAGCTGGTCTGATTCTAGCTCCAACATACCCTTTTTCAATAGCAGGGCTGGGGTGCCTAGTTATTGACATACACTAAATAATCTAGACAGGCAGTGGGAACTGGGGGGGGGGGGCAGTTCTGCAGTCAGGAGAACTCGGGGTCAAGTCCTGCAACTGATGAGTACTGGCTATGACTCTGGGCAAATTAGCTTCTCAGTGCTCCCGACAACTGCAAATCTGTTACAGACTTTCTCTAACTCCTAAATCCATTCTTAAGATCTGAGAGCTGTCAGTGACCTTCAGAGTTCATGTAGCCCATCCCTATACCTCTAGAAGGGTGAGTATCCACATTTTTAAAGCTTCAGGGATGGAGATTAAATAGCTTCTCTTGATTACACATGAAATAACTCTACTTGTCAGGTTTTCATATATATATATATATGCATATATACCTATACATATATATGCATATATATGATACACACCTTCTGCTTAAGTTAAAGATGACTTCCTTTTATTCTATTCTTTGTTGATGTGGGGCAATTATCTTTGTCTCTGGGTTATTTTATAGTAGTCTTTTAGTCCTAATTCTTTTCAGTGTTCTGTTAGGTCTTGTTTTTTTCCAACATTTTGATTATTTTCATGGTTCTCTGAGTGCTAAGTTTTCAACATCCCTTAAAAGTCATGATACCCCAGGTTAAATGTGTGCCTCTGGTTAACAGATGCAATTTATTATATTTTCTAAGCTTAGAAGGGAAAGTACTTGTCATGATGGGGGTCACTGAAAATTAGGCAGTATCCACCCATCACAGAGAATCAACTATTTGGCATTTGGTTATTTCCAACCATCATTTGGATTTGTTACAGACATGCACAATAGTGACAATATTCTAGCTCCTGTTATTAGCTTATTTACTCCCTAAATAATCTTTTTCAAACACTGGGCGTTTTGAGATAAGAAGATTTGGAAGTGCCATGGGAATTTGTATTGTAGTTCTGGATTTGTATTCTGTTGGTTTTTACAACTGTGCACGATATATATATATTTGTGATACATGCATGATAAGATTTGAATAAGCTTCCAAACATCTAGCCCAAACTCAGAAACTCCTGGGAAATGACTGTTTTGTTTTCTCTATCTTTTGTTCATTAATGAAATAGATGTTAATAGCTATAGGTAGCTGTATCCTCTTTCTCTCTCAATTCAATAGGCCATTTCATTGTATCTAAAGAATGTAAAGTTACAGCTACTGTGTCAGTCTCCAAAGGATTCACATTGCTTTTTCAGGATTCGCATGGGACTGGAAACCAGTGTACCACAAATCTCTCTAAATAGTACTGAAAATATAAAGAAGGAAAAAAAAAAAAAGAAAACACCTGCCATCTGCTATTTTGCAGCTTTGTTAATTAAGTTCTGAGTTTAAAAGTGAAGCTGTTCTACAAACTAAAATCAAACATGATTTCAATAGGCTGAAATCAATGAAATTAAATATACAGTTACACAGCTACTTATACCTGCTGGGCACATAGAGACACGATGTCTCAACATCCAGTGAAATCCTCACCAATTGGAACATTTGTAATTTTTTTTTTTTTGGTTTTTTTTTTCTCCAGAAGCATATATTACATTTTACACACACATTTTACTCATAAATTATAAATTTAAGTTACACATTATGGAGCCTATAATCTAATTTTATCCACAAGAAAGTTACTTTTTTTTGTGTGGTTTTTTTGTTTGTTTTGTGGTTTTTTTGTGTTTTTTTTTTTGGTTTGTTTGTTTCTTTGCTTGTTTTTCTATGTTTGTTTCTTTTTTTCTTGTGTTTGGGGATATTTTTCTTCCCCTACAACACAGATTGTCTCTTGGTATAGGAACATTGAAACTAGACAAGTTACCCGGGTTTTGCTGTGAGAAATCAATTTTGGATGGAGTTTCTGTGACTTGGTGAAATGAACACATATAAGATAATGACTGGTTAAAGAGGGAAAAAAAAGCAAAACAACAGACAACGGAAGGAAATAATTTCCTTAGGAACACAAGTGTATTCCTTTTTGCCACAGAAGGATATCTTTTGATTCCTTTCTGGGATTTCTTAGTTTTCCTTTTATGGTGAAGCAAGTGTTTCTTATCCACCACAAGAAGCAGTCAGCAACTCCTAATCTCCTCCAGCACATCACTTTGAAATTCTGTACAAGAATATGTTTGATGTATATTTATAATTATATCTCTCCAGCGTTTGCTTCCTGCTTTTCATCTACATAATGTCAGTTATTTTCTTCAGTAAGTTGAGCTAGAATGACAAAAATCCCTTAGTCTAATGGGCTTAGTGTGTGGTTATCTATAGTTATATTGAATCCTTTATGGAAAATCTTTCCATAAGTGCCTATAGTGCTGTAAAATTAACATTTAAATCACCAGCATATTCTCTAGGCGACAGTATTTACAGCCACAGCCCTGAATCAGTCACCCAGTCTTTTCGGTTTCCTTGTGTTTTAAGTCCTCTTACGTTCAATTTCCAGGGACGTTAACTAATATGAACTTGGGAAAGAAAAAACCTGATTAGTAATGGAAGAATGGCTAGACAATGACAGATGCAATGAGTCTTGATACAGCTTACATTAAACTAGGAAAGTAAATCTGAAAAGAAAAAAGTCCCCCTGGAAATCCAGTAGCCTCTTTTGGCACAGTGCAGTGCATTCTCGTGCCAAGTATCCAACAAGCAGTGGTGCATTAAGGGCAAACAGAGACTGTGTGGGTATCATTTATGTTGCTTTTGAGCAGCATGTGAATAGGCTGGTATAATTTACACACTAAGGCAGAAATTTGGATATAATGTTCAGATGCATTCAGAAATGGCAGAAACCACAGTTTTCATCTGTCACAATAGCCCTTTTTCTACTGTAAAATATTATTTCTTGATTTTTGTTTCTCCATATTTGATACAAACTTTGGTCAAACTTTTCCTAGGGTGAAACTAGGGATCTAGCTCTAGCTCTTGAAATTGAGTCCAGTTTCAGTTTCTATTTACATATATACAAGTAGAACAGTTTTTAATACGCATGTAGTTCAGTTGGTTTGATTATATACATTTGCTCCTGAAGTCTGAAATAGCTGGCTTAGTTGATGGGCTTTACATGGGATCCTCTTCAATATTGGGAGAGCCCCGTGAAGATTGGCCGGGAGTGAAGGTCGTCATGGGAATAACTTTGATTGAGTCGTCATGTTCAGCTGTGCAAAAGAGGGCTCTGGGACTGCATCTTCGTCCCTGATCAGAATCATCCTGTACAACAACTCTTCCTTGAGCACCCCTTGCTTCAGCCCTAGCACCATGCCCCAGCTCTTGGCTCAGTGCCCTGGGGGGAGTGGTGCAAATTGCAGCTGCCTGGGGCTCAGGAGGATTGTGGCACATCGCTGTGGTTGTGATCAGATGTGGAGCAGGAGAACTGTGGCGGGTTACAACAGGCTCCGGAGAACGAGGTTGCTGATACTGGGGCACTGCAGCAGGCATCCAGCAAGAGTCAGAATGACCAAGGATAAAGCATTCCTGGGTACAGTTGTCAGAGGCTTCTTCAAGGGTTGGCTGGATAGTTAATTCTGCAGCTGGAAAAAGAAAAAGAAGCCCATGTCATGATCTACACATAGAAGAAAATATATTGAAGAGAATGTTGCTGTTTTTAAAAAAAGTATAGTTACAGGCAAATATAACCAAATCATTGATTCCTTACAGTTTTGCAAATCAGATACCTCAGTCTGATCCCTAAGAGTGTTATAGGGAATATTCACTTAAAAAAATTAAAATGTGTTACAATTAAGGTTACTTTAAGAATGCTTTGCAAATTTTGCTGCACAACCTGAGATAACAGGATGAAATCTGGGAGCATTTTGGAAACCAGAGGCATTGATTTATGATATACAGAAATTGCCAAGTGAGTCAAAGAAACAAGGAGTCAGTTACCTATTTGATTCTGGTCCCCCCCCCCCAAAAAAAATCATCCAGATAACTGAAAGAGAGTAATTTCCTTTCACTTGAATTATCTAGATAACTGATAATACCATATGCCAGATTAGATTACATAATCCACTAGATTATATAGTAATGTAATATATAGCATATATATCATCATAGGATTATATGTGTCATTAGATTATAAACTCCTTGAGGGAAGGGACTATCTTTTTTGCCTCTTTTTGAATCTGTAGCACTTAGCAAAATGCCTGGCACATAGTAAGAGCTTACTAAATGTTTATTGATTGATATGCAAAATGAAGTTGAAAGTTGAGGCAAATCATACCCAAACCATGTTTTCATTGTTTTAAGTGCACCATTTTCCCTTTTTCTACATTTAAGGGAAATTTCCCTTTTTTGTTGATAACTTTTATTTTAAAAGTCTGCCAGTGACATGTAATGCTAACAACTCATATAGTACCTTAAGTTTCCTAAAGTGCTGTATAGAAGCCTACTGTGAAGAATATGGTACTAGGAAATCAGTGTGTGGAATGATAGCGGCGATAGAAAGCATAATTCCTGCCCTTTAGGAGTTTAGAATCTAATGCGCAGAGAAGAGAAACAAAGGAAAAGATGTGAGAAAAGATGTGAAGCCTATTGGAATTTTTCCAATGTGAAATTTTCTTTCATATGTTAAAATACCTTATAAATACATTTCTAAACAATGTACTAAATAACTATGCCCTCATTCTCATGAGTGTTTGTGCTGAAGTTATATGGCAGAGAATAAATGGGAAAACATGAAAAACTTTAGGGAATGTTTTAGAAATTCTTAAAAATCAGATGGGCAGTTAAGAAGAAATTAAATTAATTTAGAATCTAACAGACTATCATTAGATTCTAAGATTTGCCTTGAAGTTTCAAGAATGAACTCTAGCTGTGGTTAATTTTTTAAAAAGAATCAATTTCTTGAAATCAGGACAAAACACAGGTTAGTAACATAATAAATGATAGACTTAAGGCATTCAACCTTGAACTGTAACATACCTTATAAGTATATAAATTTTGGAATACTAAAGAATAAAACAGTTTCCAAATCCTTTGTGTTGAAACCTAGATTGTATTATTCTACAACTGAATGCAATGATCAGAACACAAAGATGCTACCACTTTCCCTTGCAAGGATCCACTCACTATTTGATATACCTGGCTAATACAGAGTGAACAACTTTGGAACATTAGTTACAGATTAACATTTGGAGACATGAATAATAAAATATTTGAAAACACCAAACAAATGATTAAAAGCACATTTTGATGTCAGTGATTCAAAGGAATGAGAAAAAGATCATTTAGAAAAGCCACAAACAATCCAACTGGAACCACAGATTACAAAGTAGTCATTTCAAACAACCTATTCTCTTAACTTAATAAGCTATACCTTTATAGAGATTGAGATATATACATATTTCCAAACTAGAAATAACATATAGCCACATCGATGGACTGGCTTCTGTTTTGGCCCAAAATAATATTACAATTGACAGAAAAGAAAAACATCAAATGTCTTTTAAAAAACCTTAAGCAGAGTTGATATGTGTGTATGTATATATGTATGTACATATCTATCTATCTATATTACACACACTCACTCACACACACTCATGCAAATGCAAACTCAAATGGTGAAAGAATGCCACTAAGTGGTACATGCTTTCAGGAGCTGATACAGTTAGAACAATTACAATTATACCCGCAATGGGCAGTCTGAGGGTATGATAAGCTATTCTCTAAGGTAAATCAAGCTTGGGATTAGAAGGCATGTTTTTTACAGAGGCAGTAGTATAGTAAATATAGTGCAGGAAATAGAGTGAGGAAGACCTCAGTGGGTATTCTCCCCCTTGATATTGACTAGTTGTGTGGCCACAGGCAACTCAACCTCTCTAAGCCTCAGTTTCCTGATTTGTAAAATGGGGATAAGATAATATGTATAGTACCTATGTATCTCATAGAGTTGGAAGACTCAGATAATGTATGTAAATTGCTATACAAACATCAGGGTGCTATGTATAAATGTCAGTTGTTGCTGTCATTATACACACTGCTCTGACATTTCTTAAGAGAAGTTACTCTAGGAATCAAAATCATTTACTTGATCTAGTGTGGAAGCAGGTTAAAATGGATTCATTTGTGGATCTTGAGAGGGCCATTTCTTTTGGATAAGAACTGATTCTGATGTGATGCGACAGAGTGGAATAGACACAGGGCCTGGAGAGTGAGAAACCTAGTTTTGAATTCTACTTCAGACATTAGCAAGTCCCTTCCTCTCTCTGGGCCTCAGTTTCCCCACCTGTTAAATGTGAGTGTTGGGGTCTGAATCTGAGATTCAAGATGCTAAGAAATGTGAATTTATTTCTAAAACATGCCTAAATTCCTGATTGTGTGTGGCCTTGGAGAGGCAATGTGGTGTACTCACTGGGGTGCTGGGCTTGGAGTTAAGGCTTGTTTCAAACCTGACCTTTTATGCTTGCTATATGATCTTGGGCAAGCTGCTTAACTTTTCTCAGATTCAGTTCCCTCATCTGTAATATGGGAATATTAATAGCACTTATCTCACAGTATTGTTATGGGGATCAAATTACACAGTGTACAAAAAGCTTTTTGTCAGCCTTATAACATTCTGTGGTCAGTTGTTAAGACAATTGTTCTGAAACAGATTTCAGAAGAATTGAACGTCATTCCTGTTCTTCATATCCAGTCATTCATATCTACTTGATAGTTTCTTTTGCCAGTCACACTCAGTAATATTCATGGCAGTAGTCTGATTTTTATGACCAAATTTAGATTATCAGTTTACATGCATTCTTTAAGTTTTCAGAAAACTCCATTTTATTTCTTTTTACTAAAATTTGTTAATTCATGTCTCTGTTGCTACTAAAAAAAATGCAGGGGTGAGGGAAGGGGGGTGTTTAAGAAGTTAGAGTAAGCCCAAATGTTTCTTGCTTTTCCTGAATTCTGAGGATTTTTAAAATTCCATTTATTTTTTAAAACAAAATTGGACTCCAAAAAACTCAATTCTAATGCCTACTCATGGCAGAAAGGTAACCCTAGCTTCTTGAAAGGTAGGGCAGTGCTTCAGAGGACAAGATGGAGGCTCAGCATTATTCAGCATGCCACTTAGCAATGAATTCCTTTGTCGGGAAATTCTTGAAACATAAAAAAAATAAGTGATCCTCAATGCAGTGTTTTAGATGAACAATTAATTCTGCAGTGATGGGGGCATAGGGCACAAAGTAATGCAGATTTGGGGCTATCTATAAACATGAATTTAGCTATCATTAAGACGCTTCTCCATTGACCAATGAGTACACACACCACCAGAGGAACTGAATCATCATCATAATGCCATTTTCAGTATAAATTAAACCAAAAGACAAAAAAGTTGCAACTAAAGTGAAGGATGGCTCATGCTCTCTTAGAAAACTATGAAGGAGGTGGCAGTGTTGGTTCTATTGTGCATCTAAATGCAACAAGAAACATTGTTTCATGGGACACTTGGTCATTTTGTTTTGCAGAATTCTTAAAAAGCATTTACAGAAAGACCACTATGAAGATAATTTTGTCTTGAGGGATCTTAGCCACAGGAAGTTACTGTGGGAATAATTTCCAAATTAGCTGTCTGTGTGCAAAAAGACCAGAGATCCACGTCAATACTTAGTCAACAAGCATTTATTAAGTGCTTACTAAGTGCTAAGCACTGGGCATACCAAAAAGACAAAGACACAGTCCTTGCCCCCAGTGGGGAAGACAACCTGCACATAACTATGTATGTGCAAGACAGAGACAGAATAGATAGAAAGAATTCACAGTAGTAATGGGAGTGGAAGGTGGGACCTGCAAAGGCCTCCTGCAAGAAAGTAGGGTTTGAGCTGTCTTTAAGAACACCAGGGAGGTCAGGTTTCCAGATATTAAGGTCAACCAGAACAGAAGGCACAGTCAGGAGATGAAGTGTATTCAAGGAACAGCAAGCAGGGAGATGAGTGTCACCGGGCTGTGGATTATGTGGAGGGGAGTAAAGTGTAAGAAGCCTGGAAAAGTAGGAAGGAGACAGCTTCTGAGGAACTTCAAAAGACAAATGGAGCATTTTATAGTTGGTCCTGGAATAGGGAGCAAGTAGATTTTGAGTAGGGGAAGGAACATGTCCAACCTGAGCTTTCAAAAGATCACTGTGGAAACCAAATGGAGGATTGATTGGAGAAGGGAGAGACTTGAGGCAGGGACATCAACTACTGCAGTAGTCCAGCATCAGGTGATTAGGGTCTCAACTAGAGGAGTGGCTTTGTGAGTAGAAAGGGATGTATATGGAAGATGGCCCAAAGACCAAAAAGACAAGACTTGGTAACAGATAGGGTTTGTGGAGTGAGTGTGAGATTCAGGGATCACTTTGAAGTTGCCAACTTCAGTAACTGGGAAGATGGTTGTACCTTTGACATAAATATGGAAAATTGAAAGAAGGAAGGGTTTTAGGGGGAAAAAATCTGAGTTCTCTTTTGGACTTGCTGAGTTTGAGATTCCTACAGGATATCCAGCATGAGATGGTCAGTAGGTGACGAGTTGAGATTGTGTAGGACCCTATACAGGGCCCAGGTCAGAGCATTGGGGACTACCTGTTGTTTTTGGGTATGAGCTGAAGGAAGAACCATCAAAGAAAACTGAGAAGCAGTGGTCAGATAGGTAGAAGGAGACTCAGGAGAGAAAAGTATCATGAAAATTTAGAGAGGAGGGTGTCTCAGAGGAGAGGGTGACCAGCAATTTCAAAGGCTGCAAAGAGATCAAAACAGTAAGGACAGAGGGAAAAATCATTAGATTTGGCATTTAAGGAATGATTTATGGATTTGGGGTGAGCAATTTGAGTCAAATGATGGGGTAAGAAGGCAAATTTCAAAGGATTTGGACTTGAGTGAAAAGAGAGAAAGGGAGGCACTGCTTCTAGATGGCTTTCACACAGAGTTTGTTCCAAAAATTGGGAGTTAGATAGAGGATCATTGCTAGTAGAGATGGTAGGATCATGTGGGTGCTTTTCAATTTGAAGAAAGAATAAAAAAGAGGAAAAATTGCCTTCATTTTCAACAGCTCCAACCTCACCTACTTAAACACTTAGTTGATACTCAAAAATGGAAAATGTATTAAGGATATACTTAGAGAGATATATAACCAGAAAAGAAATTGGGCTGGTCACGTACTAAGAGTAATGGATGAACTCCTTTATAATATCAGAGTTCATAAAAATATTATAGATAGATATATCAGCCAAGCATTGCCCCTTACACATGGGAACCACTTAATAAATATTATTTAAATTGTTGAGCTGCAATGTATACATATATTATATATATATTTATAATATCTTTCACATAATTATGTAAATCCCAGCAGTAAGATTATTTCACATAAAATATTACTGGAAAAGCATGAGTCTAGTATTTGAATATTTGATTGTCTGGAAAGGCATTCCTCTTCCCCTCCCCCCCCCCACCATAGATTGGGTAATTCATTACCTTTCTAGACAATTTGTCTTTAAAAACTCCTCAAATATAATCCTGACATTGATTTGACACTTGACTACTGAACCAGTAATCCATTTATGATTAATAAAGGGCTGTGTGTGGGACTTAATATTAGCCTCTGGTTGACTTTATAACAAACAAATATCCTATCAAGAAGAAAGTGATGAAGACTCCACCTTTTTCCTGAATTTGAGTTCTATCATACTTGCAAATTTCAGTATCTTATTGGCTTTGTAATCTCATTAAAGTTGGGATCCCTCCATTGGTGTAATCTGCAACCCATCCATGCTCTGTCATTCTATGTGATTCATTCCTATCTGCATTGTCCCAGAGATCCTTCACTGAGTGTCTATATAATACACTGGAGAAAATGTTTTCACATTTCAAGTTATTCTCTCTCTCCCTCTACCTTTCTCTTTCTCCCTCTCCCTCCTGCCCTCTCCATTTCTCGTTCTCTCCCTCTCTGTCTCTCTTCCTCTCCACCCTCCCTCTTCTTTCAGATATAAGCTGCTAGAAATTGCCTCTAGCATCAAATAGAAGCTCCTGTTTGGCCTTGTAAAGCCCTTGACAACCTGCCCCAAATTTAACTTTCTCCTCTCTTTGATGTATATTGTTTCTAATCAAATTGATCTTATAACTCCTCACATATGAATATCATTTAATAAACATTTATTAAGCACTTAGTATATATACTAGACCCTAGTGGTCTCCATTCCTTTGTCCCATCTCTCCCAGGCCTAAAATGCATTCTGCCCTTTAGAATCTCTTATTCACTCTCAGTCTGCACTGCACCCCCCCCCAAGATAACACCCACCACTTCTCCTGTTTTTTGTCTCTCTTTTGCATATGATTTCCCCCCATTAGATGGTAATCTCTTTGAGGGAAAGGAATGTTTTTCTTTTTCATATTTGTATCCCTACTGCTTAGCATAGTGCCTGGCACTTAATAAATGTTTATTGACTATTGAACGTGTTGCTCAAGTGCCTGGATGACTGGAAGGACTGTGGTACCCACAACAGAAATGGGGAAGCTTGAATGAGGGACAGATTTAGGAGGATCTATAATGAGTTATGTTTTAGACATGCCCATCTTAAAATAAAACAAACATCCTGGGGGTTTGCCAAGTTAATGGAAACTAGGAACTAGCCCTGTCACTGGTATAGGGAACTCTCAGAAGAGGGAAGCAAAGATAGAAGTTTAAAGTATTATTTTAGCACAATGAAATAAAAACCATTATTAAAAGCATAATTCAGCCTCTTCTGGCTCAACTTGCACTGAAAGTAAGTACTATTTTTGTAGAATATTTCCCAGGCACTATCTTTGGCACTTGCTTTTTCTATTTCCATGCTGCATTTTTTCTCTTTTTTCATTCTCTCTCTTTGTGTGTTCAATCTGGAAGTTTCCTAAATAAGAATGCCCTGTGGTGCTTCCCTGGCATTTAAATGTGTGTGTGTGTGTGTGTGTGTGTGTGTGTGCGTGTGTGTGCGTGTGTGTGTGTGTGTGTGTGTGCGTGTGTGTGTGTGCGTGTGTGCGTGCGTGTGTGTGTGTGCGTGTGTGTGTGTGTGTGTGCGTGTGTGCGTGCGTGTGTGTGTGTGTGTGTGTGTGTGTGTGTTTTCCACCTTTACATTCATCCTCCTTATCAGAATGGTTGGATTAGTTCACAACTCTACCAAGAGTGCTTTTAGTCCATGCATCCTTTCTTCACCCCTGTTCTTTTTGGGAATGCTTCTGGGTTATCCCCATTACAGATAATGTTTGCCTTTGGTTTTAGATAGATATAACATAAAATTTTAAGAAAGGCTCCTTGATTCCTATACTTTCTAGTGTTTTTAATAGAAAGGAGTATTTGGCTTTTGTCAGAAGCTTTTTCTGCATCTATTGAGATAATCATATAATTTTTGTTGTTATTGACATGGTAAATTATGTGATTGTTTTCCTAATATTGAACCAACCCTGCATTCCTGGTATAAATTCCACACGGTTCTAGTGTTTCATAGTTCTTTGTGATATATTGCTGTAATCTCCTGGCTAGTATTTTATTTAAATTTTTCACGTTGATGTTCATTAAGGAAATTAGTATATAGCTTTCTTTCTCTGATTTTACTCACCTTAGTTTAAGTATCAAAATCATATTTGTACCATAAAAGGAATTTGGCAAAACAAACTTGGTTTTTTTTCTATATAATGCCAAACAAATTGTCTTCCTTTTCTTACCTTACTGTTTTGGTGCCCTACATTAGTCAATCAGCACCTATTAAGCTGCTAGTATCTACCAGGCACTGTTGCTTAGCATACAAACACAAAGAATGTACCAATGATCCTATGATCTTATCAACACATATAAGTATATACAAAAGAAATCCAAAGGTATTCTTTTGAGGAGGCACTAATACCTAATGAGAAATTCCAAGAGACACAGGTAAGGAAACAGTGTGTTCCAGACATGGGTGACAGGATGGGAGATAGTGTCATGTGTGAGTGACAGCAGGAAGGCCAAGTTAACTGTACTATAGAGTTTGTGAAAGTATCTAATTTATCATAAAGCTAAAGAAATAAATTGGAATATACCAAGTTGTGAAAGGCTTTAAACGCCAAACCAGAGTTTGTATTTTATCCTAGAGGGAAGGAATTCACTAAAGTTTGGTGAGCACGGGAGTGAAATGGTCAGCCCTGTGCATTCTGACAATCACTTACTCTGTAGTTCTGTGAAGGATGTACTGGGGAGGGGACTGACTTGATGCAGGGGCGGGGGCACCAAATAACAGGAAGCTGTTGTAATAGTTCAGATGAGAGGTGATGAAAGCTTGATTTAAAGTGGAAGGAGGGAAAGAGGGAGGGGAGAAAGGGGAAGAGGAATGGAGGGAGGGAGAGAAGAAGGGAGGGAGAGAGAGAGAGAGAGAGAGGACGAATTGTGGAAACAGATGATAAGATTTGTCAATTAGCTGGATATGCGGGGTGAAGGAGAATGAGAAGTCAAAGGAGATAGCTAATCTGGGTTATGGGAAGGTTTGGGGGAAAAAATATGAGTTTTTTGGGTTCAATTCTCGCTGTGGGGCATAAACTTTCTCTTAAACTCTTTCATTCTTTAAGTCCGTTGGCCTTTTACTCAACAGAGGAGCTATGACTCCTCAAGGGCAAACTGAAATGGAGAATTGAAGTTTGTCTGAAATCAGGCCTCCAATCATATTCCTGAGAGAAGAAATTTTTTTGGATGCCGAAAGAGTCCACTTCCTTTTTTGTCAGTAAAGGTACTTCAGATGGACTTGGACCCAGAATTGAGTAGGAGAAAAAGAGCAGGTTGGATTTCATTAGAGAGATTGTATAGTGGTTTGTTTCTAACAAACCCCAAATCTGCTCCCTGGTACAAACCTATCTTTCACAAACATAAGTATTCTCCTGGTAATGTTATATGATTGCAAAACGTAGGATACCATAATCCCTGAGGATTCAAAGTTCTGGGTATTTAATCACCAAACATCAATTACCAAGCATTTCTGAAGTGCCTACTTGATCTCTATTCTCAAGAGGCTTATGTTACCCATAAGGCATTGAAGAGGCATGCTGGTGGACCTGAGATCAAATAATGGCTTTGAGGTGCTATGGGAGAAGATGCATAAATATTGCACAGAATGAAAAGATGGCATGTGTACTTGAAGTTCATACTTTAATTTTATGTTACTGTTGGCTTACTAATCTTGACAAAACACACATGAGATCTTTTTTTAAAGTTCACTTCTACTTCCTCTTTTGATAGAAAAAAATGAATGATCAAAATAACTTACATAAAGAAAGGTCAAATTGAATGGGTTGCTATAATAATGCATATTATAGAAAAATATTCTCTGAGTATAACCTAGAAACACACTTTTCATGCCATGTGCTTAGTTGAATTGAGGTTTCTGATCCTTATTCTAAGAACAAGGAATAAGAAATCCTTTAAGAAAGACGTGGTTGAACAGAAGATGTCGCTAATCAAAAAAATCAGTGATAAAATAATCCCAAGGCATAAGTCTTTCCTACAGTCCAGAAGCAGAAATCAGACTTGGTTTCAGCATAGTTGGTAGGTACCGTACTATAAACAATGTGCATACTGATTTCCCCAAACGTGATAGCATCGGGAGACCTTAGAATATTAGAATATTGAAGGAAATGGAATGAGGATAAAATTATATTCTACATGAATTAGATCATTTCTGAAAGGTCCTTTCCAACATTAAAATATTATGATTCTACGAACTGATTCCCAATATATGTAGGGGTCATTCATTTATCAGAAAGCCTATATTCCATTTGTTACTGATGCTGCTAGGTTAGGTCAGTGTGGCTTGAATGACCCAAGGAAGGGACTCTCTGGGCCTCAGTTTCTGGGTCTGTAAATGCTCTATAACATCAACATGTTGGTGTCTCTCAATCTTTTTGTATTACTACAAAGGAAACTGAAGCAGGATACCAGTCTTGGAAAGAGTGAGCAGGGGTGGTTTCTTAACATGATTTTACTAGTATTACACAAAGTTCTTGGCAACTTTTCTTTTATTAATGAATGGAGGTAGGGTGCAGAAGAACTGAAGAGATAGTCATTCTGGGGGTAAAGCATTGTTTCTATGAAACACTTTGGTTAATTATGCAGGCTAATAAAGTTAGACAGCAAGTTGGAGACTAATTACAATTAGATCACAAAATAGCATTCTCACTGCCTAGTTCATCAATCACATATTTGCATGATGAGAAGAAAGTTCATTTGGAGTCCTGTAGAGATACAAAGTCTTCACATAGAGGAAAGATTGGCTTTTATAACCATGAAGGACAAGGGATTTCTACTGTTCCTTGAAAGTTATATTTGCAGCCTAGAGTTGGCATTTACTGAAGGCCAAAGCTTGAAAAGATAGCAAGGGCTTCAGTCTGCTTTTCAGTTTACAAAAAACTCATGCTTATGGGGTATCTGACAGGATGAAAATCTCATTTTGGGAATTGGGAAAAAGAGCTTTTTGGTCCAAGGCCACTGACTCCATAAAAGCCTATAGAGTTACTAAGGGCCAACAAGTGGAACTGATGCCTTTCATCCAATAACCCTTGCCTTTTTGTGCTAATGAAGTGGGCTGGGTAATCATTGCCATTCATAGACTAAGTAGAAAGCTCATACTTTCAGTGGCAAACCTGGGACACAGCTGTGTGTGCAGGAAATCATTGAGCTAACAAGTTATGCATCATTCTTGAGCACATTCTTTTCACTTCAATAGTCTGTAGAGGGTTTATAATACCACCGCTGAATCCCTACATTATCCTGCTGCCTGAGCAGAATTTTACAAGCCTTTAGAAATCAATATTGTGACAATTATTTAAATTTCCCTTTACATTCAAGATGCCACTGTAAGTTGCTTTTAAGAAAACCCCTCCCAAACAGAACATAAATATTTAAAACTATGTATTGATGTTAAACAATATTTTGAGTCTGTTTACCAGAAAAAAAATGTATTTCCCACCAAGCATTACATTTGAAAATCTCAGGTGAGACTCTTAACATACTATAAATTCTCTAGCATTTATGTGAGCAGTTTGTAAACTAATTCACTTGCAATTTTCAATGAGATGCCAGTACTTCATTAGAAAAATATAGGAACAAATGATAGAGACCAGACTTATGATTTCATTGGTATAGAGAATTCCCAGGTGAGAAAACTATCTCTGCCAATCAGCACCTTCTCTGCAATTTATATTCCTAGAGAGTTTCCTAGAGCACTGTGAAGCTACATGACTTGCCCAGGGTCACACAGCCAGTTTGTGAAAGAGGCAGGACTTGAACCATGATCTTCTTGGATCAGAGGTTAGCTTTCTAACCACTGAGAGCAGCTAGGTGGCACAGTGGATAGAGTGATAGGTCTGGAGTCAGGAAAACTCCTCTTTGTGAGTTCAAATCTGGCCTCAGACACTTACTGGCTGTGTGGCCCTGGGAAGTCAATTAACCCTGTTTGCCTCCATTTCTGTAAATTGAGCAGGAGAAAGAAATGACAAACCACTCCAGTGGGGTCACAAAGAGTCAGACACGACTGAAAATGACCAAACAACAACAAACTCTATCCACTATGGGCATACACATGTGTGTTTAAATTAAGAATCTATTATCAACATCTGAAGAGATGTAGTGTCAATTAGGTTCAATTGCTGTTTAACCAAGAGCCAAACCACTCTGGTATTTACTTTTGATTAAATACAAGCTCCAAGAACTGACTGTGCACGTGCATCTTTGGGTTATGGAGACATTAGAAAGGATAAAACAATTAAAATATTGAGGATTACTGGTTGATACTCACTTGTTAAATTATCATATAATATCATGAAGAAAGGTATAGGAAGAGTAAAACGAAAATCACTTCATTGATCTAATTTCTTTTAGAACTTCAATTAAAATACAGTAGTACACTTAAACATATGAAACAAAGACTGATATTGAATTTCATGGAACTTAAGGCGAGAGTATTTGAAGGCTTCCTTCATTAAAGGCCATCTTTGATTTCTCATTGAGGAATGGAGGTGACTCTGGAGTCTTAAAGCCTAGGCCTATCAAGTGAGTCCAAACTCTGAACAGGTATTAAACCAAACTGTCAGGGTCGGATAGGCTCCATTTGTATTCTTTGAGATCTAGTTTACATAAGTTTGGAGAAGCTTATCACTGAAGGTCTTGACTACTAGATTCTTATGTTCCAAACACTAAGGCATGTATGGGCAGAAGGGTGGAAAGGGCAGAGTTAGTCTCTTCATACTGTCGTCCCGCATCAATTATGGTGCCTACTAGTAAGAGTCCATCTCCCAGGATTCATTCTCTCTAGCAATTGGAGAATCAGTTTGGAAGAGTTACTCATAGATACTCACAGACATAACACATACATAGAAACTTTCATCCATTGGAAGAAACAAGTTCAAAGAGTAGTACCTCTTGAAACAGAAAAGCGAGCTGGCTATGGACCCAAGAGAGCCAAGCTGTGGAGAGGAGCAGACCCTGGGAGTCCAGGGAAGGAAGCTGTTTATGAGAAACCTGGTGCTCAAAAGGGAGCTTTGTAAAGACTCCACTAAAGTTGAAAGGACATCAGTTGCAGAATTGTGAGTTTTCTTAGCCGCATGTGTTCCCTCTATGTGTGGCTCACTGCCATTTTACTCTCAGTTTGTGCCCACTCTTCCCATAGCTGCTATGTGTATTTGTGACAGTGAGCCCCAGGCTTTTTTTGTGGGAGGGGGAGAAATATTTTATAGCCACTGCGTTTACTATGCAGTCTTAGTAAATGCTTTTTAATAAGAATTAGCTATGTCTACTGGTTGACTATTAATGGGAAGCAAGTATAGGTTCAGGAATTCCTGTTAGGAGTAGGTACAGAGTACCCCCTTAAACTTGAGGTAGTTGCCCTCCTGTGGAGCCAACATACAAATCAATTAGTGCCAAGTTAGGGAGACCTAGAGGAGGGTCTATAGTTTGGGGCTTGGCTTCAGTCCTTTCATAGCTAGTCTTCATGGATCTCTGTTATGCAGATTTCATTTTCCCCAGTGGCTCCCAGGGTGGTCTATACAGAAGAGAGAAGAAATAACTCCCACCATCCCTGGTCATGTAGAGAACATGAACAAACAGGAAGAGAGGATTTTCTTCTGTTGATGCTTGGAATGGTCCTGTTCCACTCTAAGAAATCAGGGGCTACCAACTACTCCCACTGCTGTTCAGAACCAGGTGCTGTATTGTTCTGAAGTAGGGTTTCTAAGTGTAGAAGCACATAAAGAAATAAATAAGATGTGGCTCTAGTTTATCCCTGTCCCCAAAAGGAATTTAATTTCAGCATAATTTGGGGGGGGGGGGAGGAGAGATTGTAAATTTCTTTTTTTTAGTGAAAATTTCCTTAATTGATTGCTTAATCACCTGATTCAGGTGAGCTTTTGGGGGTGGGGGGAGAGAGAGAATGGGAAACACAGATAATTAAGGCACACTTTGTCCATGATGTTGGATTGGATGAATATTTTTGAAATACAATTTTCATTTATTTTCATGATATCACTACTTAGATGTTTGTTCATTATCCAAGTGTTATAACAAAGGGAAACAAAGAAATCCCAAACAATTTTACCGTCTGGTGCCAGTGTACTGTTTGCCTCTGAGAAAGAAAATTTTTCACTTGGAAAAAAATTAGCCTGTCATGTCTGAATTATGTGTTTTAGTGGTTAATCAAAATAAGAAATACCATCTATATGACTTTTACACTAGCATAATTGTATTTTTATTTTTCATTATGCAAAAGATAAAGATAATTGTCTGATTTTATTAATATGGAACTCTTGTGTGGGCTATAAATGTTACTTAGGGTTTTTTCTCTTTCAATTTAATTTTACAGAAGTAGCAATCAACATTTCAGATGCATTTTACATATTATATATTCAATCTGCTACCTACCATTTTGGAAAGAGAAGCATCAGAGCATTTGTAAAGTAGTAAGAAGGACAAACAATGAATCTAATTCAATCTCTAATGACTTCAACCTTGAAATTCACACCAAAGACAATTTATATTTGAATTACCTTGTACAAGATGCCAAAAGCCAAGTATATGTACCCACTACACATACCCAAGAGGAAATATATTCTGTATTTAAATATGGCTCTCTTCAAATTAAAGAAGCTTTAATAACTCAACTGGACAAAAGAACTGGCTTTACAAAATAAACCTACTTTATTTTAAAGGACAACTAAAGTGGTAGCAGAGAAACAGATTACAGGTGCTTTCATTAAAAAAAAAATACGCAGATCCCTTGTATTTAACGGGTCTCTAATCTCATTGGTGCAAATCACAACTCATCCATACCTTATCTTAGGACAATATTCTTGTCAACCTTCTCCACTAGACATCTCCAGATTTACCCTGTCAGCTTTTAACTATTCCAAGGGTAGCACTGCCTCATTCAGGTTGTAAAACTATTGTTCCTTACTCCTGCTGAGTAACTAACCCATTGCTTTTTCTGAGCATATGTTTTTTTAACAGCATATATTCCATAGACTACTTTTTGTCTTTATATCATCAATACGAATATCCTATTTGTGCCCATCTGTCTCTCTCCACTGACCTTTTGGTACCTGTAACTTTGATTATTCAGACATTGATGCATTTCAAGATTTCATAATCACATAAAATCACTAGGAAAATCTGTATTTTGAAAAGATATGTCTTATTCTGGGAAATTATTTAGAACTGCTAAAAGCACTGTGTGATTTCCAAATGCAACCCAGCCTACTCTCTTCCTCTCATTCAATAATGCCTCTCTCTATACATATACTTGTCTATATATGCATATTTGTATATATACATATGTATGTGTAATATAGACATGTGTATGTGTGTCTCTATGTTTATATCTATATACAGGTACACATGGAATAGATTGTGGTAATAGTGTCCAGACTTTTCAAGTATGTAAACCCTTTTTTAATGTTATAAAAATACTGTTTAAATCTTTAGAGAAAATGTTAAAGTGGCAACGCTTGCACAATGCATCCTCATGGATCCCTTTTAATATCCCTGTAGCCTCCAAGGGGTCCACAGCTCAGTGAATCAGACCAGTCATTCACCTATGACATTGTTCCAGGCAAAAATACTGATTATACTTTTGATGACAGCCAGTGTCATTCTGTCAGTGAGAAAAAGGAGACAGGATAAGTAGAGAGCTTATTTAAAATCCTCATCTCTTTATCCCAGTTCTTAGTGTTGGGGTTATATGGTAGAGGGAAGTAAAGAGGTAAGACATAGACAAGTTTCCTTTGAAGGATAATTTGCAACTTTCAGCAGAAAGAACTCTCAAGAGGAATATTTATGCTTTCACAAGTTAGTTGGCCTTTGGGAGTATAGAAGGAACTGAAATTGAAATAGTGCTCAGGCAGATGGCTTAGAGGATATTTTATCTAGAACAGAGAGTACTTTTGAAACTTGTCTGTGAATCACAAAATTTTTTATCAATATTCTTCCTCAAAATTATGCTACTTTATCATTAGCATCTTCTTCCTTCCCTTAAGGAAAATTATCTATTTCTACTGCTTCTGTTAAATGCAATTTAGAACAAATGGAGATTCTTTTATTAGGGCACAATGGCCCTTGTGCTGGAAGAAACAGAGGAAACTACTTTTTGCCTTTGAATTCTTTGTGTGATTTTAAGAAAGTCACTGGAATATTTTTTCCTTAATATTTCTCTATCCATGCTATTTGTGCTATACCTAGATGGTGATATTGATCCACTAGCAGGAGGGTCTGTATTTTGAATTGTTCTCCCAGCAATGCTGAAGGATTTGCTGAATTGTGGATTTCTCCCATTTACATTCTTTCTTCCTTGTGGCATTCCCTTCTTCTTGTGTCCAGTAAGACAATTTTGTGAAAAATTCTTGTTCTGGATTCAGGGATAGAACATCTACTATGGAACTAAGTTAGATAACTAGCCTTTGCAGGGATTGAACTGATCAGCACCATGATCAATCCTGTTGAGGTAAACAGATAGCATCATCTGCCTTTAATGGCAGGTGTCAATTAAATCTGCACACCATTAGTTTATTAGATAAGGAACAACTGACCAATAAGAACTTTCCAGATTTCCACTATAGACTTTATATATCTTTATCACTTCTAAAAAAAATAGCGGGAGTTACTTTAGAAATGCATTAAGGATGGGAAAGGAACTATTAGCATTATATTTATTATATGTGTGACTTTATTCTTAAACCTCTGAGTTCTCTGTTGTGCACCTCAGGCTGGATAGATGTTTGCTCACTGGAAAAACTTTGACATCAATGCAGCTTGCTAGAATGAGGCAGTACTTCCCACTACTTTTATTTCTATCACTTATAACACATGTTATAAGTTATAAGGATGGCTGCTCTCTCAGGAAACACTCAGGTCTGTATTATTAAGGATGGATTTATACCAACTCTTCACTGCAGTGTTATGAAACTACCTACTTTGTTCATCTTCTACAGAGTGCCCCCTGGAAAGATACTAAATGTGATCATTCATTTATTAAGGGAAAGGAAAATAAGCATTGGAAAGTAAGGATGATGTTCGACTAATAATATTCTGATCACCCAATAAGTGACATTTGAAAGGTAATAATTATGTTTGTAATTGCTCAGACTCAAGAATCTTGTGTTTTCTCTTATTTTTCCAGGCAGAGGGAGCAATGACTCATTAATAATAATAAATTCTTTGAATTCTGTAGACATTTACAAGGAGAAAGAAAATGCAACCAGCATGAGAGAGTACTCAAAGACCATTTTTTTTTAATACTCAAATGAAAGGGATTTAAAGAACTTCCCAATTCATTACTCATAATCATACAGAGGCTATAAGCAGAATCACAGTTCTTTACTTTCCTATAGTGATCTTTGCTATAATTTTTAAACATTCTCCCAATGCATGTGAACTATATATTTCCGCAAAAGAAAATTTGCACTTAGCAAAGGACCTGGCACATGGTAAGTATTTACTTAATAAATATTTAGTGACTGACTACCTTCCAGTCCTTCCCTGCTGCCTATGAACTTGCCCAGGTCCCCCCATTCAGACACCATTTTTGTTGCTAAGAATGGAGAAGGGAACTGGGACTAAAGGGTCACGTGAGGCAGAAGTTATGGAACTCCCTATGACTGCTTCCGCCTCCCATAATCCTTCAGTTCTTTCTTTCACTCAAGAAAACTATTCTTCCCACCAGCCCTCCAGCCAGCAATGGCTGCACTTGTAAACATTTTTTTTAAAAATAAAAAAACCCAAACCTTTTCTTGACCCTGTCATTTCCTCAAGCTACTCTATTATCTTATAACTCTCCTTTTTTATACCCAAACTCCTACAGTTGTATATACTTTTGCCTCTACTTTCTCATTTCTTTTTGTTTGTTTGGTTTTCTTCCACTCATTTCTTTATTGCTCACAGGCTAACTTCCATTTCCATCACTGGACTGAAATTAACCTCTCCAGAGTCTTCTGATGACTTTTCCCGTCATCTTTATCTTCACTGACCTCTCATCAGAGCCTGACACTGTTGATCACCGTTTCCCTAGATACTCTCTCTAACTTTGCTTTACCAGACACTATTCTACTGAGGTTTTTTCTTCCAATCAGTCTGACCACTCCTTAGTTTCCTGTGCAGTGTCAGCATCCATGTTTTACCTCCTCCAAAAGGGTGTAGCTCAGGATTCATCATAGCATCAGAAATAGAGAGATAGAAAGAACCACAGAAACCATGAAGTCCAATTCCTTCATTTTACAGATGAGGAAAATGGGAGGCAGGGAGATTAAGAAAATTCCTCAGAGGAAGATGCTCAAAGTGGATTTCAGAGGCAAAATTTTAATAGCTACTCTGATTCTAGACTCAGTATTTTTCTTCTTCATCACATTGTCTCCTTGTCTGGGGCCTTCTATTCTTTCTCTACATTATACTATCAGCAGTCATCATTATATGCAAATAATTCTCAGATCTGCTTATCTTTCCCTCATCTCTCTTGGGTTCCAGCCCAGCATCTCTAACTGGCTTCTGCATATCTTCAGTTCAACATGCCAAAAACTGAACTCCTTATTTTTCCCCTCAAACCCTCCCTTCCTCCTCACCTATTCCTGTCAAGGGCACTGCCATTTTTCCAGTTGCCCAGGTTGTCAGCTTCTTGGAGTTGTCACTGACCCCTCACTTCTCATGCCTTAAGTCTCCCCTGATCCAGACCACTTTCCACACTGTTTATAATCCTAAGGCATATCTACTTCCTTGCTTAAGAAGCTTCAGTGGGTCCCTATTGCCTTTTGAATAAAAAAACCAAATTCCTCTGTTAGTCTTGAACCAGATTGTTAAGGTCTTCAAAAGACAATCTCCTTTAGGTTGTATACATGTTATAGCCCCTTATGGATTCTGCTTTCCAGCCAGACTGGAATACTTGCTATTTGTTCCCTATAAATGACATCCCATCTACTCTACCACCTTTTACCTGTGCTTTCCTTTTCTGGAATGTTCTAACCTCTGCCTCTTAGAACCTTGAGCTTTCTTCAAGCTCAGCTCAAGTACTGTCCCCTTTGATTGGGGGGGGGGGATTTAATCATTTTTGATAAATCAATAAATTCTATTTATTAAGCACCTACTATGTGCCAGGGATTACTTGTGAGGACACGAAGACAAAAACCAAAGAGCCTCTGCCCCCAAGGATCTTAAATTCTACTGCAGGAAAATAGCACTTGCACATAGAAAGAGGCCCAAACTGCTACAAGACAATATCATGGGGGAGAGAGGGGAAGGGCAAGCACTAATATCTCAGGTAGGGGAGTCAAGAGAGGCCTCATCAAGGCATCAGCTCTTGGGCTGAGCTTGGAAGGATAATAGATTCTACCACGCAGATGACAGTGATGAGTCAGCACGTGCCAAGACAGGGAGACAAGAGAGGAAATACTACCTTGAGAAACAGCAAAGGGCCAGTATTAGTCTGGAACAGAGATTGTGTGAAGAGAAATCAAGTATAACTGGCTCAAAGGACAGGTTGGAGCTAGACTCTGAAAGGCTTATAGTGTGAAAGGTATGAGTTCTGTATTTTATCTAGTCAACTGAGAAACATTTATTATGCACCCTTGTGTGCCAGGCAAGGTGTTAGGTGTTGGGAATACAGAGACAAAAATTAAATAGCCCCTAACTGCAAGCAGTTTACATCCTAGAGACAATATAGAGCCCATTGAAACTTTGTGGGTGCTTTTGGAGCAGGAGAGAGACAGGCAGGCCCATTATCAGTTTGGTAGCTGTGTGGGGGGTAGACTAGAAAGGGGAGAGGCAGGGAGACCAATGAGAAGACTAGTCAGTAGTCTAGATGAGAAGAGCATGAATTGGACTGGTTGTCCTTGAATAGAGAGAGGGGGATAGACATTTAGAGATGTTGAGCAAGTCTGACAGGAAAGATTTGACAGTGGATTAGATGTGAGGGAGGGACTAAGAATGAGGGGTCAGTGATGACTCCAGGGTGGTAGACTTAGGTGACTGGCAACCTGATGGTGCCCTCAACAGATACAGGGACATATATTGTCATTATTAGGGAGTTGCAATAAAGAACATAAACTTTCAGTGAAACATTCTATGAAGCATCAATTTCATTTCTTTTTAAATGAGGGAAAAAGCCTAGTCAAACTGACAAATGGAAATAATATATGTTGTACAATTTTCACGTCAATTGGAGGTAAAAATGTTTTGAATTACAGTCATTTTTGTCCTGTCTGATAAAGAAAATTACTTTAAAATGGATGATAATTTAAAACAAGATAATCCAGATTTCATTGTGCTCCAATCACACCTAAGCTCAGTGATGTAGTGTGTTTCTGAGTAATTTATATCATCTAATATTTCTCCATAGTATTTTGGATCCCCCAAAGAGGAGTATCTTTTTTTTTAATGGAAAAGTAGAGTAAGGCAGGGGGATTATTAGCTTGCTTACTTACAAGCTTATTCTAGCTCTTTGAGATAAAAACATACCTATTTTGTTATTACACAGTAACTAACTTAACTATTTGCCTGGTACATACTTGATAGCTTAACACTCCCAATGTTAAGTCTATAAGGCAGAAATTATTACATTAATAAGTCTCTACATTTAAAAAAGGAGCAAATTGTATAGTCTAAATTTTGAATATATAATGAAACCAACAGTGCCATAAAATACATGAGATTCATATGCAAGCAAAGGCTTTCCTTCTCAGATGACAATTGCCGCCTGGTTCGACAGAGAGAAGGGTTAATGAAGGCAAACCAGACAGCCCTGACCTTGTCATGCACACATATTTCAAAAACATGTCAGAATGTGGTGAATGTTGTGGGGAGGTAAAGTTGCAGGTTGAGAGATCATTAGAGTATTGAGGCAAAATGATAGTGGTTGTAACCCAGATTTGGGAGGACTTGTCTCTTAGTCCTGTTGTCCGTAGTAAGAAGAGAACACAGATGGCAGAAGGTGTGCCCAACTGGATCCAGAGCTAGTATGCCTCCAGCTTTTAAGGGCTCACAGGCACAAAAGGCAGGGGTTGACAATTAAGGCAAATACTGGGAAAGGTGGAAGGGAGTAAACATGACTTGGATACTTTATATAGAAGGGGGTAAAAGGGATGATATAGGAAATGAGGGATGAATAGAAAAAGAGAAGCAAAGGGCAGGTAAAGAAGCTATGAAGGAAAACTGTATCTCGCTATTACAAGATTTTGTAAAATGTAAACTAGACTGAGGTGAATGAATTTGGAGTAAAGCTGGTGGTCAAAGTGTAGGCAAAGGGTAAGATTCACAGGGCAAAGAGCAGCTATACACCAAGACGAAAGAGCTTCAAGGAAAGACAAGAATAACAGGAAGTTAGTTCCTCAGTGAATATTGATAAAATGAAGAAGGGGGTGACAGTTATGGGGAAGAGGTATTTAAAATATGTTCAGGAGTAACTTGGTGTTTTTCTGTGCCAAGTTAATGCAGTGGTGAGAGGTAATCACTTGTATTTTTGTGAGACCCAGGAGGTTTGATTTTCAAAGAGTCAAAATGTAACTCAGTATTCCCTGTCCGTTTCAGGCAAACTTTGTGTACTAGATCAGCATTTGAACATTTAGGGGTGAGATAGCCTCTAGCAGGCTGCAGTACAAAGGGCTTGGTCAACCCGTAATGTGGGGAACCTGACCTTGTTCTTGGAGTTTCCCTCTTATGGTCCTTTTGATGTTTCACCATCATCCCCCTGTATTTATGGCCCCCTATTCGTCTCAGCTCCACCAGTTCCATTCCCAGTGCCAAACACTTCCACCACTGTAGTGGCACAACCCCAGTTTGCAGATGCTGATATCTTCAGATAGCTAACTCTTTATCCTTCACCCCCACAGCCAGGAGAGCTCCTTGTAAGTCAGCAGTTTCATCCATTCTCACCCTTCATTGTGAAGGGCACTTCACAGTGTTTCTACATATTTCCCTCTCTGGTGGCTTTATCCAAGTTCCTCTGCCATTCTAACCTTCCTCTTCCCCACTCCCCAAAGCCAGTGGGAGACATAAGAAACATCTTGTTCACCTCTCCTCTTAAGCTATGACAAGTTCTTTCTTAGACCACCCCTGCCTCATCCTCTCCTTTCTCCAAAGATTGCTCAGCAGTCAAGCAATACATATACATCCAGACTACTAGCTTGGTTTTTGCTTATACTTGTATCCCTGGTGCTTAACACAGGACCTATTACATAATAAGTGCTTAATAAGTGCTTAATAGGTGCTATTATCTATCTACCTCTACTTCTATATTAAAGGTTTATTTTCCCCCTGTAGAATTATATATACTTTCATAGGCTACATTATTCTTCATTGTTAAGTCTTTATGTTTTGCCTTTTTGAATATCACATTCCACACACTGATGGCTATCAGTTAGTTATCCCTCATGCTCACTAAATGACCAGGCCTCTTCCTTTTCTGAGAATAGATCTCTGATATTTTTATGTTCTTTTCATGTACAGCTCATCACTGGTAATATACTGCAACCAGCAGATGTCCCCTCTTTTTCCTATTCAATTCTGGGCCTGTCTCACTGTTTACATGAAATGACTGTATGAAATACATACACATGTGTGTGTATACACACACACACACACATATAGACAGATATACATACACGCAATGCATTCAACACTGCAGGCGATCCATCCAATAATGTTAAATTTTGGGCCCCCCAAACTGTCAGGCAAAAAATTCAGAAAGGAGTTTTCCTCTTATGGCTCAAGAATCAAAGGACCCCAGTTCAAGTATTACCTTATTTCCTTCCTCAGGGAAATCGAGCTAGTCACTTAACCTCCCTGGGCTTCAGTTCTCTCATGTGTAAAGTGAGAAGTTGAATTAGATGGACTCTGAAGCCCTTTTTGGTTCTGGATCTAGGATCCTATGAAATTTTTAAGCTGTGAAATAAATAATTCTCTCTGCCTGCCTTACTCCAGGCAGTAATAACATCTGTTCAGAACAAGGTGACAGCTGCCAGGAGTCCTCTCTTGGAGGTCCCTCACTAACTTGTTCAGTAAGCAAGGAAGCCCACCCGTTGGTCGAGAGAGGATGTGAGTGCCACAGAAATGAGAGGGAGATATAATCCGCTGTGCCGAATTCATACATATACACACTGCATTTCCATACCATGCAGATTTCTGTGCCTGTTTCTTAATGTCAGAGAAGGTTAGGGGAGGGAAAGAGAGAGGGTAAGTGTGGTTTATGGCAAGACAAGATAAATATTTTGATCAAACATCTAAATAAAGTCATAGCAACTCTCCCCTCATCGGAATATAGAGACTTGGGGGGAAATGCTGAAAAGCACTAAAGACTGAAAGAAGAGGAAAAATGCATGGCACCCGAGAGATAGGGAGCTGAGAAGGTGCCTGCAGGAAAATGTTTCTAAAATGAGAAGGGATAAGGGGAAGTCAGACCAGAGGCAGAGGTTGGAGAACAAAGGAATAGTTTTAGAGGGAAAAATGTATGCATATGAGTTACTATCAAAGTCTGAGAGCCATGTGAGAATTCTATATGTGAATGTGATTAATAATGAATAGACCTAATGAAAAAGATATAAGATTTAGGAGGAAAAAGGCAAGTAAGCTCATTTGTGTGTGTGTGTGTGTGTGTGTGTGTGTGTGTGTGTGTGTGTGTGTATGCGCTTGGGTGTGTGTATTTCCCAACGAAAAACCAGAAGGATAAATAATATGAATTAAGTGCTCTAAGACCTAAAGAAAAAAAGTCACAAAATTAAGGTTTTCTTCATATTATTCACTTGAAGCAGTCTTGGGAGAGCTTACACTGCAAAAACAGGATATTTCACAGATCTAGGAAAGGCGTAGGTGGGGAAACCCCTTCTCCACAACTTAAAGCTTCAGAGCTGCTTAGAATATTGAAAAGTTAAATGACCTGTCCAGGGCCACCCAGCCAGGATGTGTCAGAGCTGGAACTTGAACCAAGTCTTTCTTGGTTCAGGGCCAGCTCTTTTGTTCCGATATAACCCTGCCTCTCTTCAAATAAAGGATGTTTATATTTCAAAACAATCTCCAGCACTGCCCAGTTTTAGCATTAATCCTCATACTGTGCAGCTCAGTTGAAGATGTAAGGGTTAAGAAGGATGAGGGAGCATGCTCTGTATTTGACAATTCTGTAAAGATCACCTGTGAGAAAGGATTGGTTGTCAGTGCAGCCCAGGGCGGGGAAAGGAGGGAAGATGTAGTACTTTAAGCAGATTTTTTGCACCATCACTGAAGTTGCCAAAGAACAATACTCAGTGCACTTAAGCAGCACATTTCCTGTTAATTAAAATTCTGGGTTCACATTCAGGCTAACGAGATCAGAATAAATCAGGTTTCTCAGTTGATTTGATACATCCCATTGAAACCATGAAGTGCCCACTATGTGCAAGATACAAAGAAACAGACAGACACCATCAAGCACATGATCTGAAAAATCTGAACAGCATTCTCATAATGGAAAATTAGCTGAAGGGCTAATGATATTTATCTAAGAGAATGAAATGCTGCTTTCCCATATGCTATTCTGTTGCAGAACACAGGAAAATTCGGAGAGTGCCTTAAGGATCTCAGATGAACACACCCTTGGTTTTGGGCCACAACTTTTCATAGCCTCCTCACCCCACTCTCTCAGGATTATCACTTTAATAAATTCAGCATTAGTCTATTGTCAGCCAGCCGTGGTAAAATCATTTATTTATATTTAAGATTTATTGGTCTCTGATTCATTCTTTTAAAATCCAAAAAGAACTCATCTCTACCAAAAATAACCCACGAGAGAATTAGTCAGGAGAGCAGTGACCAAGTTCTATGAAACTTTTTCTCCTGTGCTTAGTAAATCTCCACTATTCCCTCCTTTGAAGATGCAAGACATTTAACAGCATTGAAGGTTCTCCTGGGAGCATGAATATGGTAATGCTGTTAGCCCTTTAGGAGCATCTAAGGGAGAGGAAGACATAGTTCTTGACATCATTGCACTATGTTTGCATAAGAACGTTCTGAATTTCATTGCTCTACTTCTGTTACTGAGCACGAGCACAGCCTTGGTCTGCTTTGCCTGGGCTGAGATATACAGCATGGGGAGATGTTCTACATTCTGGAGGCTAGAGTTCTAAAAGGAAAAAACAAATTGAAGTGTATCTAACAATAGTAAAGATGACATTGTTTTGCCCAGACATATGTCGAAACTATACTTTTCTCTGTGAAATGTGATAATCTATGTTTTAACCAGTAGAATCTACATAAAAATAGGATGAATTTGTATTTCTTGTATACATTTTTACCATCTATCTTTTAAACATATGGCAGGCAGCCTACACTATATAGCAATTTCACTCTGTCTTAGGATAAATGAGAGTATACAAGAGATGGTCAGTCAATTAGCATTTATTACCTATTATGTGTCAGGCACTGTGTTAAGTGCAAAAAAAGGCAAAAGACAGTTCCTGCCCTTGAGTTCACATTCTAATTGGAGAAACAGCATGAAAACAAATATGGACTAACAAACTCTATACAGGATAAACATAAAATAAGCAACATAAGGAAGGCAGTGGGATTAAGACAAATTGGGCAAGATTTCCTGTAGAAAGTAGAATTTTAGCAGGGACTTGAAGGAAGCCTGGAAACGGAGATGAAGGAGAGCATTTTAGATATTGGGGAGAGTCTGAGAAAGTACCTGAAGCTTAGAAATAGAATATCTTGTTCTGGGAACAGCAAGCTGGCCAGTGTCACTATTTTGAGTTTGTGGGGTGCTACAAGGTGTAAGAAGACTTGGAAAAGTGAGGGTTCGGCTGGAGCTGTGGAGGCTAGGTCATGAAGGGCTTTGAGTGCTAAACGGGATCTTGTATTCAATCCTGGAGGCAAAAGTGAGCCACTACTAGAGTTTATTGAGTACTAGGGTGATCGGGTTGAACCTGTGCTTCAGAAAAACTGCTTTGGCAGCCAGATAGAGGATGGATGGATTGGAGTGGGGAGAGAGGTGAGGCAGGCAGACCCACCAACGGGCTATTGGAACAGTCTGGGCGTGAAGTGATAAGGGTGCGCCCCAAGGGGTATTAGTGTCAGAGGAGAGAAGGGTGTGTATTCAAGATATGTTGCAAAGGTGAAATTCACAGGCATTGGCATCAGCATCAGCTTGGATATGGGAGGTGAGAGTGAAGAGTCGAGGGTGGCTCCCTAGTTGGGAGCCTGAATGACAGAGAAAATTGTGTTGCCCTCTCCAGTAACAGAGATGGTAAGAGGGAGAAGGGTTTAGGAGGAAAGATAACGAGTTGAGTTTTGGATGTCTACTGGACACCAATTTCAAGATGTCCAGTAGAAGTGTAGGATCATAGTTATAGAGCTGCAATGGAAAGCAGATACCATCTAGTCTGACTCTTTCATTTTTCTACTGATGAGGAAACTGGTTCTCAGGAAGATTTAAGTGACTTGCCCCAATGGTACAGAATATACCATAATATCAAATTCTCAAAAGAAATATTTGGTTAGACTCATGTAAGATCTTTAGCTTGTCCATTCACTGCACCACATCAGAGTATATTTAATCAGAATAATAGTCTTAATGAGACAATCAACAAAGTAAAAAAATTACTGTTAAGAAAAGGCAAGAATCTCAATGATATGAATTTAGGTGAAGGGTTTTTATGAGAGACAGGTTTGAATTTTTTACCTTCACAATGAAAAACTCATCTGCCTCATCTAGAATACCAAGGGGCATCAGCTCACCAGCGTGTCAGTAAAGATTCTCTTTCATTTACCACGGAGCATTGAGTTGGGCTGCTTCTGTGTTTGGGGATCTAATCTTCATTTTTCCCACATGAATAGGGATACTAGCTCTGATACCAATATCAGGGAGAGACATTATTATCAATTTATGACTGTTTATTTCCCCTGGATCTCCCCATATAGAACATGAAAAAATGTATTTCTTTTCTTCTTGTCAAAAAAAGGAGCCTTAGAGATCATTTATGTCTATTCTCCCCATTTTACTGATAAAAAAATTGGGCCACAAAAGGAAGTGACTTGTTCACAGTCATTCAGCTAGTTAGTAGCAGAACCAGGAGATTTAAATTCCCTCCACTCCTGTCAGCACCCCACAATGCTGGGGAAGAACATTCAAAAACTGTTTAGTATTTATGTAAGCTCCCAATGAGGAAGATTAGCATTTGTTCTTTACTTTAGAACATCTTACAATTAAAAGTTGTGATCAAAACTTCACTGGAAAAGATAACATGACATTATTTTCTGAATTGTTAAATGAAAAAAAATACTACTTTTAGAAATTCAGTTTTTCTCTTCCTATGAGATTAAACTATGGCTGATTACTAAGTGTAATCATACTAATATTCATCACCCTGCTAACAAATATGCACTCCTATATTTTAGATAAACTAAGAAAATCTTAAGTCTGCTAATCAGCAGTCAAGCAATATATTAATTCTTTTCACTCTATTTTTAGGATGGATGTCTCAGTAAGCCATTTTTCAGTTGTATTTGACACTTGTTGTCTGATGTTCATGTTAATTATGCGAGGATGTGCCTATTCATAATACAGTGTTCTCCAGTCTCATAAAATCAAGAATTATAGCAGACAAACTTCTGAATTCTAATCTGTAACAGGAAGCTTAATAGTGAGACTGCTTTTAATTTAAGGTGGGCTTTTGTTTTGCTTCATTTTGTTTCAGTAATACCTCTATAATATAAAATGTGGGTTTTAATGGTCTGGTTTTTGAAGGATAGTGACTTAGTCAGACCAGATTTAGGCTGGTCTCCTCACACACAGGGAATTCAGATTTTTAAAAGAGGGAACTGAGTTCTGTTGCCTGACAGACTGAATACTCATTTGACTTAATGTTTTATTTTTAAACTCACAGTTTATCTATAGAGATAACCTAAAAGTGTTTGGTTTTCAAAAAAATCTATGTGGCCCACTAAATTATAGCTAGCACCACTATTGCCCAGTACCACTTCCTTGCCTCGGCTACCTAGGAGGTGGAGATAGTTAAGAGAAAAAAGCATCTATCTGCTTGCAATAAGTATATTTTACCACCCCACAGACAGATTCCCATTAAAATCAAGTCAATGAGGAATAACACAGAAATAATGTTTTTGATACCCAGTTTCTTTTAGGCTCACTGTCAGATTTCTTTTAAGTTGCTGGTATATCATCCAATGCTAATTTTCATAACATAATTTTCACATTTTAAAGATTTTGCAGCCCCCTGGACTTCAAATGAGGATGCTTGGCAACTAATTTCTAAGGTTCCTTTCATCTTTAAATGTTATGATCCTTTGAAATTTACTGGGATGTTCAGTAACTCCCAATGCATTTTTAAATCCTAACTCTACTGGAAATACAACTCTACTCTCTACCATTGCTCCCATCTACCTATTTATGTCTGGAATTTGATTATCCCCCCCCCCCTTTCCTTTGATTTCAGCTCTCAGGATTTGTTTCCTTAGATTTAACAGCCATAAAAAACCTATTTCTTTCCTTGATGTCCCTGAAGCAAGTGTGTACCTCCAAGGAAGAATGCTGTAGACATAGCCACAAACCTTGTCTTGGGAATGAACATTCATTAGTTTAGATGTAGCAATCCATAGAGTAGCCACAGTATTTCACATTTCAGTTGTGGGCACAATGGATCAAAGTAATATTTAACCTGAAGCATTGGATTTGAAGCATGGGGCTCTCAAAAAGGAAAACTGTCACCAAGAGACGGTGATTAGCCTTAGCTAATCTCTGCTCTGTAGGCAAAGTTCCTTAGAAACATGGTGGTCAGCATGCTCTGGGGCAAAGGGCATGGGGCTGGGTCCAACTCTCCTCTCTGATGCTTGCTTCTTGTAGTATCTCAGACAGTTGACTTAACGTCTTTTGGGCTCAGTTTCTTTAGTAACAAGCATTTATGTTGTGCTTTAAGGCATATATGCTCTCTTGCTCCTCACAACAACACTGGGAGGTGGGTGCTATTTATTATCCCTATTTTTCATATAAGGAAATAGAAAGTGAGCAATGATATGCCTAGAGTCAGGCAGCTACTATGTGAGGCTAGATTTGAACTCAGCTTCTTCCTCATTCCAGGCCCAGCACTTTCTCTACTGTGTACTTAAGTTCTTCATCTGCAAAATGAAGAGACCGTGCTACATGGTCCCTGAGGTCCCTACCAACTCTTGAGCTATGGTCCTCTTGGGCTCCATTGAAAGACAGAGTTTGTGGACAGCTAGGCTTGTGGAGGTCTCCAGGAGGCTGCTTTGAGATTTAGCTCAAGATTTTAACAAACTGAGTTTGTGGATAGTTCAGAATGACTTCTTATAACTTTCTCTATTCTACCAATCTTCCTACTGAAGAGTAATTATGGACTCTCCAAACTGTAACTTTCAAGCAACATAGAAGAATACAAGGATTGCCCCAAACCACGATTTCCCTAAGTTCTGTGCACATTTGGGAGCTGGAGCCACCAACAGACAGAGCAGTTCTATTTCTTACAGTTATTGGGCCTGAGAATTGAGATGTTTAAAACAATCTGTAGCTTAGTCAAGAAGAATGATCTGATTATAAACTGATCCTACAGCAATGTAAGAATTATCCCAGTCGAATTAAGATACACAGGCACTGGGGTAGGGAGATCCATCCTGCCCTACTGGAAAGTCAGAGAGGTGAGGGGGAGGACATAGGAGAGAGCAGATTGGGGGAGGGGTTATACAGTGGAATGGCTGTTTTGAGGTGTTGGGTAGGGGAAAGATGGGGAGAAAATTTGTAACTCAAAATCTCGTGGAAATGAATGATGTAAACAAGAAAATAAATTAATTAATTAAAAAAAGAATTATCTCAGTCTTATAAATTAGGGATTAAAAAAACTTTATCTTCAACTAATGGAAAAATATTAGAAAGGGGTGTGTGTGTATGGGGAGGGGTGGACACTAAACCAAGGCTTGTGAGCTAATACTACTATTTGAGGATGCCATAAAGTGATCATATTTCCAAGCAGTCCTTGCAGAAGAGTAAATGAGGAAAGACATGGAGACCCAGTTCTACTTAGATTGAGGAAGGTGCTGGTGACTGATTTGGGGGATGGCCCAAGAGCATAAGTACCAGGGAACCCTGGTTACAATGGTTCTTTCATTCAAATGTCTTTAGTGAATTAGCTTCGCTTTAGGTACCTTTCTTTCTCTAAGATTAGGACTTCCAGTTTCCAAACTAGACGAATCATTAAGCAGAAAAAAAATTCTTACCAGCTAATTTACAAGCAATATGCAGTTAAAACACTGTGTCTGTTTGGACACGGATTTGCATCATATGCTTTCTCTGAGTAAGCTCTAACTTACAAGCATTTCTGACAATGCCCTATTCAAGGAATATCTTACATCTATATAGATTTCTAGTGTTTGCAAAGCACTTTCCTGAGATTCAAGTTGAACCATATTTTATTAAAACTACATTTAAAACTCTGTGAGATAGGTACTAGCAGTATTATTAATCTCACTTAACAAATGAGGAAATTGAGGCTAGGTGATTTGGCCGTGTTTGTGCACCTAGCAAGCGTCAGAGGGAGGATGTGAATATAACTCTTTTTCAAATTCCAGTCCTCTTTGCAACATTCCATATACTGTCTTTAGTTTGGGATATTTCCAAAAATCACAGAATCACAGAGCTGGAAGAATCCTTCAAGTTCCATTTAATCCTTCATAGATGAGCTACTTGCAGTATTTGCTAGGTGTGTCTCTTGATCATTTCTTTCTCCTCTTTTAGGCTTCCACATTTTAGATCAGATGTTTTGGTTGCCTGTTTTGTTTTTTGAGGCAATTGGGCTTAAGTGACTTGCCTAGGGTCACACAGCTAGTAAGTATCTAAGGCCAAATTTGATCTCAGGACCTCGTGACTTCAGAGCCAGTGCTATATCCAGTGCACCACATAGGTTCTCCTAGACCAGATGTTTTAGAAGGTATCTTTCTGCTGTGACATAATAGGATCATATGAAAAGAATCTGAGAAAAATATTGCCAGAAGTCATGGTATATAGGTAAGGATTTGCAAGGGGAAATACCAAAATTTCCAAAAAATATTCCAGTCAGAAGCCAGACTGTTAATTAGTCACCATTAATTTGAATCACTATGGTATGTCTTATGGTCAGTCAACAACATGATGCCAGATACTTACTGGAAAGATTTCAGTTATTTTAAATGGAACCTCTACACACACAGATTTATATTCTGTACTTGCTTCCCACATAAGTTTTTAGTTTCTAGCTCAAATGTTTGAGATAGTAAATAACTGGGGTTGACTTTTCTTGTTTTCTGACTCCTGATTGTTTACCCAGCAAAATCATTTGTGTGTGTGTCCTACACAGAGTCCCCTCTGAAATAACAACCACACATTGGCATAACTTGGAGCTCCCAAATACGACCATGGAAGTCTGCCTGAGGAGTAAAGTGAGGCTCATAGTACTAAAAGACTTTGCCATTTTAGGACCATTAGATCTTCCTTCAATTTGAAAGATGAAAGATCATTTACGGAAGTCCTAAAAACATTTTCTTCAATACTTTTACTCTTCAATTTAGCAATGCAGGATTCAAGAGGCCTAAATAAGGCACTAGGAAAGCCTATTAAACAACTCCCTCTCTTTAATTTGTTCTCTATTCATATTTATTTTGTAATTCATCCATTTTCCCCTAAAAATGCTATTAACATGCCTATAGTTAATTCATTATAGGCCATTGCTTCCATTCATACTCATATTTGCAGAATATATTCATCAAAAATAATCCGATTTGAAAAGATAGATTTGGATTCTGACAGAGCATAATTTATCATGGCTATGAACAAACCTCCCTCCAATTGAGCTCTTTGAAAGTTGGAAGATGAAAATGTAATGACTAGAGAACTTAGAGGGAAATATGAACATGCACGCATGCACACACATGCACATACACACACACACACATGCACACACAGGCTGGATGGGGAAGTGGCAAGAAAGAACTTCGTGGGAAAAATTTGCAGGTTCTTGATCCAGATTCCATTTCACTCTTTTCTTTTTACTAGCCATGGCATTTCAGAGGAGAAACATCACTGACCAGGAGTCACTGTGCTTTGCAGAAATGTCACTGATTCACAGAGGGTTATAAGCTGTTAATCAACAGTTACAGCTTTAAAGAAAATAATTTTTCCTCCCCCATTTTACTAGTTACAACTATATTCTATGCAAAAAAAAATCAACATGGTTCTTAAGAATGAAGTAGTACTGATTGTTATATGAAATTTTCTAATGAGATTTGGATCTAAGGCCATATACACAGACCTCCTGTAGACCATAGCTGGGCTAGCAACAGGAGAACAGGGCATATTGGACCCTGGACTCTGTTAAGAGAATGGCTAGTTTTCAATTTCCTCTGCCACTTTGTTTTCATTTATGACTCTGGGGCATATTAATACAAATTACCTTGATTTTCTTCAGTTCCCACTAGAACTTGGATAATTACAATGATGAAAATGATAGTGGATGTTAGAGATAGCAGAGTATGCTGGAGCCTATTACTTCAGTCAGTGGGATGCTGTTACTCTGAATGGCACATTGTATACCTAGCCTGCCCTGGCTGTTTGGTATATGGCATATCTTTATAATATGGAAAGCCTCATGCCTTCACAAGCTTTATAACCAAAATGTCTTCATACCCTCAAATTTTGAGTGTTTTAGGGTATTGATGTCAGACTCAGATAGATATGAGGGTCACTAATCCATATACAAGGAATCCTACAGGCCACATACTGACTTTGTTTTAAAATGTAATATTATCTATGTTCTATTCTATATTTTGTTAGATATTTTGGAAATACATTTTAATCTGGTACAGGCAGTACTCAGGAGTGGTTTAGATTTTATTGCTCAGTGAGCCAGACCTTACCAGATGAGCAACTATGATCAACTACAATTTGTGCCCAGAGGCAGTTGCCTGGCACAGTGAATGGAGTGGTAGGCCTGGAGCCCTAATCCAGCCTCAGACCCTTAATAGCTATGGGACCCTGGGCAAGACACTTTGCTTCTGTCCTCCTCAGTTTCCTGAACTGTAAAATGGGGGTAAGAAAAGTGCCTACCTCCACAGGATTGTTGTGAAGATCAAATGAGGATTCGTATATATATATTCGTATAGTGCCTGATAATATAGGGTCCCGTTCCCTCTCCATTCCACTTTCCGCTAGTATCATTCCCAAGTTAAAGCACAGAATCATGATCCTGTTGGCATATCCTCCCCTAGGAATTTAACAAATGAACATGGTAATCATCTATCTCAGATGGTTTAGGTATAGTAGAGTATTCAGGCCAAGGAGAGCTCATTGGGAGCCCTCTCACATTGATAGCTTCTGTATTTTATGGAGGTATGAATATGTATCATTGATGAAAGTGTTTGAGTAGGGAGAGGGGTCAGTGTTCAGAGGCATGTATGTATGTGTACAGGCTTGGGAATTATTTTGATTATGTGATAGAAGGTAACAGTTTATTTTAATGTCTTTTCAATATGAGAGAAATTAGGGAAAGATCTTTAGAAAATCCAGAAGCAATTTCACTGTTGTCTTACAATTTTGCCATACAATCTTTCATGCTGGAAAATTTAGTTTGTTGGTTTTCATTTGTTTTAAGGAGAAAATTTAAATATTGATGACAAGCCAGTTATACATTCATGTGACACATAAGAATCTTTCCAATTACAGGCTATGCTTCTGTTTTGATATCTTTTTTGTTGTTGATTCTACTTTTTCTCGGTTTTGTTATTAAGATTCATATGGTCTATTAAGCTTTATGTTACAATCTTCCTTTTAATTCCTAAGAGGGAGATTAGATTTTAGTAATGGTGTCAGCTTATTTGGAATCTGAGTGTTCAAAGATAATCTTTGGCAGGTGTGTCTAGAGTGACAAAGGCTTTCAGAATCTCCACCATTCCCTGCCTCTATGATCTTGTCCGCCCACATCACCCCTGGCCTTTGCACCTCCCAGTGTCTTTCTTTCCAGGATATTCTGATGATAAGAACTGAATTTGCTTCAACTGAAAGAGAATAATGACAATGGTTTTACAAACTACCAAGTGCCAGGCAAATGTGCAAGCCATTCAAGAGTTCTGTGGTGTGGGCACCATGGGAATTGTTTTCACCATTTCACAAATAAAGAAAAAGCAGCTCCAAGAGGTTCAGTGACTTGTTCAGGGTCATCGAGGTAGCATCAGAGTCAGGATTGAAAACCAGGTCATGCTTCCTTGAACACAGGTCCTAAACTCTGCCAACCAGCCTTCTGCTCCCTTCTCAAACCTGATCCTCCAGTCTCTGGGCAGAGCCCCTTGTTCCTCAAAGCACACTGAGCCCCAGAAAATCTAAGGACAGGGAAGGAACAATGAAACTTTTATGCTGTTTGATGGGCCCACATGTCAGCACAAAACTGAAATCAGTTAAACAATTCCCTCTTAAGATCCTAACGGAAGGTCTCCAGGGATTCAGATCTTATCCATTTGACCATATTCTTCAAGAGAGGGCTGGGGACTCCCTGCGGGCTCTGGCTTGATTTCCAAGGGGTAAGTGATTAACCATAGGGTGATTGTACGTAATGATGATAGGAACATAATTATTAGTATACTTGTACCTGGATAGAGTTTATAAATATGCATATTGAGGTTGCATCTCAGAAGGTTTTACTGATAGGGACTTGTGATGCAAAAAGGTTGAAGATCAATGTTGTAAGGTATGGATTGAACTATCCATAGGGTTGAAATAAAGATCAAGCCAAACTCCAGGACAGCACTCTACCTTTGTTCCCCATGATGATGACAGTGACTATCTATAAAACCTTGGCTGTCCAAACACAAAGTAAAGGAATGGTAGTGTGAAGTTCAGTAGGATTTTTCCCCATCTGCTTGTGAGTCCCAGTTGAATACAAACACTAGTAATAAATCCCATTTCTTTACAAAGGAGCTCTGGTTTTGTCACCTGGGAACTCTCTCTACCAAGGTAGTCTATATTCAGTCTCTGATTTGGTAGGTAAATCCCAGGGTGTTGTGCGAGGCTCAGAGAGGTGAAGGTGTAAATGCCAGAGATGGGATCCAAGCTCAGATCTTCCTGATGCCAAGACTAGAATTCTCTCCTCTATGCTAGGCTGACTCACAAATTACATTCATATATGAAATCATATCAGTGTAATGCATTAAAATGTACAAAGTACTGCAGACAAAAAGATAAAACACTGAGAAACCTGATTCTTTTCTTTACTCTTAGAGACTCTCCCACCATCTGTATCTTTTTTTTCTCTTCTGTTCTCTTTCCCAACTACTCCCTTCTTCCCCTCGCTACCCCCACCTCTTCCTTTTCCTTGTAAGTGTGTAGTATCACCTGCCTGTCAATGGTTGTTGATTATGGATATTGTTTAACTTATACCTAAAGAGATTGCTGACCCCTGTCTGAGAGGAGAGGAACTATAGAAATATGAAGTTATGACATGTTTTCCCCTTAAAATAATTTTTTAAGTAAACAGAAAAAAATCCTTTTTCACAAGGCTGTGTCGTCTACTGCTCAGCCTGATGTTAAGGAACAAATGTTTAATCTGAGGACCCCTTCAAACACCCTATTCCAATAGCATCAGAACACTTTTCTCTATTCATGTTATTTTGACACGCCAATAACCCGCTGCTTATGGCAATCTCTTTGCTCAAATTGTACCTCTGATCTGGACTGCTTTTGTCCAATGCATCAAGTTCCTTTGTGGGGGACTGAAGGCCTATGGAGGAAATCTGAGAAAACACGTGGTTTCATTAGAGTCACCAGTGATATATTTAACTTTATCTTTCTTTATCACAACCCTAGCAACTATAGAACAGGATGGGATCCTCTATTTGGCATTACCCACTATTAACAGTTTGCCTTAAAAGGGTCAATTATAGCTAAAGGTAATTCAAGACCTGTGATTTAACCAACCAATTACACACACACACACACACACACACACACACACACACACACACACACACACACACACACAGTCCTTCCATAATAAGACACATCTAATTTCTCAAAACCGCTCGACAAAAATTCTTAGAATTGTCACTTGCTTTTCCTTCTTCATTTAAGCCACAGAGGAAGGGAAGGACTAATTAATCTGAGAACTCCTGAGAAATGGAACTGAGGGATTAGACATCTGCCAGAGTGGTACAGTTTTAGTACTTGAGTCTAATGCAGTAATTCACATTGTTAAGGCAATTTCTAACTCTTCTTGTTCCCTTTATCTTGTCACTTACCAGTTAACCCCAGGACCTTGTAAAGTTAGCTAGGTGATGCAGAAGATGGATGGTTAGACTTGGAGTCAGAAAGATTTTGTATTAAAATCTTGCCTCATTTAGACATTTACTAGCCAAGTGACCCTGGCTAGTCATTTCATCTCTCTTGTTTTCTACTCTGTAAAATGGAAATAATAACAGCACCTACTTTCTATGTCGTTAGGGGGATCCACTGAGATAATATATGTAAAATGCTTTGCAATCCTTGAAGCACTAAATAGATACTAGCTATCATTATTCCAGCAACCATTCCCTGTCTCTTAGATAATTTCAGTTGCTCTCTATGGTCTTATTTTCAGAACTTAAAAACAACAACAAAATGCTACCATTTCACCTCTCTTCTCCTCCTAAGGGACAAACTTCATGAAAAATAAAATCCATTTACACAAAAATACCCCCTTTTCCTCTTCACTTGCCATCTCCACATCTTGTGGTCTGTCTTCTGTTCCAACCACTTTTACTTTAACTGCTGGCTCAAGCATCATCAGTGATGTTTGCCCCAAATATCTTTTTCTGGCTTCCTTTATATCTATGAAGTCATTACCAGTTTTTACCATCCTCTCGCAGGATACCTCCTCCAATCTTGTCTTTAGACACATGACACTCACTTGGCAATTATCCGTTGTTGTCTCCTTTTCCAAACCCTTTACGATGTCTGCCTGTCAGCATTCTGATCTTGGCCCTTCCCCTTTCTCTTTATACGCAGATGACCCCTTATATCTGGCGTTGACCTCCCTACAGAGCTCCAAGTCAGCATCACCTGCTGTGCTGAGATTTTGGACTTTGCCATTTCTGTCTGAAGCAAGTCCATTTCTTGACTCTCCCAAGTCTTTGTCTTTGTATATATCTTGTCTCCCCAGTTCAATGGATGCTTCTCAAGGGGACAGGAGAGTTTTGCCTTTGTATAGCTAGCACCACACAGAGTGCCCTCAATAGTCGGTTAATAAGCACCTACTTGGTGCTAGGCACTGTGCTAAATGCTGGGAACATAACACACAAATATCAAATAGACATTCCCTGCCCTCGAGGAATTTTTGATCTAATAGAGGAAAGGAAGGGGAGGGGGCATGATGGTAAAGTCCAGGAATACATCTAAAGAGTTGTTCGGACTGGGATCCTCCTTAAATGGAGGTTCTGGGAGAAGCTCTCATTTCCAGGAGCAGGGAATACTGATAAGGTATGAAGTTTAGGGCTGAAGTGACCTTAATAAATGGTTGTTGAAATGAAAGGAGTTATCTAAAATATAGGTATTCTTTTTAACTCTTTCCCCTCTATAAATTAGCTAGGAAGTCCTGCCAATTCTACCATCATGTAATAGCTCTAGGGGGATTTAGCTTCCCTTTGTGATAAAAGGGCAAGGATTTCATCTATTTAACTAGTCAAAACTGAGCTTTTGTGCTTAGTAAATACTGACGAGAAGGCAGAAAGGGAAACGCAAACTCACATTCCCCTTCTCTGGAAGAAGAAGAACAGATGTTTGCAGTTGGGGGTCGTTTGTTTTCATTGTCAGAGTCACTTAGGGGAAATGCTATAAACTCTATTATTGACACATCACAAGGAGTGATTCTAAAGCCTAGCTTCGTGATATCCTAGAGTGTTTCCAGTCATCTGCAAAATTTCACTGAAATGCTGTTTCATTTGAACACGTCATGCAATATTTGGGAATTGTCCTGAAACCAGACATCAGTGGGGATGTTGGAACTCCCATTGGGTTAGAAATAGCTGGCTTAAACACAAGACAAGGAGACCGAACGTGGCAAATGGTAACCGAATGTTCATTTGGAGTTAAGAAATAGAAATCAACTTCCACTTTTTTCCTAATTACAACCACCTTCATCTCATCAGCTCTTGCATTTTTGAATAATGAAGAAAAATGAACTGCAGAGAACTGTGTAACTTATTAGAGATGTAGGCAAATCTTGCATGGTTCCAAAGTGAGATAGTTGTGCCTTTGTTTTGCAACAGTCATCCTGGTAAACAATGTGTATTTTTATAGGCTGAGAAAACAACTCAAATTAATGTTTTCTTTTTATTTGGTATTTCTAAATTTGGATTTATGTATTATAATGCCACAAATGGATTGTTATATAAAGACATTATCTTGTGTCCTTAGACAGATGTATGTGCATACATTTGCTTTTTAAGTATCTAAACATTTATTCCCAATGGTATTTCCTATTTTAACAACTGTCATAAAGCACACGGTTCATTTACATGTGTCCCTCAGTATCAGTAGTACTGACTTTTAACTTTTATGATTTTTAACAGACATGCTAAATGTGTACTTTCCCCCGTGTACACTGTAAAAACACTACTCCTATATATATTTAATTGCTATTCTAAAAGATCAAGTTAACTCTTTTTCCCCAAAGGCATGAGTAGAACAAATCATTTGCTATGATTTTATATTGGTACTAGGGCCCTATATATTCTTACAAATACTTCATAATTCCATTTAAATAAACTAAATGATTTAATAAACTACTGAGTAAACTAATATTTGAGTTCTTTGGAACTTGACTTTGCTTTAATTTTTCAGATTTTTTTGGACGCAGATTCCCTTTTCATAATCATTATTGGCATATTGAACACCTCATTTCAATTACCTTTTTTTCAGGGTACGGTCTGGACACAGAGTCCAAGACCTCTAGACCCCAAATTTAAAACTCTGACTTTTCAAATCCAACTGAAATATTCATAGCCTCAGATTCAAGTGTAATTACTCTTGACTTATCTGAATATACAAGCCATGTCTGTGCAATACCAAACAATAACTTGATTCAGCTAAAAGAATTAATTAAGCTGGTGTGGGGCCATGTTCATCTAAATACATTTTGTCATATGGCTGCAGTCCAAATTAATGAGTTAATAAATTTCATTCAAAGGGAAAAATCCACACAATTTATTTTGTAAACTAAATTATCTTGGTCAAAGATTTAGTGACATGCGTTGCATTCTGACATCTTCTTTTTGGTCTTTCAGACTAAAATCTTGTTATAGATTTGCACTCATCCCAGGAAAGAATGCTATAATGTTCAGAATTTTGTTGATATCTATTTTTCATAGAATAGTCTTTAAATGTTCTGTTAGATGCCCAGATGGCTTCATGCATCTTTGAAGAACTTGTTGACTACTATGAATCAGAGAATGGCAATATAAACCATGTGTACAAAGGAAAACTGGCAATGATCCTCCATTAGACTTTAGTTAATACTTCAAGAAGAAAGAGGACACCTGACCTATTTTTAAAACAATTTTTTATTCTGTGATGAGTAACTTATAGAACTTTATCCTAAGGAATGGCAAGTAATTTTTTCAGGAATTAAACCTGTGGGTAGCATTATCTTAATGCCACAAACTGATTTCGATTCTCTCCACTTTTTTGTTTCAAAAAAACATAAATGATGAAATATATTGTGTTTTAACAGACAGGAAACGACTTGTTATTGATGTGGGGGCTATTTCTGAGCTAGGTCTCTGCATAGAGACTGCAGACTTATCAAAGCTAAAATAAAAAGTAGTAAAAGATAGGAAGAAAGAATAATAAAGAGAAAAATATATGGTGTACAATGGAAACATCTTAGCCCCAAATTATTTTAAAAAGAAATTTAAAACAAAAAAATAGAAAAGGTAGAGCAGCAATGACATCAATACCACCTATGATAATTTTGCCCAAAAATTTAACCAATATAAGTTAATTGCCACAACAAGGAAACCAGAAAGCACCTTGGTCAGCAAACATTTGACTTGCCAAATGGAGATAGATGACCACCGAAAGAGACACTAGGTTAGAATATAAGCTCGCATGTAAAATCTTATGATAGTTAACCGTTGATTATATCATAGTACTATCATCTCTTAAAGAAGTGGAAGGTGAAATCAGTTTAAAGAAAGCTTGGAAAGATATCCCAAGTTATCACCAAAATATTTAAGGATGACAATGGAAGGATTACAAAGGGAAAATAAATCTTAGATCTTTGAATCATCATAAAAAAAATTTTTTTTCCATCAAAGACAGTGAAGACACCACACTTAGACACTAGCATCACAGTCCCAAATGTGCTTATAGAGGAGCTATAAATATCACTAAAGTGAACAAAAATGGAAAAAGCAGCCAGGTTGAACTAAGCATGTAGAGGAGATCCCAAAGGAGGCCACACGGATGGGAGGATGTTAAGACACAAATACATAGAAGTTCAGAAGGAGGGAGGGGTACACAACAAAGGTGGGAAAAATCTTGGACCTTATGAATACTGGGAAAAGGGAAAAGAGAGAACATTAATAACTGTTGGATTATATGTTTTGTCTACCATCTATCTAAAATCTTTATGATAGTCACTTATGTGTAAATTAATGGAATCTTTTATGAACATATTGATAGAGAACAAGTAGGTTTTCCTAAGTGATAATCAACAAAAGACCACGTATTTACCACCTCACAATTAACTGAAAGATGGAGAGAGTATAAGAACTGACTGTGCTTTTTGTCTGTTGATTGGAAAAAAGCATTTGATTCAGTAAAAGAAAATTCTGCCTTACAGGCATTTTAAAAAGTGTCTCTGATCCATCATTTAAGGTTTCTTTGAAGATAAAACAACAGAAATAACCCTGTTTAATGATTCATTGATAATAAACACCTATCAGGTAAGGCATAAAACAGAGATGTATGGTTGCCAAAGGTGTTGACCACTCTGGAGGAGATTCAATACAGAGTCCAAGGAGAAGATAGATTCCTTGTGGATGAAACCCTCTAAATGCTTCTTCTTATGTTTGACATTGTGCTTATTAGATCAAGGCATGGAACTTTGTGGAGCCTCCTGGAAGAGAGATCTATGATCATTCAAAGGAACTTAGTCTGAACTTTAACACAGGAAAGTCAAGTGGATGAAATGTACTGTCCAGCTTTCTACATGCATTTGGATGAACAACTTCTAAAGCTTCTCTATCAGTATGTATTGTTGAGCCAAACAGTATATAGATATATGATGACCTGGTTGTACAGTTGGATATGAGTAAAAGAGTAGGCTGTGTTTTACAACCTAGGACAGTGCTGTCTATGAAGAATTAAAAAGGAATATCACAAAAAGAGATGTTGTTAGCAGGCTACAACACATAACCAGAGAGGAACTCCAGAGAACAAAAATTAAAATATGATCAAGGACCTGTATGATAAGATGGAGAACTATGATTCTAAATCTGATTCTCAGTGAGAGGGAGGGACTGGTTGCTGGTGGTAGATGATGAGAACCCTGAGGGAAAACCGGGCATTCCATCTTAGAATCTGAGATAGATATAAGAAGAAAAGCTGGATGAAGAATGACGTGCCTCCCAGATTTGGCGAAAGCAGATTTCAAAGGATTCAGAAACAGGATAAGTAAATCATTTTAACCTAAAACTTTATAGGAGAAGTCAGCCCATGAAGGATGGGAAGAACTCAGGAATGAGGAACTGAAAACCAATTCTGATGAAGAGTAAAAGAAGCTGTCTAAAGCAGTAGCCTCCAAAGTTTTTAAAATCACATATTTCTATCATTAAATAAATTAGTATATACCCCAAGATATGCATATTTATTTATATAACTGAATATACTTCTAAGTTCAGTTTATTTTTATATTTGTGTTTTAATGGTTGTTATAGCTAAGAAAGATACCCCACAAAAATACGCAACTCCAAATAGAACAAGTGTATCATTGGCTGAACTTATTAAATTATGATACATATCATTCAGTACAATGTACCAAATTTGCAAAGGTTTTTGTTGAAATTTGATTGGTAGATTTTCATTTTCCTTTATTTCAGGTATTCTTGTCAACTAATCCAAGGTTTCTGCATTTTAATATTTTTAAATGGGTTGAAATCATGGAAAACTCAGCAGATTTTCAAACAGGTTAGAGAAGCGTGTTTGTGTGTGTGCGCATGTGTGTGCAAATGTGCATGTGAGAGAGAGCACGTGCAGACATGAGCATTTTATAGTTAACATCATTTATACCACTTATCAATGGAAACTTTCCCAAATATTCATTTTCAAAAGGCTCTTTCCATAGCACACTTCTTTCAACAAACAGTTACTTTCTGTCTCATTGTTAAAACGTGGCCTTTACCTGATAGCCATTATACTCTTCTCCTATTATTACTCAACGCTCGCCCAATCTCCTCTTTCCCAAGGTTGTACAAGTTTTCAATCTCTCCTCTTTCTGTCAGGTGTCAGCCTAATGTATATCCACATACTCATAGCTGCTGTGCAGTTGTTTTGGGGAAACTCTCCTTCTTCCAGTGTATTTATACCCTATTCCCCAGATCACCTCATGGTTTGGCAGGTACTCCTTGGCTGGCTCTGACTTCCAAGGCAATGACTGGTAAGAGTTCCAACCTTCCTCTCTCCCTTTCATTTTCAGTGGGATAGAGTGAGTGGGTTTGGATAGGTTATAGGCCACATCATAAATTTCACTGTCTTACCCCCAGAAAACTCAGCCCTATTTTGAACTTCCCCATTTCTGTTGATGGCACTGCCATCCTTGCAGTTGCCCAGGTTCTCAACCTCAGCATTGTTCTTGACTCCTCACTCTCATTGATTTCACAAATCCAATCTGTAGCCAAAATGTATTGTTTCTACCTCTACAACATCTCTTCCCTTCTTTCTACTCATTCAGCCACCATCCTACGTGAAGATCTCTGGACCTCTTACCTAGGGTATTGTGATGGCCCTCTAATTAGTTTCCATGCCTCAAGTATCTCTCGTCAAGTAACTATTAATAGAACTCAGAACAGATATGACAAAGGATAGAAGGGATCAGTCAACCCAAAGGAAAGCACTAATATATTATAAGAACATTGGAGGAGGAAGATGCCACTTTTTGTTGGAGGGGACAGGGTGATTATTGAAAGCCTCAGTGATGAAGTAACAACATCACATCAGATATGAGTCTTACAGGAAGAAGAGGATTTTCTCACAGTGACTGGCAAATATAAGAGGTTTAGAAGTACTTGGTGAATGAATAAACAGGTGGATATGTAGGAACAGGGGATGCCGGAGAGAGGTGAAGACAAGATCCAGAGAAGAGCTGATAATCAGTCTGGTTTTCCTGAACATGCAGATGAGGCAATAAAACCCACACAGAGGCAATGCAAAGTGCCCAACAATGCAAAGCTGGGACTTCAACATAGTCAGTTTGATTCTACATCCAAAGGAAAGGACATCTGGCTGCTTCTGTGGAAAATGATCTGATAAACTGTGTCTCTCTAAAATGACAATGTTTTTACTTTCAGAAGGATATTTCATTTCAAATGAGACCAATGTTAAATGGACCAGAGAGAGAAGACCATGTTTAACCTGAAAGAATGCTTCTCCAGTGCTTCCATCTCAGACACTGTGTCAACTGGATGGGGAACTTATTTGGGAGCCAAGGGAATTTTCAGGTTCATCTCAAATTATATCATATAAGCAATCAGCTATATTGTGGAACTGAAATGCCAGCCCTTGATAGAACCAATTGAAAATGTGGCAGTGAAATTGCATTGATGGAATTGATAGCTGTGAAAACCAGTAACTATACTAAGCACAAAGTGCTCAAGTCCCAGCTGTCCCCACATCTCAAGTATTACATATAGAGAATTAGCAAGAGCTCTGTTGAAATTTCCCATCTGTACAATTCTTATTTTCCCTAATTTCATCTGAATCATAGTGTTAACCTATACATGAAAAGGATACTAGACACATCTTTGCCTAAATCTCCAAGGAACTATGTGATAAGTGAACAAAGGAACTAACTGTGAATTTCATGAACCCAGTGTCTCAGCAATCAGCTGCCATGACAATAGATCTCCAAAGAAATACATGGTGTGGGGGCTGACATTTTTTTTTATGACAGCCATATACTGACAACTTGGATGAAGGAGAAACACCCTTCCCCATTTCCCAAACTAATATAACAGAAAGCCAAATCAACTTAGACCTCTCCAAAAGCTTTGGAGAGACAAGATTGATCAGGGAAGGCTCCTTACAGGAGGTAAGTTTTCACCTGAATCTTGAATAAAGGATAGGACTTTAATAACCAGAGTTATTAAAGGAAAGGATATTTATTTTAAGTGCAGGTATATGCACAGAGTGTTAATGAGAAAGATAGAACCCCATAAATGTGGGGCTTGGTGTCAGGCTGGAGAGAGAAATGGGAGACAGATTATGGAAGTGCTTGAATGGCAGGGTAAGGAGTCTAGCCTTGATGCTGTAGGTAATACAGAGCCAGTGGAGGCTCTTGAGCACATTCAAAGCACAATGACATACATGCTATCTCTTTTTCCCTTCATAAATATCTACCACAAAGGGACATTTATTTATGTATCACTGTAATGGTAATGAAATTTGAAGATCCCTTTGTATTGCTAAGCTAAAAGGTACTTAGCACCTAGTTTCAAATTAAGCCTCAGTTAAAGAAACAGAAGGTATGAACCCCTGTTGCCAACTTAACAGGAAAGGGCTGAACAGGGAGGAGCAATACTGTATATAAGGAAAAACCCCAGCTGGGAAAGTCAGAATTTCTTGGGATGAGCGCCTGAAGGCTGGGCTGCTGCTGCTGGACTGGAAATTCTGTGGAGAAAGTGATTTTGATTTTGAGAACAAAGCTGCTGAATACTTTTGAGGGCCAGCCAGAGCTGCAGAAGACTAAGGAAGCATGACTGTAATGCTGGTACTTTTTATGAACCTATTTGTGGCTTTGTTAAGCCTTGACTTCCTGGGAACAGAGACTGTGAAGGATTTAAGGTGCACTGGACACTGTGAGCTTCAGTGTGAAATAGGAACTGCAGGGAGAGTTGGACAAGGAAATGGGAACTGTCTACCTTTGAACCCAGGTGACAGTTTGGTGAATCCAGGTAGGAGCTGGGACCTCTCTGTGGGTACTGAGTAGTGATGAAATTGTGATTTACTTGTGACCGAGAAGTGGATGGCCTGTGTATTTCCCACTACTCCTTAAGAGGCTACTGAGTAGTGACTGATGATTGAACAGTGACTGATGATTGAATAGTGACTGATATGTAAGTTAGTATGCCCCATGGGTGGAGGACTTTGACCTTTTGTACTTTATGATTGAATGATTGAGTTAAGTGATTGATTGACTAAATGATTGTACTTTGTTCAAAATTATGTGACCATTTTGGTGAAAACTATGTGGCCATTTTAGTGATAAGTTGTTGTGAATGCTATATTTTGATTTTCTGTGATAAGCTGTAACATTCTGAATGCTGTACCTTGATTTTCTGTGAATGTTTTGCTCTGATTTGTTACTGAGTAAATAGAGTGTTCACTATACTATGTAATCAGAACCTTGAATGCTGTTCACAGCAGCCGTCCTCTGGAAAGCTGCTTGTGCTTGGCTTTACCATCACACAATTTCCAATAATATGCAACAGATTTTAGGCAACTTAGTCTACTAATAGTAATGACAAGCTATTGACTCTTTTAGGGTGGAAACAAGTTATTCAAGAAAGAAGACTAAAATATTCTGATTCCTTCATTATAAAATATGACATATGGGCTGCAATTGTGTCTAAATATACAAAATTATTTCACAAACTATTTTATGCACATAAATACAACCTCTCTGACAGCTGGTTTTAATTTTTTAAAAAAACTGCACACTCTTTGGCACTATGAGGGTACAATTCTCAGTTGCCTACTTTGTACAGTTCTAGATACTGAATGTGGTGTTCCCTACCCTCCAGTTTAGTCAGGTGGTAGAAAAGGGGCAGTTAAGACAAGTACACAGATAACTCTAGCATAATGATGATGATAACTGTCACAATAGAATGTGACAGTTTATGGGGCATAAAGAAAGTTCAAAGTGCCATGGGAATAAGTGATCCTATCTAGACAGTGGGATCAGGGAAGTCTTCATGAAGGGAGTGAGCCTGGGGTAAGCCTTGCAAGATGGATACAATTGCAACAGGAAGAGATTGATTAGATGGAAACCATTCTAGGAAGAGTATCAAATGTGCAGAGCAGAAAGTGAATGTAGGTAGCTATGTCTGGAAAGGTCATTTGGGGCCATATGGAGTATACCCTTGAATATTATGCAGTGGATGATAAACTCAATTCAGTAAGCATTTCTGGAAAAGGCTGTATTTCTATAAATTAATTCTGTTTACCTTGATTGAATCACTTTGGAAAAACCAAAAGCAATTCCCTGAAAAAATAATAGCATGAATGTTCCCGAGTCATTGCCCCCTAGGATATAAGAATATTTTGATGGCTATTTTGCTTTCCTGAAATAATCTTGCATAAATTATTGAATGATGGGGAAGTATACCTGGAAGTTTTAAACTAAAGTAAGATTTTTATTATATCCTCAAATAGCCTATACTCACAAGGCTAATTCATTAATTAATAAAGAAATATCTATATACAAGCAGTAAAATTCCTCTCTGTATCTCACTCAGCACTTAACACAAAACATGGCACATAGTAGGTATTGAATAAATGCTTTGTTGAATTAATGACTAGAATCAGACAGTACTGAGATTTAGAAATTACAACTTGTGGCTCCTTGTGAAGGTGTGACAGTATAGGATGTTTTATGTAGGGATGAACAAGGAGGAAGACATCCTGGCTTTTCCCTTTTTTTAACTTTTCCCTCCTATTTAATTCTCCTGCCTACATTTACAAAAGAAAGACTAATTTTAATAGACTACCATTCTTGCTCTTATCTTCACACATTAAAGAGCCTGATTAAACAATTCTAAAGGCATTCTGACCTCTTGATTTATGGTATGATTGTTGCTTCATTTAACATGATTTCAATAGCCCAAGTAATGTTTTCAATTTTCCATGATAACGGGTCACTTCTTTTCTTTCTTTCTTTCTTTTTTTGACCTTGTGTTCAAGGATTTCAGATATAATTTGTGTCATTTAGCTTAAAACCTGTGGCACCCTTTCAGGTCAACATTTCTTAAAGCATTCTGGGAAGGAAGGAAGGAAGATTAAAGGCAAATTATGACATAAAATTGTGAATTTGGCTCTCACTCCAAAAGAATGGGGTATTCAGGGGAATTCATTTTGGGTAGGGGTCCTCTCTCACTTCTGACAAGATGCCACATACTGATGACAAGATGCCAGAAGCCTATATGAAAGAATCAAAAATAAACCTGTGGGAAGAAAGGGAGTGCGATTTTCTTCTTAACAGTATTTTCCTGATGGCACAGCAGCACATAAATGTGTGTCTGCAAGGGAGCAAGTCTCCTTTTAACAAGAACTGCACTGCTGCTTTCAGCTCTTCATAATATTATGGAGCTGATTTTAGTGAAGAGATTTTCTTTCATTCCGTTTTCCTTTCCCACATTTTAAAAGGGTTATTGTAATTTCCATGCATACAAAATGACATTTTAAAAGATATTAATCAGCCTAAGACATGAATCCCTAGTTGTATCATGATGAAGAAATCAAACAATGCACCAAGGTGTGGAATCTCACTGCATGAAGGTTTTTTGGGTAACAGCTCCCTCATTCTAAAAAAGATCCTATTTTATATACTACACAGATACTCAGTAAAGAAAAGGAATGACAGTCGGCATGCTTTGTCTTAGGGTAAGTTACCAGATGAGAATTTCCTTCGTTGAACAAAATATGGCTTCCAAAGAACAGACTGGTGGAAAGCTGCCTGAAATGCTGCTACTTTTTCAATCCTGGTAAACAGGATAAGCAGAGTTAACTGACAAAGTTCACCCAGCAGTGGTAAGAAAAAAGAGAGGGAAAGCAATTGCTTTCACTTTTCTTCCTGGGAATACAAGGTATTCTTTGTTTAGAAACTGTAGGTGGAAAGTCTAATCTGCATTTAAATGGAATTTCTCCAAATAACAAACAAGAGCCTTGAGCAACATTTTTTACAGAAATGTTTGCTGCTAGTTCACTGTGTTTTATTATATAACCTGATCTTTCTATCACTTACTTATCCTTTCTTTCTTCTTGAGTTCCCAGTGGTTTATCAGGGCGTTGTGATCACTATGAATTCTGAACCAAAGCAACCACCAGTGGCTTTAACAGTTCGGTTTAGAACTCAGGGATCATGGAGAACACAAACTGAAAACCTGTCACTACCCAATGTTCCCTGTCCACAACAAATCAAGGGAGCCTGATGCCAGTACTGGTGCCTCTAAACTCAGTGAGGAGGAATGACAGATTTTAGAATATTAAGAAGAGGGACAGGTCACTCTCTGTGAGGAACTTAAAGGCTCTTTTAGAAAAAAGCCAAACCCATATATTAGATCAACCAGCTACATAACCATATAGTGGTTTCAACAGATTGGTATTTCCCCCCATACTAATAGGAGAACTTTCACTTATTTTATTGCTTCAAGGATTCATGGTATCACTATGGTCATTCCATGCTCCAGAGCAAATCATAACATCTATGTGACTTGAGAGACAGTCTTCCAAAGTTGTATTCTTGTCCTTGTGATCGACCTACTCATATATCCATCCTGGGACGAGGCAATAGAGAACTTTATGCTATGCTATTCTGCTAAAGTGTCTCCTATATGCTTAAGCTACTTTGAGTGTCCATGAACACAGGTACAGAAAACTTAAAGTCTCAGTTAAAATTTGGACTGCTGTAAGATATAACCATATTCTGCATTTTGGGGAAGAAATAAAGACAACTAGGTTCATTATTTCTTCACCATGAAGATGGAGATCTGCCTGTGAGATTTTTGCTCCAAAAGTTTAACCTCTCAAAGTAACATACTGAAGAAAGCAAAGATGATTGACTGAATTTAAGGATCATCTTTATTTACATCTTTCACTTATGGAGTGTGTTCTGGTGAACGGATTGCCAATAAGCAAATTCATTAAATAATTAGTAAGCAGATCCTCTCCCCCTCGCCTGAAACACACGTATGGTGTATGTCTCATACCCTCCACTGAAAGCCTCTTCCAGTGCCTAATTATGGCATATAAGTGATTCAGAATTCTCTAAGGTTCTGGCAATGAAGCTCAAGCTTTGGCAGAACCGAATGAGCTGGGAAGTTTCTAGTTCAAGGTTGATGATGGAGTGTGTGTGTGTGTGTGTGTGTGTGTGTGTGTGTGTGTGTGTGTGTAATGATGATCAACCCTAGGTAAGTTCAGAGAGACTTATCTGGCTGGCCCCAGGGGAATGAACTTTTCAGTCATAGCAACTCCCAAAGCCCATCTAGAAGTCTGAATGCTGTTGGAAGGGGAATGCCCACACCAAAGAAATCATTGATCCTTGAAATAATGAAGTGAAGATACAGACAGACATAAAACATATAGATACAGGGATATCAGAATTATAGATTTTGTATGTTAAAGGGCTAAATTTTGAAGTACACGGAAATGGAGAATCAAGTGCTATATGGCAAAGACAGTACATCTCCAAAGAAGGAAAATATCAACATGGGCTAGTCACAGAAATAGAATTCAAGGAAAGAGGTGCTTAAACTGGTTCATAATTTTGATAGCTGCAGGGCTAAACTAATAACTAAAACTTTTCTGAGACATGTACAATTTTATTTCTAACATTTCTGCTTGGTCCCAAAATATCAAAAGTACAACACTAAATTAGCATCCTGCTTCACAGATGTTACTTTCTGGTGAACTAAATGAGGGTGGGTTGGGTTGGGGAAGGGGGAGGGGGAAATCTATTCTTTCTTTTCCATTCTCTATGTGATCACAGTTTGGGAGACATAATCCCCATCTTTTCACCTATGTCCTTTTGACCCAATGGCTCATAAAGTAAAACAAGTTTGGAGGCTACTGTGTCATTAAAGTGACACTCCAGTAAATTTACAGAGATGCTATTCACAGAAAAAATCATGGCCGTTACTAGGTACAGAAATTTCAAAGTGAAGAACATAATAGCACAGACAATTAGAACATATTTTCATTTAATCTAGTTAACTAGTGCCAATAAAAAGAAAACACTTCCCTGCTAAAACTCTGCATTGTTGTACGTGTGAAACTGGATTGTGATAAAGTCTAAGACTAAATATGAAAGAGATAACTTTACAATTCATAGTTATTTGTCCCAGCAGTTTGGTAATCACTTCTATAAAAAGAACCAATATCTGTCTTCATAATTGTGCAAAAAAAATTACCAAAACCTCAGACTTGCAGTCTCCAGAATGCATAAATATTATCATTATAAACCAACAAATCTTGACTTTGTACTGCTTTCTCAAAACTAGTAGCAGCCATGTTTTCCCCTTCACAGGATTGTGGCATCCAACAAATGAAATGAGGAAAAAGCATTGGAATTTGTTTTTCCTCAAAGTATTTAAGGTCATAGATTTGGAACTGGAAGGGACCTCTGTGGTCATCCAGGTCAATTCTGCCAATTAAACGAGGAAGGAACCAAGGCCCAGAGAAAAAAAGCAATTTGCCCCAAATCACAAAGGCCATGTAGGAAAATGAAAATTTAAAGGCAGATCTTCTGACCCAGATCTGGTGGTGTTTTCCCCTCTGAACTATGCCATAGTGACTTTTGTGTTTATAATTGAAAAGGTTTTCAAAATTATATAAAAATCTTGGCATAGGTGCAAGGAAAAATTTCACTGGCCATCAAATGTAATGTTATGAATTGTCATGGGGTTTGGCTTGCTTTCTCAAAATGGAGTTGGCTATATTTGGAGATTTAGATCAACATCTTCTACCATATGTTATAAAAAGTTCCAAATGGATAAGTAACTTAAACATAAAAGGTCATATGATTAAAAAAAAAAAAGATAATAGAAGGAGGTATATTTCAACCCCCAACAGTGGTTGGGGGTAGCATTCTTGACCAAAATGAGGGTAGAGGCAATCATAAGAGAAAATAGACAATATTGACTGTATAAAACAAAGGAGTTTTTCATGAAAAACTAAAAATGGCACACATCGGGTGTGCTACAAGAGTGTTCTTGTTCAGGTATAGGTTGGACTACATGGTTTCTGAGTTCCCTTTGAACTTTGAAATTCCATGAGTCCTGGGCTTGAATCATGCTTCTGACACTACCAGTGGCACCTGTGTGAACTTCATTTTCCCTCTCTGTACAATGGGGATAATAATATGTGGAAGCATTTATGCCTGACACGGTTGTAGTTAAGCTCATATGTGATAATGTATACGAAGTGCCATACACACACATACATGTGTATGTCAGTTTTAGTGGTTGTACTATGTCTTTAGGACATTCTACTAATATATAATAATGAATTTTCTAAACTGGATGTAATTAAAACTTAGCTCCTTCATTAGAAATTTATGTTCAGTATAGCTCTAGATAAACCAGAGAGACGTAAGTGAAATTTCCAAATAAATTCAATTCAATAAGTATTTTATCAAGCACCTACTATGTGCAAGGTACTATTCTAGATGGTAGGAATGCAAGGAAAAAACACTGCTCTCAAGGAGCTTATGTTTTACAGAAGAATAAACTATTTAAATGGGTAAGTAGATACCAGGGAACTGGAGCTGAAGGAATCTCGTGACTAGCAGGATCACTGAAGGATTCCCATAAAAGGTAGGCCCTGAAGGAAGCTAAAACCTTGAAGGAAGCTAAAAAATTCAAGGTGGAGGGGGGATGCAAAATGTTAGAGGGAACCAATTTCGTGGTTTTTTAGAGAGGCAGTGTAGCGAAAGGGAGAGAGGACAAGCTTTGGAGTCATGCAGCCTGGGTCTGAATCCTACCTCTAACACTTATTAACTGTGGTATCATAGGCAAGTCACTCAACCCCTCTGAGCCTCAGTTTCCTCATCTGTAAAATGGTAATAACATCTTAAGTGAAGACCTTGAAGGGCTATTGAGGGGATCAAACCAAATAATCTCTATAAAGTGTGGCAGAAGTGCCATTTCTTGCTATTTCTTCAGTAAAGGTAGTTAACTATCTGAAATGAAATCAAATCCAATGGAGGTAAATGCTGAGATAACTCTGATGGTAACTGTCCCCTTAGGGGAAGCCCAAAGAAAAAAGCTCAGTTTGTTTCCATGAGCACCTAAGTTGAACACTAATTCATACATTTCTGTTTCTCATTTCTTAAAGGAACAGATTCCACAGATAATCTCCACCAGCCTACACTTTGAGAATCTGACTTGAATGACACTCAAAGCAACCTTCTCTAGTCAGCTAGCAATCAAATACAAAAGAACCCTAATGGAGGCAAACTTTTTTCAGCTTCGCCTTCAAGTGATATTTAAAGATTTGAATTTGTCTAAAAGAAATTAGGGGCAAGTTTGAAAATAAAGTCTCACTTTGTACTAACAAATTCTACTTTGAGGGCCACTCCCCTTCCAGCCCATCCCTTTCTATCCAGGCACATCCCATCACTTCCGTAGCACAGAAACAGCAAGGATTCCTTCTTATCTTGAAAAGAGGAGGAACTTTTGTATATTCGTAGCATATGGACAATCACATTAATTCTAGTGTTCTAAACGGATATACAGCAACATATAGTTTTATAGTCTAAGCAAATCTTGTAACAATAAACTTGCACACTGAGGTTTCCTGAATTGCTTCTGAGAAATAATCTCATTCAGCAACATGAATCTTGGGTTTGGGTAAAAGCATTCATTTTTTTCTCCTGTACTACTAGGAAGGCTCTAGAGAGAAGGTTCTCTTGAGAATAAAAAGCTATTTTCTTTATTATATTTTTTTAAAAAGAATATGTATTTTTCTATTACAACTGCCTTTCACTTTGTAGATTTCTGCCACCTGAGAGGGTTCAAGTTTTGAACTGGGCTACAGTAGTTACCAGTTGCAAAACTTTGGAAAATGGTGGATGGAATCAAACTGTTGGTTGTCATTTTGTCTACTCTTACAAAAAAACAAACATTTTATTCTTCCTTCTAAGGGCACGGTGTTTTAGAGTTCCTATCATTTAATACATACATACATACATACATGAAAACATATATGTGTGTAAATATATATGTACATATATATTAAGGAACATACTTAACTGTCCTATTTCGAAGCCTCCTATAGGATCCTCACTCTTGTCCTCAATTGCTAAGTCAAAAAAATAGGATAAAAGTTTGTTTGTTTTTTCATTTATTTGTATGATCATTATCCTTATTGATGGATGCCTCATCTTGGCAGGAAAGCAACCTTGGTTCCTCAGAAGCTATGCCATTGAAAGAGAAGGACTGGCCAAACTAGATAGACTTTGAGTGTGAGCCTGGTTGCCTGTGTCCTCTCAGGACCAACCTAGCTATTCTCAAAGGATCAGGGTATCATTAGATTGACTGTGGACTAGGTGATGAATTTTTCAGCAACAGCAACCCTGAAATCTGCCTTTGAAAATGCATCTGAATTCGTAGCCAAAATTACAGATCCGTGAAGTATTGTGCTCATAGCCAAGAGAAACTTGACCATTTGATTTATAGGTACTAAAATATTTTATTTAGTCCAAATATGTTAGAAACTACACAAAGAACAGAGTAAAACAAATCTTAAAAAAGTAAAATTCAAAATTGGGGAATTCTCTGAATCTAAAGCATTTCATCTACCAAGTAGGAGAGCTTGGCTTTTTACTTGAGACCACATGTCCCACTAAGCAGTTCACCTCATCACGTTATTACTTATCTGAGGGCTGAATTATTGATTCACTGTATGAAAATTCAACAACTTGTCAGAGTTTAGGACAGTGCCAAGAATGCCAATTAAAAAGAGGCGAGTTCAATCAAGGTGCTCATTTACCAACACACACACAAAGATAGTGTTTTTTATTAAATTAAGGTTATATATGTATGTATAAATTGAGTAATAACAAAATAATCTACTTTTGTCTGCAAGTGAGAGGGTTATAAACATTTGGATAATTGTATAAACTAGAAAGTTTTTGTAGGTTTCCCCTTTTCCCCCCTAAGATATAAATATTTTTATAGGGAAGGAGTTTGGTTTGTTTTTAAATAGTAAAATAATAACTAGAATTAACATAGTGCTTTTTTCCTAAAAGAATTGGCTCAGGTACCACATTCTAGAGCAGGCGGATCCTGACTCCTCCCCCACCCCCAGCTCCTTTGGATTTCTTTTCTATCTACTTACCTGTGCACATGTTTCCCCTCAATAGAATATAAGCTTCTGGCTGGCTGCTGAGTTTTGGTTTTTGTATCCCTACCACCTGCTATGCTGCCAGGCACCCAGGAAATACATAATGAACAAATGAATGAATGAACACTCAGCTCTTTCGGACTGTTTGACCTGCTCTTCCTCAACTTGACATTTAATTTTCTGTCTTTCCAGATTTCTTTAGCCAAGGAGCCTGGGTTCAAAGATGCAAGGAAGTAATTAGACAAGTCAAAATCAGGTCAAATCTTTTGAAAAGCAAGTTTTCTATCTTGTGTGACATCATGAATTGATTTTTCAAAAACTAATTTTCCAGGTTCACAAAGCTTGTCTTTTTTTTCCTTGAAAAACATGATGTCAATCAAGCAAAAGCACAGTTCACTCATTTTAATATGCTTAAGTGACTGTGATAATAGCCAGCATTCTAATTTTTGCTTGCAAAGTCAAGAAAAGAATTAGGAATGTTGGGGCCCCAGTGGCTGCTATTGGTCACATGGGGGTAGTTCTTTGGTACTTTACTGTAATCAGTGCTGCCCCGCAGAGTTTCCTCTTTTCCTGCTTTAGGAATCATGTGGAAACCTCCTCTAGGCAGGTTATGATTCTCATCACTGAGAAAGCTTGACAACTGATAGAAAATCTGCAAGCTATCAGCTCATCATTACACATAGATTTTCACCAGCCTGGAGTGGCTCGAAAGAAAGTGAGAAGCACAAATTTAGATACGTGTCCCTCCCGAATGTTCATTCAGGTTGTTTGTGCCTGACCTGTAGTAGAACCTTCTGAGCTCATGTTGGTTTGACCAGTCACAGTTGGCCACACTCAAAGTTGACCCTGCCACAGTGATGTCATTTTGACCCTCTTCCATTTTCACCAGGCTCAAACTAGTGATTGATCTGGAGCATTCCTACTCCCTCCAAAGCCCTGCTCAGATGCTAGCTCTTCCATAATGCTTTTCCTAATCCCTTTCCTCCCCTTGATTATTGCTTTCCCCTTCTAGGTATTACTTAATAACTACATTTGATCTGAGTATCCATCTATAAGTTACATTCTACCAAAAGTGGAATGGAAGCTCCTTTAGGCAGAGAGTGCTTTGCTTGTGTCTTTGAATACCCAGGAAGTGCATATAGTAGGTATTTGATGTTTGTCAAATACAATTTAAAATATTAAAACCAAATGCTCTAACAGTCTAGAGATTTCCTAGTAGTTTTTCAACATTTCTTTTTTTTTTCTTCACTTAAGTGACCTTCAGAAGTTGGGAAGAGTATCTGTTTTTGTTTCTCCATTATTGCTCATTCATGATTTTGAACTTAATTCTTAACCCTTCACCTATGATTGCAATCCTGGTTTCCAGAGGCCAAACATGAGAGATCACTTGCTCCTGCAAATAGTCGCTGTTCATTGTTGGCATGCCCTGAGTCTGGTGCTTCATCAAAATACAGGAACACCGATAAATAACAGTGAAATAAAATTTAGCTGGCATATTTGGGGAGTAGCGCGGCACTCAATGATACACCTTTAATGGGATGCGTTCATCATTTCAGTGCTAGCAATCACAGCCTTGTTCTGCTCCCATACTCACATTCTCCATTCCAGAATAAATCTGGATTAGTTCTAGAAACCCTGGCTAATGCACCCAGTATGGACAGACCAGCTAGAAACAGGTACTTTTTCCTCTTGCTTGCATATACCAACACATATCACATGATAATCATGTAGAAAATTTATCTGTAAATGCTGATTCATTTTTGTAAGCTACTGTCCTTATTCAGATCTCTATCCAATCTTTTAAGAACAGAAAGAAAAAAAAGCCTTCCTCACAAAGAACATTAATCAAAAAATATGCTTCCCCTAAAGTCATAGGTGTAATATTTAGTGAAAAGGTGGTGGTAAAGGGAAGATGGCAGCACACAGTAGAATGAACACTACAGTTGGACATAAAGAACATGGATTCAAATCCTGGTTCTCCTACTTGCTGCCTGTGTCAGTATGACCAAGCACATGCTTTTGGCCTCAGTTTCCTCATCTATAAAAATGAGGGTGTTTGACTAGATGTCCTTGAAGGTCCTTTCTAGCACTAGAGCTAGGATGCAATGATGAGCATAAAAAGCAATATGGTGCAATGGATGGCGACACTCTATGTTGGCTTTAGAATCAGGGAAACCTGGGTTTGTGTCCTGCCCCTGATACATCCAAGCTATATGGTGAGAGGTACATCACCTAACTTCTCTGTTGTCCAGGCCCATCGCCAATACTTGATGGTTCAGGACAGTGAAGGACATTGGCAGAAAGTTCCCTAACCCAAAGAAATCATAGCACTAGACAGATATCAGAAAGTTGTACTCTCTGACTGTCCTGACTAGCTACAATGTTGGACTTGTTAAGGAATTTAGTTCTGATGTTCAGCTTTAGCATTGATTGGCTCTATGATTTTTAAGAAATCCCTGCTCCCTTTTTATGTGTTGAAGTAGCTGGGTGGTGTAGTAGATAGAGCTTTGGACCTGGATTCAGGAAGATGAGTTCAAATCAAGCCTCATACATTTATTAGCTATGTGACCCCGGCAAAATCACTCACCCTCTGTCTGCCTCAGTTTTCTTAACTATAAAGTAGGGCTAATAATAGCACCTACCTCCCAGGGTTATTGTGAGAATCAAATGAGAAAATATTTATAAAGTGACCAGGTACTTCTGGAAGACTGTTATTCCCCCCAGTTAAATGCAAAATTCTGAGCAACTGAAAAACTATTAATGGTGCTAGAAAACATAAAATTAAAGATAACTTCCATCTTCTCAACTTAATGTCAAGGCACCTTGGGGTGAGGGGATAAAATGCTACATACTTTGTCAAATATGGCCACCAGAATGGGTGTTTATACTTAACTTTTTAAATTGCCTGGCATATAATAGATGATTAATGAATGCCTGTTTTGCTTTGTTTGCTTGATTACTTTTTTGTTACAAAGGAACATTTCTCGAAATAGCTGTGACATAAAAAAGCCACAAAGAAAGCATAGGTGACTTTTTAAAAAAGAAAATACATTGACTGACAATTTTAAGCAAAGTAGCATTCATTTCCCCAAATCTCCTTTATCATCCAAGTTATAAATGAGCAAATGGAAAACACCGTAACATCTGGAATTTAGGTAAGAACAAGCAAAAGACCTTCTTTTGTTCACCTTTGAAATTTTTAGTTAATGTCATGCTGCCTCCTTACTTTACAGGGATTTTGGCATAATGAGAAAAGAAAATCACTTAAGTAGATCATTTTGAAATTTCTGAGAAGAATTACACGTGCATTTCCTCATTTGTTAAGTGACTAGATTTTCTTGGTCAAAAATAACCACATTCCTTGAGTCAGTTAGTGGTCTCTCTGTTATACTACACATGTCATGGATTCCCTGCTCTTTTCTGAGTAGCTGGGAAAGGTCAGAGGGGAACTGGTTTTCACACTCTTATCTCCATTCATTTAATCTGCAGAGGTATATCGGATGGGTTTCACATCCCCAGAGCCATCTGGGAGATTTGCTAATTGATTGTCCTGCCCATTCACTCATTTATTCAATTCTTTGCACAATGAGTCTTCGAAAATCAATCCAAGGTAAGTGTTTGGTACTCTTAATCAAAAGGAAAGTCCTGATCCTACTAGTGAGTGTGCTGCTCTAGTTCTAGAAAGGTATGGCCTTATGAGGAGTCTTCAAAGACCAATTAGGGACAATTTAATAAGCCTTAGTGTCTCAAAAGCATAGAAAAATTATTTTTGTTAAATGACTTCTCATCAACAGCATGACTATAAAAGACTTATAATAGAACGTGTGCTTTGTTTTCCTGTAAGGGTGGAGAAATGCTCTCTTATTCAGAATGAGTAACAGAATCTGATCATCTTAATAGTTTCTCTTATTAGATTTTTATAGACTAAAGGAAATGACCGTAGACTCTAGCTTTATCTTTCTGGACATTCTGCATTATAAATGTACAATTAAAATACACAAATAGTGAAATCAGATATCTTATAAGAAATTGGATGATTTTGCTGTTTATCAAAAATGAAGCTTATTTCATATCAACGTATCATATTCACATCAAAAGCACTGGCATCGTAATTTATGCATACAATCTGTCAGAAGCGTTCTTGTGATTGATGATAAAAAATACTTCACCCTTATATTCCAGGCTAATCAAGGGCTGAATAAGTAAGAATAACTTTCTTATATAAAGGAAAAAAAAATTAACAAAACTTTTCACTCTCTCCAAAACATGACATCAGTGAATAAGTATTCACACCACACTTCAGATTCAGCTCAATTCATAGTGATCAAAATCACACTATAAATATGTTAATGAAAACTTTGCAGTTCAAACTAAGTACTGACATTTAAGAAGTTTCATTTTTACTCCCCAAATTAAAATGCATTTATTCCTAACCTAAATTGAATTCATGTATCTATATGAGCTCTTTCCTATAGAAATTCCATTTTAATGCATTTTAAAATTAATCATGTAAAATTTTTTTTTAGGATTTTCCAGTAGGAGGTTACCTTTCCACTCTTCCTAAATTCCCTAGACTATCATAAGAGTTCTAAAAGCAGTTTTATTTAATTTGATTTTTTTTTTTGCATATTATCTAGGACAAAGAAAACTTTAGGAACAAAATACATCCAACCAACACTTCTCCAAAAGCCAAGGTTGTTGGATTTTTTTTTTAAATAGCTGTTGCATTTTCTGTACATGCAAGGAAACAAACTCCTTTGAAAGACTCATTTACAGTAACTATAAACCTGATACAAGGGATACTCTGATGACTTTTCTCTAAACCAATCCATTAGGCTCTCTGAAATAGATTAATATCAAAATATATAATACTATAGCCACATGGCAAACCTTACCCTGACAGCATCCTTCCCATCTGGTTATTTCCCAACCATTTATTCTAACTAAAAATAAGAAATAGAAGCATCAGGTGCTGCCATGGAATGCAAAGGCACCAACAAAGTCGAAAAGGTGGAAGGTTCTGATGAGGTGCAGCTCTGGGAGCCCCCTTGAGCTCTCCTTGAATCTTTGAGGTACAGGTTCTAGGAGCCCCCTTGAGCTCTCCTTGAATCTTTGAGGTACAGGCTCTAGGACCCCCCCTTGAGCTCTCCTTGAATCTTTGAGATACAGGCTCTGGGACCCCCCTTGAGCTCTCCTTGAATCTTCCCAAGGAAGGCATTTGCCTGAGGTCATAAACTTGAGTTGTGGCTCTGCCCAAGTCTTTAGCCCTCCTTTGTTCCAACTGTTTCCCACCCTTGAACTGGCCCAGCCCACCATCTGTGGTCTCCAGGTAGCCTCCAGCAACTTCCCACCCTTAATCACTCATTACTGGAGTCTGACCTCATCTGACTCCTCCTGAAGACCCTCCCCAAACTCCTCCTCTAGACCACCCCTAGATTCCTCCCACAACCTTTCTGTATATAGGATCCCATCTTCCCTCCATGTGGTGTGAGAGTGCTATAGAATGACCTAGCTCCTTGAGAGCCTACCCCATATGGTGAGCTATTAATAAACTTTGTTTTTCTTTGGCTGAGAAGACTTGAGTGGAATTCTTTCTGCAGGTATGTTGGTATTTTGGGGTCTCAGGCAACCCTAACCCTCTTTTGGGTACCCTCTTCAGTTCACAAAGAACAGCTGGCACTCAGATTGTGTAGTTGCTTTGTTATGGTTTTTTGTAGTTTGTAGCTCAACCCTTTTCATGTATAAAAGTAGAAAAGGCCAAAAGTAGAGCTTTGAAACAAATGGTTGTCCTGCAAATACAAGTAAGTCCCTCTCTATTAGTGACTGGAGGGTTCTAGGATTTGCAGATTTCCTTTAGCACAGTTTCTTTTCTCTTTCATCCCTGGAGCATGGGGGAAAAACAGGTTTCCCAAGATCCTAAACTGACTGGGCTAGCAGTGAGGGTAGAGACAAGGCATAGAGAAGGGAGATGAACAGCAAATGAGCTGTGCAAGTGAGAGCCTAAACCCATGGATTTAGATTTGGAAGAGACCTTAACATGATCTAGTCCAACTCCCTTCCTTTTACAGAAGAGGAGGCCAGAGAGAGGAAAGCACATGCCTAAATGCACAGTGCAATCAAGTTGCAGAATCAGGATTTGAACCTAGGTCTTCTGACTCCAAATACCATCAACTTGAGCTCATAGGATGCTAGATTCTGAGCAAAGTGCCTTCTTACCTTATCTAGTCTGACATCATTTTCCTGATGAGCCAAAGGAGGCCCAAAAGACAGGAGCTGCCTTGTTCAAGTCCACCCAGATAAAGATTCAAATTCAGCTCCCCTGATCCCAAAGGCAGCTCTCTTTGTGGGAGCCTCCCTGCTCTGAGGCTGACCTGTTCTTAATGTGGTCTTAATAAGCTTTGTATGTCCCATCTCACAAATCTCCTACTAAAGGGAGTAAATTAGAGTTGACTGCCCAAGAAAGTGACTTCCTGGCCAAAGGTCATCAAAAGACAATTTCCTGAAGTTGAGACTCTTAAGAATAATTTGCATTATACTGATCTACTTCCTACTATTCCACGTGTTACTGGGCACAACCTTTTACAAAAGGCAAGAATAGCAATCACTCAGAAAGCTCTGGGTGATAAGCATCTTAGCTACTCTTCCAAGAAGCAACACGGAGAACAAAGGACCAAATTTAAAAAGGAAATGTTAATGAAAAGAAAAGTCAGCTCCATTGACAATTATCTGACAGTATCAATCCTAACACTGCCTAGAAGCTGAGTTTAAATTCATTTTGGTTCTTTGATTGAGGGTATCTGTCATTTTTAAGTGTTCCACAGTTTCCCTATTTAGGACTCTTTTTCTGGTACAATTTCATAGTCCCTGGGTGAAAAATCAACACGAGACCATCATTTTCCTCTCCCACAAAATCACTCTTCATTTCTGAGATCGATTTCTGAGGACCATGTTAAGAGATCATGAGAGGATCCCTGTTCAGAAAAATATACAGGTGAAGGAAACCCTGTTGCCACTTCAAGCCAGGGGCAAGTACTAAGACTGATACCATTCATCATAACAGAATCAGAGGCAGAATTCAGGAACTGTAATACTGGCTGGAGGAAAGGAAGAGGCCAGCCCAGATAAATTGATAAGAGTTGCCCTTAGGGTTCTGGAGATTGGCCTATGGAGAGTACTCAAAGGTGTGATCACTTACCCTGAGGCAGGAGACTGAACACAAATCTTTCTCATTCTGAGTGCAGCAATTTTCCCACTCTTACCACTCAGTCTCTCACCAGAGCAAATTTAAAATAAATTTTTCAAAAAAAGTGGTGCCATTGGGAGCTCAGGGAGTTCAGGGAGCATCAAGAAGACTGGCTGACTAGTCTTGGTTCTTGGCAAACTGCCTTTGATTCCTCTGCCTTTGCTTCTCCATAGTATTACAGATGCTGATAAGTCCCACTAGAGTTACTTTGAAGGAGTGCCTATGTGTTTGCAAGTGCGACTGTGCATGTACGTGGGTGTGTATTTGGGGAGCTGGATGCAAGTGCTGGTGGGGGTTGGTACTAGTAACTATGGTTAAGGCTATGGGATTTCTTAAGAAAACGTTGGGATGCTTTCTTTGAAGAAAGTGCTGTCAGTTATGAATGATAATCAAATAAATACATCATAAATTGTTCTAAAGGGGATATTGAAATTTCCCTCAATCCCAATTGTGGGGAAAAAAAAATAAGCGGCAGACTCACATCGCACGAAGGATTTGTTTTGGCTGAATATAAGGAAGAAATTCTTCAGGAGAACTATTCAGCCCTAGAAACATTTAGAGAGCAAGGTTGTGAACTGTTTGTCTCCAGAAATTTTGGAAAGCTAGGATGTTGTCTCATTAAGGTCCCTGGATTCCTAAATCATTTTAGCTGAATGTTGGTGAAAGGAAGAAATCTACTGGTGAGCTTCAAAAGTCACTCAACTAAACTCAAGGGAGGACATGTTCCCATAATGGTTGGGTTTTTAAGCATGGAAGAATATTAGTTAATGTCCAAACTCCAACCTTGATTGAAAATGGCTTTGAGATGCAAGACTTGCAATATTACTCCTACTATTTATAGAAAGAAAATGTAGCTCACAGCTAGGTAGCACATTAAGAGAAAAAAATAATGAGATGAGTGGATAAAACATTTGCAGGCCAATTTAATGATATGAATTTTTTAGAGATAGCCTAACTATATTCTAGAATACCTCTAGAGGAGGATTCAAAAAGAGCCTGTGGGCAGAGTGGGTAAGCAAAGGAGGTGACTCATCCTAACTAATAAATATCATCATTTTGGCTGAAAAGTGGTGCATCACTGAGGAAAAGTGAGATGGCATTGGATAGCAGTGACAAAATGGATTGACTGCTGCTGTGATGTTATTCTGGGGAAAACTGCTTTTCAAAAAGATAGCTCACTGCATGATATCACATGCATATTTATACCATGTCTACGTGAGCTGAACAAAACTTCTCCAGAACAAATCTGCTCTTGTTTTTTTTCCCTGAGAGTGTGAGGAATGCTTCTTTGTTTTTGTCAGCAGTTTCTCCTTCCCCCCTCACACTATACAAGATGTATTTAACTAGTGATCATTAAATTGATACAAAAGGCTATGGGGGCTATATAAGACTATAGATGAGAATCACTGAATCTTACAGTTGGCACAGGCCTTGGAGGCCTTATAGTCTAATTTGTACTTGAATAAGCATCTCCTCTATAAAATTCCCACCAATCTTTGCTTGAATGAACACTTCCCAAGAGAGAGAACCAACTATTTCCTGTTCCCATGCGACTTAAAAACATTATTATTGATACCTTTTTGTTTGTATGTATCTAAGTTTTATCTCAATGTATTTCCCTTCCCCCTTACCTACTCCAAGAGCCATTCTCTGGAACAAAGAATCAGATAGTGTAAGGAAACATGTTATTATATTGTTCAGAAAGCCTCATTCATTAACATTGTTTGAACCTTGCTCGATATGGCTAGAAATTACCTAAATCAAAATCTTACAGAAGAGATGAGAGACGGAGCCGGATGGATGACTGCAAGGAATGCTTAACACCCCACTGGGGTATTGTTTTGAGTCTACTCCCAGCACTTTTAATGTTTATGCTTCTATCTCAATTGACCTTAATTTGAATGTTTATACTTACTGATGTAGATCTCAATGGACTTTGCCTAGTGCTATTCATGCCTGTGTTCTTCTCTGAAATTCTAAAGAATATAAACCTTGAAGAGACTGAAGAGGGAGTCTCCTTTCCTCTTTCCTCTTCTACCAAAGGACCTAATAAATTTCTTTCTAAACTAGTTCAGATTTTGGAGTTCATTCTTATGACTATTAATAGAAATAGAAGGGAAAAGGCAAATTGAAAAAAGTAACCAACACATCACCTGAATCTGACAACATATTTCATGTTTTGTACCAGTCGTCCCCCATCTCTACAAAGAAGGAAAGGAGATAGATTTTCTCCTTCCTTCTTTAAGGTCAAGCTTTGTCACCACAATTACATTGTGAGTGGTGGTGGTTGTTTCCAATTACCGGCACACCTCTGTTGCTGTTTTAGTTCCATACCACCACAGTAAAGTGAATATTGCAATAAAGCCAGTGATAAGAATTTTTTGGTTTCCCAGTGCATATAAAAGTTTGTTTATATTATACTATAGTCTACTGAGTATCCTAGTATTATGTCTAAAAAACAATGTACATACCTCACTTAAAATATACTTTATTGTTTAAAAATGCTAACCATCATCTGAGCTTTCAGCAAGTTGTAATCTTTTTGCTGGTGGAGGGTCTTGCTTTGATGTTGATGGCTGTTGACTGATCAAGGGTTGGGGGTGGGTGGGGGAGTACTGTGGCAATTTCTTAAAATAAGACGACAATAAAGTTTGCCTGACTGATCAACTCTTCCTTTCATTTGAACACTTAGAGATCGTTGTAGGGCTATTAAATGGCCTAATTTCAATATTGTTGTATCTCAGTTGAGGAATCAGAACATACAGTTCACTGTCTTAGATGGGTATGGTTCATGGCCCCAAAACGATGACAATAGTAACATCAAGGAACACTGATCACAGATCACCATAACAGATATACTAATAATGGAAAAGTTTGAAATTTTGTGAGAATTACCAAAATGTGACACAGACACTATGTAAGCATATGCTGTTAGAAAAAATGGCACCAACACACTTGTTCTATTCAGGGTTGCTGCAAACCTCCAATTGTGTAAAACCAAAACAAAACCAACACCACAATATATTTTGAAGCACCATAAAATGAGGAATGCCTGTATATTGTAATAGTAATTGTATATATTATTCATTATATATGTACGTGTATGTGTATACATATATTCAATAGATAAATTCTGCTTATTTCATTTGACATAAGTTCATAAAAGTCTTCTCATGCTGCTTGATATTCCTCATATTCACTATTTCTTAAGGCACAATACTATTCCAGAACATTCACGTACCACTGTTTAACCATTCCCCAATGAGGCCATTCCTAATCTGTTGGAAACTTTTCTTTACATACACTTCTGCTGATTTGCTATTCTGGCCCTCCTACTTTTTCTCTCTAAGATCAAGCAAAACAAGCCTAACCCTTCTTCTAAGCCACAACTTTTCAAATATTTGAATGCAACTATCTTATACCTTCCCTGCCTCATCTGTGGACTAAAATTCCCCATTTTGTCAATCTTGAAGTTATTTACTATCCTCTTGGCCTTCCTTTGGATGCCCTATAGCATATTAACATCTTTTTAAAATTGTGGCACACAAACCAGTTTTCCAGATGTGGTCTAACCAGGGTGGAGTACAGTGGAATGATCTTTACCCCAGTTCTGAACTCTTTCAGTAGCAGCCTAACATTCCATTAGGGAAGGAGGAAGGGAGGAAGGGTTTATGTAGCGTCTATTATGTCTCAGGCCCTGTGCTAAGATCTTATATTATCTCATCTGATCCTCACAATCACACTGGGAGTTAGATGCTGTTGTTGTCCCTACTTTATAGATGAGAGAACTGAGGCAAACAGAGGTCAAGTGCAGCTACCCTTAACCACTACTGGAGTTTTGGGCTATGATATCACACTGTCAACATACTGAGCTTAGAGTCTGTGAAAATCTCTAGACTGGCTTCTAGCTACACATCCTCTGGCCTGTACTTCTGAAGTGGATTTTTAACATAAAGTCTAATGGCTACTCTTTGAGTCTAGCCATTCGTTCATGTAATTGTACCTCTTAATTGTTTCCACAAGCATTGTGCTGTGAAACTCTGTTAAATGCTTTACTAATATTATATTGACATCATCTCCCTCACTGATCAGCCTAATTGTCTTGTCAACAAAGGGAATAATGTTATTCTACCAAGTCTTCTATGTACCAGCCAAGTTATGTTCTCTGTGATCATTGTTCCTTTTCTGGGTGTTCACTAACCATCTCTATAATATATTCTAGAATTCTACCAGGAATTAAAGAAAGAATTAGTGGCCTATAACTTTCAGACTCTTACTGAAAATCAGGACATTTGCCCTTTTATGCTCTTGTGGTATTTTGCATGGGTTTTCTCCACGATCTGTCAAAGATCACTGATGGTAGCTCAGCCTAAGAGTTAAACTAGTTCCTATAAAATTTGACCTAGAGCTCTTCAGCACATGGAATTGATCCACTATGGAGGATTTATAAGAGGATTCAGGCAGGGGTGACACAGGATTAGTAGGTATCAGTGCTACATGCCCCTTTGTAGGGAATGCCCATATCTATAAAGTAATGGATCAACTAAAGTATCAAGACATACATATATATATATATTCCATCTTAGAATGGTGATGACAAAGTGCAAAAGATTATGGCATATGTGTATGTGTCTACATTCAAGAAAAATATTCAATATAATTAATAAGTGCTTATTGAGTTAAAGACAAATACACTTAAAGTAGAATAACAGTATTAAAAAGTTAGAAACCCATAAAAATATCCCATTCATTTGACTCCTTTTAACATCATAATTAGAGTCAGCAAAGGACTTAAGCTTGTTTTGTGTTCCTGGATTCTGTTCCAAACAATAAATTCACCTAATTAAAACTGTTAGTTTAGTATTCTTTCTAATGATGGAGACACTACAACCATTTATGAGCTATTTTCGTTGCTGGGTTCAACAATACCTAATTATACTTTAACAACTGGTGAAAGAGAGATTTACTACTCTTATTTTATAATGAAATACATGAGTCAAGACTTGTTTGAGAGCCATTTAGAGAGACTCACTTCCTTTAACCACCTTTTGTTCAAGGTAATAGTTAAGAGACCTATTCTATACTGAAGTATTTTGAGAATCTGTGATGTCATTGGTGTGAATGACCCCTTTGATGGAGAAGATCCCAAAGCCTCTGTGATTGAATACATGGTCTTTGTGAGTTGCTAGGTCTGAAGAATTTATTGTTTGGGGCCTATCTTGGGTATGGGTCTTTCTACCTTCAGCTAAGCTGGTCCCCAGTACAAAGTCTGTCCCTATACTCACTCTTAAACCATTCTAGTTGGGTAGGATCTGCTAGACCTTGAGCCTTTCATGAAGACACAATGACCTAGTTCCTTTTTGTAGTAATGACATTAAAAGGTAACTCCATTTACATGTCTTGGGAGAGGTTACACATTTTTGGGCCCCAAGATCAACTGAAATATTACCCAATGCAGTAAAAGGTAAACAACATCTTCCTTTTCCTCATTTTAACATTCAATGTAATATGGTATTTCATAAACACTTAATCTATATGATTTTGAATTTTTCCCTTTTAAAATTGTTAATTTCAATCAAGTATTTGGTACTTGTTCATGCAAATGAACCAGAAATCTTCTGATTGACATAATGATCGAAATATTACATTGATTATGCATTATACATTTTTTCCCCCTCTTTTAAATAGTTGGATTAATTTTCCTCTCATGTCTGGGAGCATGCTGACAAGAGGCCTTCCCTCACAAGAATTAAGAGGAGAATATTTCTCTCTCTTCCTGAATTTCCAGGGCAATCAGACCCAGCCATGGCTAGCGAGGAACCTAAGCCAAAGTCTTACTAAGTGATTCTGGCCAGGGAAATCCCCAGTTAGGCATGGAGACCAAGGGTCACCAATCAATAAGCAAGCACTTCTTTAGGACCTACTGGGTACCAGGCAAGGTACTAAATGCTGGGGATATGAAGACAAAAATGCATTGGTTCCTTCCTTCAAGGAGTTTACATTCTCCTGAGGGACACACCAAGATAGATGCAATGACCCCTGCCCATCAAGAAAGGCCAAAGTCTCTGTCAGGGCCCCTGGGATCACATTCTCCACTGCAATAGAAAATTAGACCTGTAGGGATTTATCAGACCACTTCCTTAAATGGAATTTTAAAATACATAAAAAATTAAAAAATATATGTGCATAGATAGATAGATAAAATACATAAACCTAAATGAACTGTACTTTCAACTATATAATTCAGTGACACAATTTTTCAGGGATTTTTGCTGGCTCCAGAAGTCCCAATTACTACCACAATTGTTTTTGGTTAACCTTCCTGAACTGGAAGGCGTTTTCCAAAGACATTTTCTCCCTTAGAAGGTAAATCCTATTCTTCTCCTGTTAACAACAAGCAGCTCATAAATCAAACTCTAATCAAGCTGAAAATCCCAATTTTATTTCTTCACTCCCTAGGGGATCAGGCCATTTTCTAGGATCTTTTATTTTTTTTTAATTCTACCATTTCCAGACTTTTATTTGCTGCTTGCTCTTACTCCAAATAAAAGAACTTTCAGCCAGAATGCTGTCCCTCTTCCTCACCCTCCTGCCCTGCCCTCCCCCCTACCTTTACACTAACAATTGAACCTCTTGTGACTAAATGAAAATATTAAAACTCTGTAACTTAATTGGAAGGAACAGGACTGAAAAGGATTAGCAACCTTCCAATTTAGTATGCAGAATTGGGTTTAAAAAGCCAAGAAGAAAAAAAAATCAGGGATTTCTCAAATTTTGCTCCAAACAGGTCACAGAAAAGACCCATATATATATGAAAATATTTATAGAAGCATTCCATGTAGAAGTGAAAACAAAGCAGACTCTCAGCAACCTGAGAATGGCTAAACAAATTATAGGACTATAATAGAATATTATTGCATTATAAGAAACAACGAGTATGAAGAAATATTCATGGGAAGCATGCAGAGATTTCTGTGAACTAACATCGAATGGAGTAAAGAGAACCAGGAAAACAATATATATAAAATGACTGCTATAAATGGAAAGACTCAGAAACTGAATGCTAATTATAAGGATAGATCTATGCTCCAAAGGAGAGAGGAGAAAGTTTACTTTCTCCCTTTGCAGAGATGGATGATTGGGGTTAATTACTAATTATAAGCTTCAATAAATTTGTATCCTATCTTTTCAGCATTCTTCCAGGAATTTCAGCTTCACTATTTAAAATTTTCTCGAGAAATTGATCTTAGCTTCTTCATTCTTGATGAGCTCAGGCTCCTTGAAACAAATATTGTAGTTGAATTTCTAGCACTAGTGGGAATATTGTGATAATTTCATACAATTCTATTTAAGCCCCACATAGCTACTAATATGAATGACTAGACAGTTTCATATCACAATGCAGAAGCCTCCAGAACATATTCCACTTCATGGAAATGGCTCTAGGCTTTCTTCCCCAGAGGTACCACTTTTGCTCTGTGAAGTATTAGTATGTTATGTCCCTCTATCACTTTGAGAGACCTGGGTAAACAAACAAGCACCTGCATGAATGTGCTGCTATTTTAGGGAGAGAGCTTATTATTCTAGGGTGTTCTTAGAGCAGATGGCACATGAAACGTGCTTCATGGATGATCAGGCCTGTAAAGGTCTGATCTGTTAGTGCTTTTGCTATCAAGTGGCAGCATGCATTCAGGACGATGAAGTTCCCAGCAGCATTTCATCCTGCTACCAACCCAACTCAATCTTCTTTGCCTTCTACATTCTCTCCTTTGGTTTTTCTCAATTACTCTCATAGCTTCAGCTAGCTCCTAATTTAGATTTCATTTGCTCCTATTACATTGGCTATACTTATCATTGTTGTTTTCTACAACATTTCCAGTGTAGATTCTGCATTTTCAGTTGCCTGCTAGACAGCTCTACTTGGCCATCTCACTGGCATTTCAAATTGCAGGGGTCAAAATCAGAATGCATTGTGGCCCCACTCAGACCTGTTCTTCCTCTTGACTTCTCTGTTTCTGTTCATGGAACCACCATGCCCTGAATCACACAAGCACAAACGCTCAGCTATCTTTTTCTCCTCCCTCTCACTTAGCACTGGCCTTGCTTATAGTGATGTCCTGTTGATCTCACCTCTACAGAGACTCTATTTCTCAGTTTTCTAGTCTCACTGCCACCACTATGATTCTGGCCCTCTCACTTAGACTAATACAATAGTTTGGGTTTTTTTTCCTTTTCTTTCTTTCTTTCTTTCTTTTTTTTTTTTTTTTGCTTTTTGGAGGGGCGAGGGCAGGGTAAGTTGGGGTTAAGTGACTTGCCCAAGGTCACATGGCTACTTTTGTGTTAAGTGTCTGAGGCCGGATTTTAACTCAGATTCTCCTGACTCCAGGGCCAGTGCTCTATTCACTGTGCCATCTAGCCGCCCCTAATGCAGTAGCTTTCTCACTGATTTTTCCCCTTAGTCTTTCCTTTGCCAATCCAGCATACACACACGATTGCCAGAGTGTTCTTCCTAAAGCAGAATTCTCATCACAGAACCTCTGAGTTGGGAGAGATATCAAATTTAGCCCAACCCATCTCTAAAAGGAATCCCCCGCAAGTGGTTATTTAATCTTGTCTCAAAGAACTCTGGTGGCAGAGAACCCAGTATCTTCTGAGGCAGCCATTGAATGGCTCTCATTCTTATGAAATTTTGTGTCATTGGAAATTATCCTTGTGTGACACCATTCTGCCCTCTGTTGCCATTCCTTTAGTCAAATGGCTTATCTGATTCCCCACTGTGTGTGGGATCAAGTCCAAACTCCTTAGCCTATGCTCAGGGTCCTTAAAGTATAGCTCTGACCTATCTGTCCAGTTTCATTTTCTACTCTCCTGAACAGGTCCTATGTTTCAGTCCAGCTGGACTGCTTGTTCTTTAAAATACCATGGGTTTCTGCTCCCTTAACCTTTGACATCTTAATTGTACCCATCCTTCAAAGCCTTTGTGCATCTTCCTCAGTGACTAGCACATTGCGCTATATATATGGCAGGACTTACCAAGACCATCACCTTCAAGAAGCCTTCCTGAAATTTCACAGCAAAAGGGATCTTTCCCACTTCTCTACTACCACAGCATTTCCTTTGTGTTTCTCATCCAGCATTTAACTTTTTCTAAATGTTTTGACATCCATCTACACCGGGATTCCCTCTCCTCCAAAATTCTCTATATTGGCTGAAGGCAACAGGCAAGCTCACAACCTCAGCCTCATTCCACTTTCTTTCACCAACTCCATACCCAATCAGTAGTCAAATACTGGCCACTCTACATTTCCAATATTTTTCCTACCCTTCTCATCACTCCCATGGACACTATCCTACTTTAGTCCACATCATTTTTCATATCCTCCTAACTAGACTCCCAGCTTCCAATCATTCCGCTTTCTTTTCCATTCCTTATACAGCTGCCAAAACAATCTTCCTAAAGCACAAGTGATTCCCTATGGCCTCTAGGGAAAAATATAAACTCTTCACTCCAGTATAGAAAGCTCTTTATGATCTTCCTCCAGCCTACCTTTCTAGACAAAAATTCACATTATTTTCCTCCATGCTCTCTATGTTCAGGCAGACTGGCCTAGTTGCTGTTCACTGACCTGTTTAATATATCTCCTCCATATCTTTGCACAGACTGTATTGAATTCATGCTTGGAATGGAATCTGTACTCACCTCCCTCTCTTAGAATCTCTAGGGGTATTCAAGGCTTAGGCTCTTTTAAAATTCTCTAGGTTGTTAATGCTTCCCTCCTTCCTCAAATTATCACAAATATATTAAGCTGTTTGCATATTCTATCTTCTGAAAAGGATATAAGCTCTTTGAGGGGAGAGGTTTTTTTCCTTTATCTTTGAATGTTCAGAGCCTTGCACATAGTAGGCATTTATGAAATACTTACTGAATTGGATCAGACTGACCTCTGTACATCTTTCAGTGACTAGCACAGTATGTTATACATGTGAGATTCTCAATAAATGTCTCTTATATTTAATTAAATTGAGTTTCAGAGATGAATTGTACATATATGCAGAGGAAATAATTAGCATGTGTGATCCCCAATGCAAGAATCATAGTTAATTCCTACAAAGAGAAGCGAGAATTGTCATACTGTCAAGTGCACATCCCACTATGTCTACTGACATGTTGCATTTGGTACAGGAAAGAAACTCAACTTTAAGTTCTCATAGATGTACTCAACATTCCTCCCTGGAGATGGTTTAAGTGGGCAGAACCATTTTCAGCTAGTGCTAAATGTATACTTTTAAGAGATAAACACTGGAAGTAATAGGCTGAGAATGGATTTCCATAATTCAAGAATACCTATCTTGCACAATGAGTGAAAAGGACAGTTTTCTTGCCTGTTTGGGGAAATTTAAGATTTTGAAATGAGTTAGGATATGAGAACCAAATTTCTTAAGAATCTAGTTAAATGTAGAAGCAAGAAAATTCTAGTAAGTCAGAGAGAATTTGAACCTAAAACTGCCCACCGAGATAGAGTTTCTACATATGGGGAGGCTTTCCCCTACTAGTAAAGAAAGGTCTTCTGGAGTGATTGTCTCCCTTTTACCCTTTCATGGTAAGTATGGAACTACTGAGCAGCACTGTGTGCCACATGGCTCAGGGGCTGTGACTGCACATGAAAAGTTAACATGGAGAACTGAAGCAATTACTATATGAAAGCTGTATTGTATTCAAGAAATGTTTATTGTCTGGTATATTCCAGGCTCTGTTGTAGGTACTGAGGACAGAAAGATGAAAAGTTGTATCATTTGCCATTAAGGAACTTACATTCTGCTGAAGTGTGTGTGTGTGTGTGTGTGTGTGTGTGTGTGTGTGTGTGTTTGTGTTTATGTGGGGAGAGGTGTGGGAGGGAGGGAGATACACACTTAAGTGGAGTGTGATGGGGTTAGTAAAGGAAAGATACTGACAAAAACACTCCAGGAAAATTGGAGATAGGAGAGGGAGTACTTTTATCTTCGATGAGATCCAGAAATTGCTACACAGAAGAGGTGGCTTGACTAAAAAGAAAGATAATATGTATAAATGAATGGGGCATATGTTCTAGATATGGGAGAGCAGCCTATGGGAAAGAGTGGAGGCAGAAGACAAAACACTGGCACAAAACAGTGTCCCCTAACCAGTTCAAGAAAGGGAGAAAGTAATGTTATTAGCCTTTTATTGTCTTAGTTTTCTTTACTCTTCACTTCCCTTTGAGGATATAGACATGGCATAACTGATTATTGTCCTGTCAGGGTCTGATCTTGGCATAGGGCAGAATAGAAGGGCACTGGGCTGAGTCACATTTGGGGAATTGTCCAATACTCCCCTCAAGCTGTCCCAACAGCTTGATGCCACAAAGGTCAGCTTTTAGACATTAATAATCTCCTAACACTGCACTCTTCTGGTTTTCTTTTTGCCTATCAGAGCACTCTTCACTTCCCTTTGCTGGGGAATAACCTGTTTGCCAGGCCCTAAACCATGGTTGTACTTGAAGGCTCTGTCTTTGTCCCTCTCATTTGGTAATTCCATCACCTCCTAGGGGTTCAATGATCATCTCTATTAAGATGACTTCCTGACCCTTGTCCTCAGCTCTGCTCTTGTATTATCAACTAGCTATTGGACTTCTGGACCTGGGTATCTTAGAGAGATAGGAATGTCCAAAACAGAGCTCTTTACCATCCTTCATAAACCCACCCTTCCCCTTCTCAACTTCCTTTTTCTGTACAGGGTATCACCATGTTTTCAGTAACCCAGATTTACAATTTTGCATCATCTTCAACTCTTCCCTCTCACCTCCCTTTATTATCCATCAGTTGCTAACTCTGGTTGATTCTACCTGCACGGCATAGTTCCCATGTATCTCCTTTCTTTTTACTTCCTATCCTAGTTTGGGTCCTCATACCTCTCATCTGGGATACTGCCTCCAAATTATAGCTTAACTTCCAATCTTTCCTCTCTTCAATCCAGATATTCAATATTCAGTATTAAATCCAGAGTTGCCAAAATAGTCCTAAGGTCATGTTCTACTTCTGCTTAAGAACTTTCACTGGATCCCTACTGCCTCTACGTAAATGGACAAAATTTATAAAATGTGTTTTTATACTTTATATAAAAGAATATATCGCTATATAAAAGGATAAAATGCAAATCCCTCATTGTAGCATAATTCTTGGCAAATTTCTCATTATCCTCCTTTGTGCCCTTTATCTTCCATCCAACCTGGTCTACTTGCAGTTCCCCTTCACCTCCATCTCTTAGAATCCCTATTTTCCTTCAAGACATCTTAAACACCAGGCCTTTCCTGATACCCCAGTTGTAAGTGCTTCCCCATCCCCCATTATCCAATATCTGCTTTATATATAAGTAAACATGGTCTCCTTCAACAGAAGATAACCAGCAGCTATTGGTGCTTAATACATGCTTTGTTGATTGACAGGAGCCAAGAACTTAGAGGCTGTCTATGTTCAGCTCCCAGAGAACATTCATCAAAAAGATGAGTAAAATTGGATGCTAAAACCATTTTATTTCATTGCTATGACAAAATGGTGTAATTGTAGCAGCTCTTTTTGGCTAACCTTTTTGACCTCAAACTGGCCCATTCCTTTTACTGTGAGAGTTTTTCAAGACATTCTGTCAGATATCAGAGGGGTCATTCACTGTAGCGCTTAAGTGTGGACAAAGCAGTCCCATCTCCCCTGTGGGTACCTTCCTAGTGAAAATACACAAGCGCAATTTCCATGCCATCACTTTGGCTCCGAAGCCAATGTGACAATTGATCACAGGCTAATGGTCCGACTGATAGTATGTGACAAAGGGGCTTCAAGCTCAGAAGTTGCTACTGCTGCCTCTAACCACTGCTACACTGACTTCCCTCCGCTTTACCTTGCTAAATGATTTCCCTGCTGTTGTTTGCATTTTGATCTGATTTCCCCAGAAAATTGCTTTAAAAAAAGTGGATAAAAATAGGGAGCTGTGAAGTGTTTTCCCCCAAAGCCACGTCATTTTCTGTCTAACATAATCATGGTGGCCTAAGAGGCAGGCTACTGCTTGACAGCCTTCTCATGCATGTGAATGAAGAGCCAAGGTTTCCACTTGGCAAAATGCTTTTTCCCTCCCAGGTTCTGGTGATGAAGACAGTGAAGCAGAAAAGGAGAATTTTTTTTAAATTCCCATTTTGTCTTTGCCTTTCTTGGAAATGAAGCATTATGGAAAACCAGAGGTTCTCTAAAGGGCTTTAAAGGTTAGCATCAGTTGTCTCTGGTAGATGTTCTAGGGATAGAAATATGTCCTATGTGTCTATATGTGTAGGTACATTTATACATATGAGCCATGTGTAAACTGGTTTTGAGCCAGACGCGGATTTCATTTACTGAAGGGACTTCTAGTATGAAAGCTACCTCCCCTGATGCAGATTTGCACATTGTAACTTATAATCATAAGGTGTTGTCTGGGGGCACTAAGGGATTATGCGACTTGTCTGCTCCTGCTCACACAGGGGTGGCAACCTGCGGTGGGGCAATGCCAAAGGCAGAACAGGGACTCAGGTCTCTGTGACTCCAAGGCCAACCTTGACTCCATAATGTTATTTTTCTATTCTTTAGAGTAACATTCTTTCCTACAAAATTTACTTTCTGGCACATCTGACAATCATACCTGGACTATAATTCTCAATTGCTATTTTTACATCTGCACTTTCTTCAGCATTAGTGCTCTTAATATTCATTCATTGACAGTGACTCCATTTAAATGTTCATTTTATCTTTCACAAAAATGTCAGTATCTTCTTATGATGCCAAAGGGACAAAAATGAAGGTTTTGCTTGAGGCACGAAACAGATTGTAAAGTGGTAGAGAATGTGAACAAATATGTGATTGAGCAGGATCATCTGGCCACTAACTTAGAAATCACACTTCAAGTAAATGAAATATGAGTTGTTAGAGAGATTTATCTCATTTGCAAATGCCTGCTTGTCACTGACTAAACAAACAGTCAGGGGCACCTTTTTGCGCAGTGGAAAAGAGCCATGGCGGGAATCACCAACAAGCAGTTAGCATGCTCCACCTGGTTTTTGGTACATGTATGTGTTCTGATGTTTCAAGCATTCACTTCAAACTAAATCAGACTGGCACACTATAGAGATCATTCTGGAGATTTTACAGAGCTTTCTAGATTTTTCCAGCTGCTCTCCTTTCCAACACCCTTACTATTCCTCACTCCATGGAAGGGATCTATCATGGGAGCCTTAGAGGTACTGTCTTGGGGCTGGGAAAGCTCGAATTTAAGTCTTCATACAAGTGACTTCAACTGAGCGTGTATTCACTCTCTACATTATAAGCAAGTTCCCTTGGTGAGGATTGGAGTCCTGATTTTCTTCTTCAAAGGCTTCTCCAGCCCTTGGCAGACCACAGTGGTGGCACAGTCTAGCTGCCACTTTCCAGAGACAGTACAAATACAGCCATGGTCTTTAGGCTCTCAGTTTAATCCAGTGACATATAGATCTTCCTATCCTGGGCAAGGGGAACCCTGGGATTTCCGAAGATATTCACTACTCCACAATGTGTGTAATTCAGAATGAGGGAACTTGGGGGGAATGTTATCAGTGACACTGTAGACTGGTTGAGCATGAGGTGCCTACTGGATATTCAGGTGCAGTAGACATGAAATGAGGCTGGAATTCAGGAGAGAGATCAGGACTAGATAAATATGCTCAATTCATCAACAAGAATTTATTGGAGACTTACTATGTAGTAGACACAGTGCCAGATTCTGGGGATACGAGGGCAAAAAAAAAAAATAGTCCCTTGAAGACAGGGAAAGAAAGATACAAGAAAACACATGCTAAGTAGGTACAAGATGATCTTGGGTTGATCTCTGGGCGCTAAAATCTGAATGGGGAATCAAGGGAGGCTTACTGAGGATGGCAACCAGGGAAAAATGAGGAAAGCAAGTGTTTTAGGCATTTGGAACGGCCAATGCAAAGGCACAGAAAAGGAAAACAGGAGGTTATGTGTAAGAAATAGCAAGAACAGTAATGTGTTCATACAAATGGATAAGTAGGGTGCGGCCAGGCTATAAAGAATTTTAATGCCAAATAGGAGTTTATATTTGGGCCTAGAAATGATAGGGAGCCATTGGAATTTACTGAGTAAGGGGTCATGATGTGACAAGAAAAGAAAAGCCAGCATACTGCTTGTTCTTGCAATGCTACAATTGTAGCAGTACAACTCATTTTAATATTCATGGCCTAACTATTAAACGAATCCGAAAAGTGGGCATATGTCATTCAAGGAATGGCTAAAGAAACTGTGGCATATGAATGTGATGTAAAATTGTGCTAGAAATGACAAATGAGAGGAATTCAGACAACTTCGGGAAAGTATATGAAGTCAGAGAGAAATACACAGAATCAGAACAATTTGCACGATGACCATAATAGAAGAAAACAACTCTGAAATGTTTAAAGCTTATAATTTCACACTTTGGGGACACCCTGTGTAACTTTGATCAAGGTACTAATTGGTCCTTAGTTTATTTATCTGTAAAATGATAACAAATGCTGTATCTGTGTACAATGTATTGGACTGGTTACTTGGTTGGATTAGGTGAACTCTAAGGACATTTCCAGATTGAAATCTGCAATCTAAAGAGCATGAGACGATTTGGAGTTGGTTGAAAAGAGACTATATCCAAAGGGGATCTAAGAGGAGGGGATGCCAAAGATTCCCTTTAATTAGCATTATATGAGTCTTTGTTGTTCATTCATTTTGGTCCTGTCTGACTCCTTGTGAGCCCATTTGGGGTTTTCTTGTCAAAGATACTGGAGTGGTTTGCCATTTCCTTCTCCAGCCCATTTCACAGGCAAGGAAACCGAGGCAAACAGGGTGAAGTGACTTGCCCAGGGTCACACAGTTAGTGTTTGCAGACAGATTTGAACTTGGGAGGATGAGTCTTCCTGATTCCAGGCCTGGCACTGTAGATACTGCAGCGCCACCTACGGTCTTATGAGCAATTAAAAGAGTCTAGAAAAGAAAAGCTGACTATTGACTTGCAAAGCCTATAATATGAACCCCACGGCTATCACCTGCCCATTTCCACCAATGTTATTTCAGGAAACGATTAAAATTTGCTTGTGAGATATTAAGGAGGTTTGATTTTTCAGCAACATAAAACATAGGTAAAATTCATTATGGAAGTTTGTTGATTTTTAAATAAAAGACTAGAAAACTATCTACATACTTGTTTTTTTTTTAAAAACACAACTTCCCTGACAAGTTTATATTATACCCATTACAACAATATTCAGTTTTGAAAACAGGCAGATATTCCCATTTATAAATTAGTTTTCCATGGAGACATTTACAATCAGAACTCCAGACTATATATTTGTTCTTTTTGTACATATATGTGAAAACATATATTTCATCATAGTTGTAGCTGTAGCCATGACGAAATGAAGCACCAAATACTAAGTGGGCTTCCAATGTATACTTACTGCATGGGAGATCTATGAGATGACTCTCCCCCCCACCCCGGTCAAATAATAAATTCCCAAGTTAATTATATTAGATTTATAATATATTTATACAAATTTATATATTTATATAATTATAAATATATTATATATTAATTGAGTTAACTGCCTCCAATTGCTTTCTAGTATCATTGCTCCAAAAAGTGAATATCAGAAGATTTGAGAAGGAAGAACCGACTGCTGTCTGAATATTTCGAGTCAATCCACCACATTGTGTTAAGGAGCCAAAGGGGGTGATTTACACACCGTATGTGCTGCACGCTGTCCCAACAGCATGGAGGGGCTGAACACAGACTTGCTTTGCTACAGAAACATTTGTTTTTATCATTACAGGAAGGCACCTTTTGACAATGGGCTGATTTTCCCCAAGTTACAGCAAAACCCAAATGTCTCTCTTTTAAAGAGAGAGCACTCACAGAAAAGGATCATTTCATAACAAAAGAAAAAGAAAAGCTAGTGAGGAGAGGGAGTAGGGAAAAGCCTTGCTGAATATGGTAGATTTTAGATACAAACATAGGCTTCTGTTGTAACTATGTGTCCTCTCAGGCAAATGCTTGAGACGTTTCTTAATTTCATTAGAGAAAAATGTAGAAATATTAAAAAATAAAAAATTAAATCCCTTCTCTATGATTACCACTGGTGTGTAACCTCTCTGGGGCTTGGCCTCAAGGAGCCTGAGGTCCCTGTAACCTCTAAATATACAACAACATGAAAACTCAGACAGACATCTTCATATATTGGAGTCTAGAAGTCATCAAATTCCCTATTTAGGAGGGATCCCATAGTACAACATTTTCAGTTCAATTCCATAAGCATTTATTAAGTATCTATTATGGGCTGGGCCTAGTACTAGGTGCTGGACACAGGCTCTACCTCCAAGGAGCTTATATTCTCCCAGGGGAACCTAACAAATAGAGATTGAGGGAAGCACTACAAAGCAGCAAAGGTATTAGTAAAGGCTTCTCATAGGAAGGTGAATTCTACGAAATAGAATAGGGAATGGATCCTTTCAAGATTTGAGAACTGTTTCTTTACCCTAATAACCAGAGAGAAGTAATAAGAGATTAGTGGTAGAGTTGGGACTGGCATCCAGGCCCCTGGCCAGGTCCCTGGGGACAGTGCTGTGTCTCTCTCTTACAGTGGGACTTTGTGTCTATGATACCAGGAGAAGAGCAAAAAGAAGAGGGACTTGGTTATTTGAAAGCAACTACTCCTAGTGTGTTCTGTTCATTGTATTCTTCCATTGGGCACTCAGTGGGGTCCTCTTTTTATTGTATGACTGATGTCATTTCCTCTCAGGTTCTGGTATCATTTTCTAGTGTTCTGATTCTATTGCTCTCAAAACCTGCCCCAGCAACGTACTTACTGTGTGCCTAGAACTATTACAGGAGGATGGTTCCCAATGGGCGTTCCTCCACTACTGTGCTTTTAGCCTTATTATACACTAAATAACCCTTCCCCAGATGCCACCTAGGGAGGCACTACTGGTTTGTGACCTCAAGTCAGGCAATGGTCATGCCCCGAAAGGAAAATGGTGCAGGATATGCCTTATATATTATGGAATGATATGCATTCCTGAAACCTAAGAATTAATTCTCTCTCCAAGTTAGAGCCTAACTGGCCCAACTGAAAATGTTATTCATCTCCCTTACAGCTTACAGAATTGTCATGCAGTTAACTAGCCCCACTTCTAAATCCTGCTAAAAGCAATGAGTTGGAAGTCAACAACTCAAAATGTCTTTAGACTAAGCATCCTTAATTGCATGACTGAAGAAATTATGAATTCTTTAAGGTAGAGGGATGACTGAATACCTTGGCTCCAGTGATTCCTGTTTTTGAAGGAGGCATTATACAAATATTTCCTATCTTCCAGTAGGGAGAATTCATCATCAGAAATCTCAGAGACGGGAAACTCCACCTTGTGGTGTACCAACATCCTTCCCACCTTCTTCTCCTCCTCCTTTCCTCATTCACTTTCCATTTATATTTCTTTGCCCTTCTTTTCCCAGACAGGAAGCAGGCTATCTTTGTCTTCCGTATCCCCCTCCAGCGTGAGGGTGCCCACAGCAGGTTTCTTATACAGGAGGCTCTCAATGAAGTGTGATTTATTTATGTGTTTGTGGGTATATATCTGTATGTGCATATGTGCATGTGTGTGTATGTGTGCACACATGGGTGTGCATGTGTGTACGTGTGTGTGTGTGTGTATGTGTGTGTATCTTGCTTCTAGACCCAGTTCAAAGTAGAGATGTTCATTGATTTTTTTAGAAAAGAGTCCCATAGTGATTACTGGTCAATGATGCCTTCATGAGGCAAAGACATCACAGATGTGATAGTAAATTTTATAAATATATTGAGAGATTTCACATCTGCTGAAAGGCTCTCTGGATGTATATGTACCTAGTTGTGAAATGAATACCATGCACTGACAATGAGAAATGCTAAGAGGTGGTGCTGTGTTGTGCTGTGGAAAGAGATCTGGGAACTGGAAGACTTGGGTGGGAATTCTGGTTCTGCCACTGACTGATTATCTTGTACAAATCATTTCCACACTCTAGATCTGTTTCCTCATCTGTGTAATGAAGAAGTTGAAGCAAAAGCCCTTTTTCCTGTAAACCTCTGACCCCTATATTCAAGTGGAAGTATAAAACAGACCTATGCCACATGGTCCTATTGAATTGGGAAGCTAGAGGCTAGAGATCTGTTTCTCCAATACTTTCTGCAGTATTTATTCTCACTCCCTATTGTCCTATGCTAAAAAGAGAGACGCAGGACTAGAGATTATTTCTTTTTTTTTTTAACGTCTCATGGAAACCGAGCATTGTCAGAGAGAAAGGAAGGATTAGAGTAGCGGTGGCCTGTAAAATTCACAGGAGAAAACAAGGCTGACTACAAAATCATGTCAGCTTTCTTTTCCTGAAACTAAGTGAAAGGTGAGCTGTTTATAGAGCCAGCATGACAGCCCCAGTAGCATACACTTCATTTTTCATGGGGTAAACTGACAGGGACATTAAATAACCACAATAGGGACTAGATGTTTGCAGCTGGGAAAGACTTTGGCAATCCATGTAGAGCAGGAATCAAAGTATACTAATGTCCTATAGGGAAGCCACAAGAGATGCTGTCTTGGGGCTTCTGAATGATAGGGAGAGATTTAGGAGGTATTCAACTTGGATAAACTGAACCCTGCTGACCATTTAATCTCCATGTTTGATATCTTGCCTCTGATTTTTTTTTAAGGTTAGTAGAGTGTCCTCTCAGGACAGAAGTGGTGGGCTTTAGGTGCACATTGAAGTGTACGCTGTCAGACATAGCCAATGTATTGATTTGTCTTGTTTAATTATATTTGTTACAAAGGAGAGGCCTATGGTGAGTAGTTATTGGAAAGTGATAGATATATATGTGTATGTGACGCACACATACATATTCTCTTTTTGTGTATTTAATGTTCTTTTTTTCTCTCCCTAGATATAGGTATGTCAAGTCCTGTCTCTGACACATACTGACTGTGGCAAATCATTGGCAAGCAGTCCCCAAGGAAGTAAGGCTCTGCATTAGTAGAAGGCATTTTCATGCCGGATATTCCTCATATCTTTGAAATAACAGGTCTAGATCCATCCGATCCCCATGACTACCTGCTAATAAATGAATTCAAAGTGAAAAACTCAAAACTATTCAGAAGAGATCATGTAATACAACTAGTATAATATCGATAAAGTGAAGAATATTGATTATTTAAATAAAAAATAAAGGTTTGACCATGTATCAGACTCTTTGTATCACTTTCCTTAGAAGTATGCTTCTGACTAAGAAGGAAATGAACTTTGTTAAGGAAGCTGTGGCATAGAACTAGGTAGTGCCAACATAGGACCTAGAGTTCTGTGCATTCTACCCTCCTTGTAGAACTGCTGGTCTGCAGAATCTAAGCAGCGATTAAAAGTTTCTATCTCTCCTGGTTCTAAAGATAACTACCTACTGCAAATGAATGCCCTGCTGTCTTGCTCACTTTCAACTAGATTGGAACAGTATACAGCAAAGAGAGGTGTGAATTGCCGCTATTTATCTTACTGGAATGTTCCTCTCAAAGCCAGTTTCACTGTCAACACTGAAATGAGGTGTTTGAAGTTACTTACAAACCAGGCTAGTTTTAAACCTGCCCCACAGTTGAATATTTCTCCCTAGACTATTAACCTGAAGTTGTGACTATTTTAATTACCTACTAAACTATCTGTCTTCATGTCCTATAAGAAAGATGCATACACATTCCACATCTCTATGTGGTACATTATAAAGATGTTAAAAATCAACACTTGGATAAATGGCTCTTACTGTTCTCTTTTGTGGGACTTCAGTTTCGAAAGAAAGGAGTATGAAACTTGCATTGTTTTCTCCCTTGACTGTCTATATTTATTATGATCATGCCCCACTCGATGTGGAATGCTGGCATCTTCTTTCTCTTTTAAGATGCTTCTATTCTCTGACAATAGCACTATCAACTCAGACCTGGATTTCATTTATGTCTCTACTGATTTTCTGGCCTAGTTCTAATACCACCTTTGTGGGATCACTTTTTAAAGGATAAATCCTAGACCAATAATTAGTTCACTGATTCCATAAAAATCTTAATCTTAATTCCCTCCCCACTCATGGACAGGGTCACACATGATATGTAAATAATTGGGCATCTTTTTTGTTTTTGGAGGGGGGAAGGCAAGGCAATTGGGATTAAGTGACTTGTCCAAGGTCACATAGCTAGTAAGTGTGTTAAGTGTCTGAGGTCGGATTTGAACTCAGGTCCTCCTGACTCCAGGGAAAGGTGATTTATTCACTGTAACACCTAGCTCCCGTCTCATCTTTTTTTTTACAACTATTTCCTACCAATGACACATGCCCAGGTTCAGAGAGCTAGCATGTGGAAAACAAGTCATTTATTCAAAAGCTTTTTTGTTCTTTTTTAAAAGCCACTGACAGAAAATGAGTAGATGAACTGGGGTGGGAGAATAGAGCACCTTATCCTAACTCAGCAACTAGTTCTTGTGCTAGGAGTTCAGAGGGAAAAGATCTTATCTGTGAAAAGGTTGCCATGTTTGCAAATGCAAGTGAAAAAGCAACTGAATTATAGCATGTTTATTTTTTTTGCAGGCTTCTAATACAATTCTGTTAATGGAGTATAGTTTGCCTTGAAGTTAAAGTGTTTTTAAAAATTATTTTCCTGTAGAAATGTAAGTAGTTTCTAATCCTTCAGGTAGTTACCCAGAGGCTCAAAATAAATTATCAGGAAAATAAAGGTATTTTAAGAGATAATGAAGCAAGTCTTCCTTTAGTTGTTTATAGGCAGCTAAAAAGGAAATTTATGTGGGCATCAAATTTAGGCAGAATTGAGAAGATGATCTGTCATCAGTTAAGACTTTGCATTTTCCAATAAGCATGTATTCCATGATGCTAAAGGGAACCAGTGAAATGACAGGTACTGTGTGGTGGCACACATCAAACTAATGCTTACTGATGTATATATGTTGGAATTACTTTGCTTGCATACATATCGTTTTCCCTCCCCCAATAGAATATAAACTCCTTGAAGGCAAGAATTGTCTCCTTTTTGATTTCTGCATCCGCAGAGTAGATGATTCCTGACTCAGAGGAGGTGAGGCTCAGTAAAGGCTAGTTAAATTGAATAAGCAGTCTTAACAAAACACAAACAAATAAAACCATTGAACCCTCAGGCCCCTGGAGACATTCCTGGTCTGGTGTATACAACTGAGACAAGGCAGCAGTTTGAAGGGGGAGATGCATGCTAATGCTCTCTACTTATCTTCTTGAGTACATGGTTCCTAAAGGACCCTGGCATTCTTGAAATTTAGCTCTGTAAACAGTATGTATTGTTCCAGACCTCTTTCTCCTCTTTCCCTGCTTTTACCTTTTTTATAGAATTTCAGTAATGATTCTAGAAATTGCTGAAAGTACACTTTTTTCTAAAAAAAGAAAAAGAAAAAGAGATATGAATGGTAAAGTGCTCACTCATGCTTTACCCAAATATTTCTTCTTTTTGAAGGCAAAACCAGTTTCAATGTGGACTAAAACAGTTCTTTCCAAGCTATTCTTGAAGTTTGTGTCATGACTTTTAAAAGTTCAGGCCATTCAGAAGCTGAGGAAGGCTTCTCTGGGCTCTTGTCCATCACCTCACAGCTGTGGATCACTCATCACCCTTGTCAGGGACCCTCAATATGCTAAAGAGTGAATGGTTCACTGAAGCCTTTTCCCCTACAGCAGAACACCATTGGCCCTGTCATTTCTATTCAGGGGATCGAGGGCAAGCTGTGGTCTCTGGGGTCAGCCTGACATCTGGCTTAGGTTTTATGGAGAGACAGCTTCGGTAGAAATGCACAGACAGATCTTTGAAGATCAGTGAAACACTGAGTTTATGTCAAAAGAAGTTGGATTCTGACTTTTAGTGAGCAAACTTCCTAGAGCCCTGAACTAACTCTGCCTTGGCTTTGGTCCCATATTGTACTTGTTATTGGTATGAAATACAACTTGCTGTTGTTCCCTACTACCAAGTGCAGGGAGGAAAACAGTCAAGAGAGGGAGCTACTGGAAGCCAAGATCCAGAGAAGTTGTGAGGAATCTGATTCGAAGGACAATCTCACAGCAGGAACAAATACAGTGAGCACATTCAACTTCCACATGGCTCCCAGTTTCTAACGTTCTGCCTTTTACTCTGATCCTCACCTTGGAGCGCACGCACAGCCCTCTGTCATTTTCCAGTGTCCCAGCTGCCCTGCAGCACTTATGGTAGGAAGGACTCAGAGATGATCCTGTATTGTCAGCCAGCACTAACTGGAATGAGTTCATTTTGTTCATGCAAGATACTCATACAGATGCCTTACATGCCCCTGGACCAATCAGGATCTTTGACAGGGTTAGCCCATGTTCTCTCTTACTTTGTATCCCCCAATGGGGAAGTATGCCTATCTCTTACTGGAGGGAAGGTAGTGGCCTACAGGATTAGGATGAGACGTAGTTAATGGCTGCTTGGTTTGCTTGACTCTGCTCTTTGGCTAGGCAGGGCTGTATTGCTGAAGACTGCCAACCAAGGCTTGCTTTTCCCCAGTGTAGTTACCCACTGTCTTTGGTGTTATTCTCACCCTGGGTATAAGCATGGATTGGGGGTTGGGGGGCAGATGGGACTCAGAGCCCCTTGGCACCTCTCCTCACCATACTTATTCAAGAAAAGTCTTCTGACCTCACTGAAGATGTACTGAGGTCCTGGGTCACTACCCTTTTCCTATTTGCCCATCCACAAGGAGAGCCTAACAATGAAAGACAGCATTGTAGCATCTCTTATTAGCTGTAGTCTTCCAGAGATGCTGGTGGATTATATGCTAGACCACTTAAAAAGTACAAGGCTGCAGAGCTAAATGATTACTCTGGAGTTTAAGACATAGCCAACAGGCATTGGACGCCTATCTGTTTTGTTTTTTGTTGGCCCCTAAAAAATCAGCAACTAGGTTATGCAATGAATACATAGAGAGACAGACCTGGAATCAGGAAGATCCAAGTTCAAATGGGACCTCAGATACTTATTAGCTCTACGACCCTGGGTGAGTCACTTAATCTTGTTTGCCTCAGTTCCTCATCTGTAAAATGAGCTGGAGAAGGAAATATCAAACCACTCCAGTATCTTTGCCAAGAAAACCCCAAATGGGATCACAAAGAGTCAGACATGACTGAAACAACAGAAAAACAATAGTACTGATTTTCCTGGAACAGATCACAGTTTGGTCTAAGCACAGAACCATCCCCCTCCACCCCCACCAGAGAGATGCAAGGGCCTTCTTGGGGAGAGCTGATTGTTCCCTCTTGTTCTTTAATTTTGAGTCCTCACTTGGGGCTCCTGGCAGCAAGCAGCAATCAAGACTGCACATTGGGGTATAGGTGTCAGGCAAGTCTCTGGAATGTCCTTCCCCCAAATGCAATCCAGGCCACAGCCATTGTAAACACAGCCTCCCATAGAGCAACACCACCATCCTCCAGCCTCATTAGCTCATCACTTAGGCAGCTTCCACGTTGAGCTTTCTAGTAACCAGCCACATGGACAACAGAGTCAGAAGTGCCGAATTGTTCCCTTTGGGGATCAGAAGGGACATCATTCTTTATTATTCATCATTATTATCCAAGTATGGCACAAGGACATTTTATATGCTTAGGCCCACTTGAAGCACCAGATTCCTACTTTTGGAAAAAAGCAAATGGGGACAACTTGAAGGGAGGGATTTTTTTCTCCATTTGCTGGAATACAAAGCCTCTGCTCATACTAGAGGACCTAAAACGACAAGCCCCCCCCCCACCCCGCCCCACTAATACATTACTTCTCCTATCTTTCTGACCTTCCCAATCTCCTGCAAAGGAATCAACTAATACAGAGGTGTGCCCCATGGGCTTGGGGGAGGAGAACTGCCTCTAGAAAAACAGAAACCAGGTTCACCTCTTAGTAATAATCAGGATCCAAGATTAATTGGAAGGCAATTTAATCACTCTCCAGGATGCTCATGGAAGGTTAAAATGTTCTTGTCAGGGGTGCATACACATCATTAATTTGCTAATAGTAAGTGTCCTAAGAGGCTCATGCTAGCTCTCAGCAGGCAAATAAGATTTCCATGTTGCTATGGTGGGGAAAATAACAAAAAAATGCTTTTTCTTTCTTATTTTTAATAGAGCAGCATTTATATTCGTCATAAAAGGTGACATTTTAAAATGTTTCTCCTTTCATTTCCACTATTATTCATCTGAATTGCATACTGAGATAATTCACCACACTAGAATGCAAAAAAACCAAACCAAAAACCCAAGCACCTTATCACTGAACAAGTCTATCAGAACAATGTTATCATAATTCATTTACATGATGTGCTCAAAAAGAAGATGACTATACTAGATGAGTAGGATAAATAGCACTTCTAGTGATTATAGCTGCACATTTCCAGGTTATAATATTAACCATAGATGAAAATCACACCGTCAGGGAAAACCAAAGTATACCTTAGTCAGTTTTGTTAATGACAATTTCAGAACCCCCCTTCAAATTCCATTAGCAACTTGGCTGTTTAACTGAGGCTGGAGACCCGGTGATATAGTGAATACAAAGGAGAGAATAGTGCTGTGCTGGGGGTGGGGTGGGGTGGGTGAGTGAGCAGTGGGGTAGGGACAGGAGTATCAACACATACTTTTAAGTTTAATCTGCATTAACAACTCCTTAAGTCTAGACAGCCAGCAAAATAATACAGGAAGTCCTGGTTTTTAAAGCATTTCTGATTTCTGGGATGCAAATGCTCACATTAGAAACTGAACAAATGGCTCTCCAAAGTGGATTAGAGCTAGCGGG
>CM053582.1:49121366-49186508 GCA_028627135.1 Pseudochirops cupreus | reverse complement strand
TGAATTTTCAAACTTGATTTTCCCCAGCGTCTGGAACTCTCTCTCCTCTCCTACGCTTGAGAATCCTTAGTTTCCTTCAAAGCATAGCTCAAGTACCAGCTCCTACAAGAGACCTTTCCTGACACTCCCAGCTGTCAATCCTCCTGAGTGAGCTACTTTGTATATAATTTTATTGGCTTATTTGTATGCCTATCATTCATTCCCCTGTCCCAACTATTTCTTAGGCTTTAGAACTTTGCCCAACTCCTGGCATCTAGTGTGCAGTATTAAATGCTTGGTGAGTTCAAATGATTGCTTTTTTTTTTTGAGGGAGAAGGGCAGGGCAATTGGGGTTAAATGACTTGCCTAAGGTCACACGGGCTCGGTTTTGTGTGTGTATGTGTGTATGTGTGTGTGTGTGTGTGTGTGTGTTAAGTGTCTGAGGCCTGATTTAAACTCAGGTCCTCCTGACTCCAGGGCCGATGCTCTATTGACTGCGCCACCTAGCCGCCCCTGATTTTTCTTGTCCTCTCTATATCCATTTTCCCAAGATCTGTAACCTAGCGACAGTGTGAAAGAATTTAATTCTTGATGCAAATTGTAACCAAACTGTGAATTTACTTTTGGAACTGATCAGATATGGAATTCATATGCCCTTACGAAACAACAACAGCAACAACAAAAATCTAACAGGAATGTAACCGTAAAAAAATTCCCATTGAGGCACGAAGGGGTAAAGCGTCATACAATCTTCCTGATATTCTTCTCATCTTTTCTACGCTGTTTATTCATTTACAAATCAACAAATCTGACCATAAGAAGTATCTGAAGAGTGCTTTTTTATATTCAGAAACTTAATGGGACTTAGCCCATGAAGTTCATCTTCTGAGCTAATGCACTTTTTGCTACATTGGAGAGAAGTTGGAAAAAGATGTTATCAAAGAAAGTACAGTTGGAAAAGAAAATGCTCTCATCTCATGTCAAGAATTAACTGAAGTATAAACTGTCCCCCTTCCAATCCAGAGCTCATACAGCTACCAAGTTGGTCTTCCTTAAGCACATGTCTGATCATGTCACTTTCAACTCAAGAAGATCTGTCTACTGCTTCTCAGATAAAATCCAAACTTCCCAAACTCAGAGCCCTTCTCAGTCTGCTTCCGGCCTAGCTTCCCAGACTTATTACACTTTACCTCCTCTCCCTCTGTCCCTATTAAGCCCTCCTCCCTTGCTCCTTTCAAAGCTCAGCTCAGGTGGCAGCTACTGCATAGGGTCTAGCCTGATCCTCCAGCTGGCAGTGACCTTCTCATTCCACTTTCCAGTAAAATGACTGAATTTTAGATAGACAGACAGTGTTTACTTCCCCTTTCCCAAGAGAATGTAAAGTCCTTAAGGACAGAAGCTGTTTCATTTTCAATGGCATCTGACAATTAATAGATGTTTGTTGAATAAATGAATGAATGAGGATATGTTGAATGTTCCTTAAGCTACCAGAGTCGGTGCTGCTCCTGAAACTTCACAAGTAACTCTTTTGCTTGGCAAACACTTCAAGAGTTTAAACCCTAGATCAGGCTAGTACATCTATCCCTTTCAGTGAGCTATTTCTTTCTTTATTGTATAGCCGATTATTTTCTCGTTATTCTCTTTCAAATTAAACCAAAGATATTGACGAGGTAAAAACAAACAAACCCGATAGCAATAACAATGAAAAGGAAAACAGAAGACTTTCTTTGTTCCAGTAACCTCTTTAAGAAAATACTTTTTCTCCAATTTTAGAAACATTCGGTGGCTTCAGTTTAAAAATCTAACCACAAGACTCTATGACAGTCAGGACAAATACTATGATACTGTATCTCTAAGTAGATATCTGAAAGTCAATCTTTGACAGGAGAATGATCTTACCACTGCTTAAAAATACATGTGGAAAATATTGGTCTCAATTTGTCCACCTAATTTAGTGTGCAATGATAAGAAATCAGCAATTTGCAGTGAGCTGATTTGTTCATCTCAATATGTTTGCACAAGCAAAATGTGTTCCCTGGGGGAAAATGAAATGAAAAGGGTTAGGAAAAAATGAAATTCAATTATATTTGGTGCATTTTGACAAATAAATGCATTTTCTTCAGAAAATTAAATTAGAACATAACAGTTTAACTAGAGATTAAAGTTGGAGCATAGTGTGTTTTTTCCTTCTTTTTTAAAAAAATAGCTGTCCATTATATGTACAGGATTGAGCTGTGATCCTGTTGTATGTAACTCAGTATTGCACCCTGGCCATATGCTTTATTTGTAGGAGTCTCTCTGGATTTCATTAGTGTTCACAAAAAAACAATCCAACTAGTTGCTCATCATCTCTGATTTCGGGTTTAACTTTACCTATCCAAGGTTCCTCTTTTAAAATGCGTAGTTAAGACTAATCCAGCCCATAGAAGACATTAGTCATAGCCTGTAGAATGCTGCACTAGCTATAAGCTACTGAATTCAACTGTCACTTATTAAGCACCAATTATTTGCAAGGCGCTATTCTAGGTGCCGAGGGAAATAATCCTTGCCTTTCCTCAAGGAGCGTATCGCCTACTAAGCAGGATATTGCATATATAAAATAACTATATAACATGACAAAATGGGATGGTGGCCAAAGGAAGATCCCGAGAAGGTCCTCCCTCAAAGGCGGAGCAATAATGGGGAGGGGGCGGGCAGGCTAGGTGGTAAGGGAGGAGGATACAGGTTCCATAAAAATCAATGGGAACATAAAGAGGGCCTTCTGAATTGCTCTCCCCTCCCTGGATCCTTTTCTCTCTCCAGTCTATACTCTACACAACTCTAAATTGATATTCACTCATAAAACACAGACCTGGCCATGTCACCTTCCCAATTTAAGAAGCTCTGGTAGCTCCTTACTGTCTCCAAGATAAAATGTGAGCTCCTGTCTTTGGTATTTAGAGGCCTTCATGATATGGCTTCATCTGATATCCCAAGACCAGTCTGTATTCTAGCCAAGGGCACCTGGTTGCAGTTCTCCTCGCAGGGTCTGCTATCTATCTCCTGCTACTACACCTTTGCCTGGGCTGATATCCATGATTAGAATGTGCTACCTCTTGGAATCTCGAGGGTCCCTCCTATCGTTTCCCAAATAATTACTGCCCTCTAACCCCCACTGACAGGACTGACTAATTTTGGATGGACTTTTTATCTATGTTCATGTTTCTTCTTTCCAATAGAAACAAAGTTCATGGGTCAGAGGCTGTTTCAGATTTGTGCTGAGCATGGAGATTCAAGCTGGATAGATGGTTTTGTTAATCATTTGAAGAGAAATCATCATTCAAAACAAAGAATTGGATGAGATCATGAATGCAGCTTTAAAAAAAGCGAATGAAAGATACCCATAATTGGGGTGGAATTGTACTCAATGATCTCAAAGGTCCCTCTTCAACTCGAATTTTCTTTGTCTAATATTCTTTTGCATTAAGGCCTCTTTCTAGCTTAGATCTATGATCTGGTCTTCTATCATGTTTTAACACTCTGAACTTCTGAGGTCCCTTTTCAGCTCTAGCATTTTATATTTAATGTTCTGTGCTTTAAGATGCCTTCCAGCTCTGACATTCCACAATTCTACGAAATCGTCTTATGGTTTTGAAGATATGGATTTGTCTGTGTGCATTAGAGAGTACAGATGCTAACAAGATGCAACTAAGGGTCACTGGTGCTGTGTTTTAATACTCTTGTGAAAAAGATTTTGATAGAATGTTTGCACTAAAACAGAAGGGGCGGCATTGTCTAAAGCGGCTATGGTGCTACATCTGGAGTCAGGAAGACTTGAGTTCAAGTCCTATCTGAGAGCTCCAAACCAGCAAGGTTACTCAGACCAAGTGACTTCACCTCTCTGAGCTTTGGATAAGTCACTAAGGAGGATCTACAAAGTTGTCAAAGCTCTGTGGCATATGGTGATGGAAGAGCTTCCCACCACCACAAAATAAAACAAGACTTCAAAAGGTAGACTGAAAAACTTATCTACCTATTATTTCAATAGAAATGGAAATGGATGTTAATGGTAACTACTTCTGAAAAAGAGACTTTGGCATTATTGGTTCAGCAAATCACCACTGTTCTATCCCTGCTCCCACCAGGAAATAGCTAAATCACTAAACCCACATTATCCTCCATTTCTTAGATTTTACTACTGCTATTCTTGTTTTAAAAAATGGTCTTATTTCCTGATATTACATGGAAGAGTATGAAAATTCTTTTCTTGATAGGTATCCTGATGGGTAGTATTCATATCTTAAAATGCCTCTTTTTGCATCCTGGCAGTAAGCCTTAATCTAGTCAAACAGGAGGGAAAGTCTCGTTACCAAATTAGCCAATACAAAATATGAGCTCTTTGATCAAAGTTCCCTGGCCAGAGAGTCAGCCAGGAGGATTTGGGTAACTTTATTAAAGGTGAATTGCACAGCAAGGCTAAGCTTTACGCAGACTTTAGACCATTTATACATATTATTTTAATTAGTGATGTTCTAAATGTGAGATTTTTGTCAGTGACACTAAAATGAATATTACTACAGGAACTTGTCCTTTGAGAGGCAAATCATGTATTCAAAGGCAAAAAGAAATATTTATGGGATACTTGGTCATTTCTTACTGCAGTGTTCATAATAAGAACTTTCAAAAAGGACCAACATAAAAATGGTTTGTGGGCATGTGTCAAATCTCTTGCAGAAGATGAAGAGGTAGAGAAATTCTATGAAGAACTAAAAAATAATTTCCATATTAAATCATCATATACTTTAATGCTTGGTGACTTCAATGCAAAGGGAAGCATAGTGAAGATGGTGAAAAATATACCGGAAAAGATGGCTCAGGCTGGTGTGTCATTAGAGCTTGTGATTGGGCTCATGGGTGACTGGTGCATTTGCAAGAGCCCTGCATTTCCAGGGCAAGATAAGGAGAGCCAGTCTTTTAAAAATAATTTAGTGAGACATCAAGCAGTAGCATGCTTGCCAAAGGTATTTTCGGTGGTCCTTGAGAACAAAGATCCTAGAAACCAGAATGGAAGAGGAGCTCTCTATATAGAAGGCGAAGTCCTCCAGATTATCCTGGTTATGGTGGTAATTATTCTGTTATATTAAGCTCCAGACTAAGGTAGTGCCTCTTCAAGAAGACTCATAATTATGCAAAAGCATTCAACAGGAAATGCCAAATGAATGAAGAATGTGTAATGTCTTGAGTGTGAAGTACAGTTGGGTAGATGATGACTCACAGAGCAGGCCAATCAGTACATAAATCTTAGATAAATACCATAGATGCACCATGTGCTGGACCAAGAATTCAGAAAGGGGCAGAGAGTGACATTGCTTTTCCTGAGTCCAGGCTTCTCCCTAAATTCAAGCGCCATTTTTAATCAGTATTTTTCTGGTGATACTTTATGGCTGTGAGTCACAGCTTGTCATCATCTCTAATGAATTAATACTCTCAGTCATCCAAAGTGGAATGAGGAAGTGTTAGGTGAGTGTAAGCATGCTACAGTATGCTCTATTTGTAAATAGGAACTGAAAAAGAAATGTGATAATAAAACATTATTAATGAAATGTTTGATCAGAAAAAAAAAGTGTGAACTACCTGTATCCTGACAGTGAAGTATAACCAGTGGCCAGCCCATATATTCCAGTGGTATTCATCTCAAAGGATATGATGGAAGGGCCCTGGAATGTTGGGTGAACTCTCTGTAGAGGATTTATAGGGGCACAGGCACAAGAGTAATCCAAGATAACAGCATTGGACAGGTTGATGCTCTACTGGTGGACTATATTATTGTAGCATTTAAAAGATGACAGATCATCAAGTACTGAGGAAGCATCTTTGAGGAAGATAAATGTAAATTATCTTTAACATAAATTACCTGTAAATTTAGCTAGCCTTTTGCATATCCGGACTATATCAATAAAAACAGCAATGCAGTCCTTCAAAATGGATCTCACTAAGATCAGAGATTTCGAATTCGAAGGGACCTAGGACTCATCTAACCTTACTCCTTCATTTTCCAGATTGGGCCATTGAGGCCCAGAGAGGTAACGTGCCTTACTCTATTTATTACCTCAGGTAATAAATAAATCAGACTTGGCCTTGTGATTCAGCAAGCTTCTCATGTAGGAATTTTTAAAATGGATTCATATATTTAACATATTTTAATAGAGGATTTCAATTCAAGCACTTGATTCATACTTTGTTGTATAATTAACCCCTTAATTGTGATAAATCATGAAATATAATTTAGAATTCTTATTTATATTTGCCTACCATATTCCCTAAAGCATTCCCGGGCCCTCCCTAGGTCATTCTAGCTAGTTTCTAAATTCTATTCATGATTATTTATGTATATTGCTTACTATTTTATATATTCTGAATAATTTGAGGTACACTGCCATAGGCAATACCCTGCCAAGTGTTATTGCTCATAATATTTATAAAAGCGACTAGGATAATGGATGCAGTATAATTAGGAAACATTGAATTATTGAATCATTGCAACATGATTTGTTTTAGCCCCCAGTTTATGAAAGAATGGAAGGAAGCAAAGAAACAAAAGAAAAAAAAGCGAAACTTCAACGAAAATCAGATTATCACATAGTTTGATGAAGACTGTTGAATATATTAGAATTTTTTCACTTAGAATATATTCAGAGTACTTAATATACATGTAGAAATAGATAAACTTCAAACATGAATTCATGATATTCAGTTTTACACTGTTATTATCACACATAATAAACCAAAAGAAAGTAGGTAGTTCTTTCAACTTAGGATTTGCCTCTGACCATTGTACCATGACGTGTTATATGGAAAAGTGACACCATGTTAAGACAATTTGACAATTAAAAACCAACCAAACAAACAAGAAGTATGTCCCCACATCAAACTCAAAAGGTGGAATCACATTCACAACCAGGCAAACCATTTTAATTGCATGACCAAAACAATGGAAAAGGAAAACAGCTTTGAAAGACTTTAGAACTCTAATCAAAGCACTGATTAAAAATGATCTCAGTACACTGATGACAAGTGAGCATGCTTCCTGCCTTCTGGCTGAGAGGTGATGCACACTACAAGTACAGGATATGATAATACACTTCTGAGAGGACCAATGAGTTGATTTGTTTTGCTTAAATACACTTATTACAAGGGTAGGCTTCTATTATGGTGATGTGAGTTAGTGAGCAGTGTTATGTGTATGTCCACAAATGAATGTTATAGGAGCTAAGTATTTAAAGAATGAACTAAACAGTTCTCAAAAAGACACAAGTAATAGGACATTAATTATAAATGACTTCAAAATACCCCTTTTGAACTTAGGAGATGAATATAAACAAAAGGATTATGGTTTCATAATGGTGTAAAAACTAGGTATGACAGGTCTTAGTGATTACTGAATATTAATCTTAAGTGCAGTTAGTTTTAAAAATCACATGACATTTTACAAAAATTGATCATGTCTTGCAGCAAAAAAGAAAACTGATGAGCATGTGCAGGAAGGCAGAAATATTAACCACCTCTTTTACATAACCAACATACAATAAAAATGACAATCTACAAAGGAAATAAGGAAAAGAAATCAAATCAAATGGAGATTAAATGATCTTACCTTAAATAATTAGTGAGTCAATAAAATAATAGAAACAATAATTTTATTAGGGAGTATGACAATGAGACCACATACCAAAACTTATGAGATGCAGATATAACAGTCCTTGTAGTAAATACATATTTCTAAATGCTTATATTAACAAAAGAGAGAAACAGAATAATAATGAATTAAGGATAAAATGAAAGTAGAAATTTTAAAAAATCAATTATTGCAAAACAAACACATTAGAAATTTTGAAAATCATCGGAAAGATAAAGCAAATGAAAGAGAAAATGCCCATAAAACTAAGATATAAAATGAGGACCTGGTTTTTTGAAAACATCAAGAAAAGCAGTAAATCATTAATTATTTTGACCAAGATAATACAGAGAGAAACAAAATTACTAAGCTCAAAATGAGAAAGAATAATTCACAAAAAAGGAAACATTAATTAAGGAAACTATTGGACACTGCTATAACCAATTATATGCTAACAAAATTAAACACAAATGAAGTGGATGAGTATTTATACACTATAAAATGCACAGAATAATAAAACGGAATACATAGAATAAATAATCAAACAAATCTCAGAAAGAGGAACTAAACAAGCTATAAATGAACTCCTTTTCTCTTTCTTCCCGCTAAAATATCCTCATTCCAGATGTCAGTTTCCTCACCTATTAAATGGGGATGATAATAGCACGTAACCCCTAGAGTTGTTGTGAAACTCAAACAAGATAATATCTGTAAAGCTCTTAGCACAGTACGTGGCACATAAGCAGTATATAAATATTAGCTTAATATACATATTCTATCGCATTTAAAGAACAAATGATCCTTAGGATATATAAGGTATTCACCAAAAATAAAGATGGCACCTTACCAAACTCCTTTTATGAGCTAAATATAACCCAGGTACTCAAATGAGAGAGAGAGAAAGTAGAGAATAAAACTTGACAACCATCACTAAAGAATATTAAAGAAATAATATTGCCAAAATTATTTACTGTGCCTAGGCTAGTTGTATACAAGGCATATAAGGCTACTTTGACATGATGAAATCTATTAACATGATTAATGACATTAACCACAAAAATAACAAACATTACTATTAATAACTTTCTCAAAAATGTTCAAAATTATGAACAAACAGGGAAATAAAAATAAAAATAACTCTGAGGTATGAATTTATACCTATAATGTTTGAAAATATGGTAAAAGATTGGAAAGTTTATTATTTCTACTCAAAGATAATAGACATAACAATTTGATGCTAGTGAAGTTGTGAATTGGTTCAACCATCTGTAAAACAATTTTGAATCATGTAAGAAAAGTTATTAAATTATTCATATCCTTTAACTCAGAGTTGAGATTCTACTCCAAGGAGGTTCTTGATAACAAGAAAAGCCTCATATGTACAAAACGATTTGTAGCAATATAATATATGAAAACAGAAAGCTGAAAAGAAAATATACGTCCAATGACAGGAAAACAGCTGAACGAACTATGCTATATGAATATCATAGAATATAATTTAACCAGAAGGCATACCCAATATAGAGGCTTCACAAACTAGGGGGAAATGTGCATGAAATGATACAACATGAAGAAAGCAGAACATAACAATACATAGCACAAGTGTGTATGACTGTCAATATATAAGTCGAATACAATGAATAAAGTCAAATACAATGAAAATGCCAACAGAGAGCAAATATCCTTCCTTTCTGTTAATAATATACAAATTATAAATGTAAAAAGTGACATGTGGCATCATGCAATTATTTGGGTGGTGGTACTTTGTAGAGGCCTTGTTGGGAAATGTCTGTGGTTTAAAAATCAAATGTGTCAGTAAACAAGGATAAGTGACATTTATATGGAAAGGAGGAGGAGGAGGGGGAGGAAGAAAAGCAGAAAATGAACTGGTACTTTTAAAGCACTCTAGGGTTTGTGAAGGGCTTTACATACATTATTTTATTTGAGCTTCACAACAATCCTGCGGTAGCTGCTACAATTATCATCATTTTACAGACAAAGAAAATGATATTCTACCAGTTTAAGTGACTTACTCAGAGTCCCATACATAGTAAGTGGCTGACATGAGATAGGACCTCGGTGTTCCTGATGCTTAACTTCCTTGCTCTAGCAGCTGCACCAAGCCTATTCCTTCATTTGAGTTTAACAGCTCTTGGAAGGAGCTAACACAGGCATTATTATACCCATTTGTCAGCTGAGGAATAGGAAGGTCAATTGATTTTCTCAAAGTTATAGATAGTAACTGATTGTGTATATACACATATAAAAACTATATAGAATAATATATCATAAGACATATTATATATGTGTGCATATATATATATATGTGTGTGTATATATATATATAACCTATGTTATATATACAGTAAGACTGATTTAAAGTCAAGCTACTACTTCTGTGCCAATCAATGAGAGGCAATTCATTTTGAACTAGAAAGCAGCAGCAGCACTACTACTGCTGGACATTTTAAACCTGTTTTCCAAGAAGAGAGAGAATCCTTTGGTTGCAGGGCTGCAAGGCTGTATGATGCACTGCGTCCTCAAGGTCAGCTTACCTTCTGTAACTGACACAGCTCAAAACCAAAAATAAGCTTTGGGTCCCAGAGCAGGTCCACTGGGTTCTTTTCAGTATGTAGTGGAAAGTGATAACAAGATTTTTAACCTTGCTCACTACCTGGAAGCAGGTCCTTTATGAAGAGGTATGTGAAAGATGAGAAATAGAGGAGGTGCTTTTTTCCATGGTCAAGGAGTTGAAGTCATCCATGAATACTGAAGCTTAGATTTTAACTTCAGGAGACTGAGGTTGAAAGACTACAGGCAGGCACCAGAACTGGTACATGATGCCAGGTCTGCCAGCCTTGGCCTATTGTTTTTAGTTTGTTTGGGGCTTTTTCCCTTCAGAGCTAGCCTTAAAGGTAGAGTACGTAAATTGAACCACAGTAAACTAGAGCTTCTTTTCTACGTCAGTCTCTGACTAAAAATAATGAAATCTGTGCCTCTGGAGGGAAGGGTGGTAGGAAGGTGACAATTGGCAGGCACATCCAGGATCAGTCAGCTTTTACCAAGAGGTAGAACTCAACTCTCCTCACTAAGCAAGGCGCTGCTTGCTGCTGCTGTTTCTCTGAATTTTTTGGAACTTTCAGGAAGCTCTGGCAATAGACAAAGACTGTATACACCAACCCAAAGCACTATTGATCATGTGACTACGAGGGTCACTGCCTTCTTATCTCAAAAACATGTTTAGTTGGAAATGAAATGAGATACCTTCTAAGGTCTGCACTTAGCTGAAAAGCTGCACATCCTCAGTCTTGTTCATATCTCAAAATCAAATGATAAGGAACCTTTCATAGGTGTTGTTTTTAGGTCATACTGCTGAAATGCCAGAGAACCTATTTGTACACAAAAGTATGACATCAAAAACGTTTTGAGAAAGGTATCTCAACAGCTAGTGATAAACGGTATTTTTGAAGAGTAGCGATAGACAGCAGATGTATGAAAAATGTATATAGAACAGCCATTGGTTATCAGCACTTTGACCCTCAGTGCCCTAAATAGTTACCTAATTCATTTGCACATATTATATCTTCATTTATTTAGTATTCTATTCATTCTTATAATTACTAAGTATACAATTGCACAGTTAGGGGAACCTTTTAAAATAAAAAGACAAGTGTTTTGTCTTGCAAGGCATGTTGGTTTCTGTGATGCATATCTCATCCTACCTTCCCTGGTCATACCTTTCTATGGGGTCCCTGAAGCACACAGACCTCCCGGTGTCACCCAATGCTCAGACTCTACACATTCCACATTGTCACTCATTTATGACTTTGCAAGAAGAGTCGCTTCTCTTGAAAAGTGATCTCTAAAGTCTCTTCCAACCCTCAGATTCTGTGACATATCCCAGAATCACAGAATCTCAGAGTTGGACGGGATCTCAGAGCTCATCTCATCGTACCAGGGTGCAAACAGGAATCCATTGTATAACATACCCCAAAGAGGTTTGGATGTCCGACCTCTGCTTGAAGACTTCCAGACAGGGAGCAGCCCATGCCACACTGGGATATCATTGATTGTTAGAAAGTTTTTTTCCTGACATTAGGCCTCGATTTACCCCTTTGCAACTTCCATTCATTAACAACAACAGTGGCAACCAATATTTCTGAGCATTTACCATACATGACCTCATTTGAGCCTCACAAAAATCCTATGAAATAGGTATTGCTTTTATTCTTATTTTTACAGAAAAAGAAAGTGAGCATTAGACAGGGAAGTGACGCAGCGACTGTTTGAGGTGGGATCTGAGCCCAGGGCTTTCTGATGCCAATCCAACAATCTAGCCACCATCCATGTTGCCTTTTCTTCTGGGACAAAACAGAATATGTCTTTCATATTACAGACCTTCAAAGATCTAAAGTTGATGATAATGTCACACTCTGCCACATACTCCCATACAACCCAAATCTTCTGTTGTCAAAGGGTCTTTAAAACGTTCTTTGTACAGTATGGTTTTCAGTCACCTCTTCTTCCTAACTGCTCTCTTCTGAGCCACTCTCCAGCTTAATAGCGTCCAGAGCTAGACAAAATTCTCTGTGCTCTCACCAAAAAAAGTTCAAATGGACTGTTCCCCACCCCATCTCCACAGTCCTTGGTACTAGGCCTCTCATAACACAGCCTAAAATGGCACAAATAAATGCTAGGCCATATCATACTCTTGATTATTTGTCCCGTGACATTCTAGCTCTTCACCTTTGTACTTGCTGTTTCCATGCCTGGAATGTCATCCCTCCTCATTTCTACCTCTTAAAATACCTAGTTTTCTCCAAAACTCAGGATAAGTACCATTTCTTACCTGAGGCCTTTCTTGATTCCCTGTTCCCACTTACCCCAGCCTCATCCCTAGCCACTAGTGCCTTCTCCCAATACCCTGTATATATTTTTTATAGACAAAGATATGTACATGTTGTTTTCTATAATGGAATGTAAGTTCTTTGAGGGCAGAGGTTGTTTGTTTTATTGTATTTGTATCCCTAGTGCCTAGCCCAGGGCCTGGTAACTTGTAGACACTGAATGAATGCTTGTTTATTGGGTCAAACTGAGCTTTCAGTCAATCAACAAATTTCACTATAGACTCTGCTTGTCCTCTATTTCTAACTCTGCCATAACAAGTCAGGCAGAAACTTGGCATACAGTCTGGGGAGGACCATATTTTAGAAACATTAAAAATAACTCAGTATGGAGTTTTTCAAAGTACAGGCTATGACAAATGCCAGTACGTGATGCATTTGTAACGTGCATAGATGAGTCTGCTTATTCATAGATAGATTTCTCCCTCTCTACATGCATATACCATTTAATTCAGAAATTCCCTCTTCCAAAATCATGAAAATTATATGGCATCTTTGAAAATATCTTCTATTTGTCAGTATCCTTCTACAAAAAAATACGTGACAAAATTGTCATGCATTGTGTCTTATAAGATCACATCTATACACTCCCAGGAGAGTAGTTTACAAAGTGTTCTCTAGGAAGTAAAGGAGGACAGAAGCAAGCACTTACCAACTCTGAAGCTGACTGGGCCACTGGAAGCTTTTCTCTCCTGTGAGGTGTTACCATGTGCTAAGGACATGTCAAGACACCAAATGACTAGCTTACTTCCAATGTAGGAGAATGTCTCAGAACCAGGCAGGGACAGTGGTTCATTCTGATAACACAGGATCTCTTACTGACTACCACTTTCAGCATCAGATTCATTATTTCACAACCCTTTTCCTCAGCTACTAGCGAAGTTAAACCTTATTGGATCCACATTGTAAGATCTGCAAATCTCAAATGCTGATATGTTGTTATGCATGGAATTTTACAGGTAATTAATCTATAACATCATGTATTAAAATGCATTTTAATTTCATGGCCAACCATTTAATAATATCAGCACCCAAGATCTATTGCTCCAATGGGGGGCAGAGGATTAGAGATAGCAAAATAAGATACATTTGATTTTGAAATGTTTCTTTTCCCTCTCTAACAAGATGGTCTATCTAGTCTTTCTTCCAAATTAGTCATGAAACACAATACCATCTATTTTAGATTAGAGTAGCAGACTTTGGTAATACTTTGACTATGACTCCATGGATAAAATGAATTCACTTACAAAAAAGGCAAAGAACAGACACCACTATTGCTTTCCTCCTCCAGGCAAGACACATTGAGCATAAAAGCTATCAAGGAAAAAAGTCATTGCTGAATTGGAGAGACTTAATAGCATCTTGAAATCCAAACTCAGTGGAGAGAAGACATTTAGAGCAATCAGCACCTATGCTACATCCACCTTAATGTACATTTTTGGAACTGCAAAATGGACCAAAGTTTGGCAAGAATACTGACAAAACCTGTATAATAATAAGATGCAAGACTGAGCACCCTAACACAAGTATATAAAAAGATCATCACTTCATCACCAAAAGGAAAAGGAAAAGACAGATACATTCTCAGAGCACAGGCTAAGTTTACAGGTAAAACAAATAAAAAAAAAACCTTACGTCTGCCTATGTCTTCATTAAGCAATAGTAAAGGCTGTTTGCACATACATGCCTTCAGATTTGTTTTATGTAACCAAAAGCGGTTTATTTCCAGATTTGGCCTCTAAAAGAGCTAAGCTCAAAGAATGGAATCAAAAGGATCTCTATGGGCTTTGTCCATCTGTTCTCAACCAATAATTCATCAATAAAGACAAATAAATGCCTGAGTTATTGAGATTTGTTTATACAAACAGGACCGGGTAATCACCACCACCAGAAATCAATATTTATTATGAAAGGAAGCTGAAGAAACTCTGCAACATTATTGTAGGCTGCAAAAATTTACCACCTCCCAGACACATAGCAAAACATGACTTGTAGGCTCCAGTCATATAGTAGAGGCTCACTAGCTTTCATGGACTGATAGACAACAAATTCTCACACTAAAAATACAGACTTGAAAATATTTTGGACAGCTCCTCCAGTAAACTGTATTGGAATCTGACCATTATCACAGACTGAACTGTTGCCTATAATCACAGATATGACATTGATCCATAAAAGCAATAACAATGTTTTTATTTGATGTTGCCATACTATATACTCATAATTTCCAAGCTACCTGGAATGAAAAGTTTTCAAAACATAGAGATGTGGTGGAAGAAATCACACACATTTGGGAATAGGATGAAGTACTTATCATTTCCTTCATTCTATCTGCTATTGAAGTTGTATAGAGGATGCTTACAGTGAGCCTACAGATGGGCTCATATCTGGCCTACTTTTATTTACCTACAAAAATGATTATTTTATCCACCTCTGCAATAACAGTGCACAGGGCATTAAATATAAAAATAATAACAGGATAGTGGCTTGTCACAGGACTATTTCTACCTAACCTCCATCAAATAAGAAAAACGAGTTGTTAATAATAATAATAACTATGATACTGGCAGCTGACATTTATATAGTACTTTCCGTATATTATCTAATTTGAGCCTAATAACCACCTTGTGACATAGGTATTACAGGTATTATTATACCAGTTTTATAGATGAGGAAACTGAACCATGGAAAGATGAAGTGACTTGCTCAAAGAAGTCAACATCATAGCCAAGATTTGAACCTAGGTCACCTGACTCTAAATCCAGGGTCCTTTCTGTTCTAGCACAGCAATACAAGGGAACAGAAGGACCACAAAGGAACGCTAGAACGTGGGGTTCAAACAGAGGAAGGATAAGGAGGTGACAAAAAACAAGGTATAGAACACCAAGAAGACTCTTTGCCTCCTTTGCACCTTTGCCTAAACCTGGCTTTCTAGCTGGGAAAATCTCTATCAAATGGGAATATTGGGGTCAAATGTTATGGTTGGACTGAGTTCCTTTTGCCATGTTTATATTTATTTACTGGGTAAGTGAGGATATAACCCTTGTCTCCATCTGCTCTAAAGACGATTGTGACTTCATTGGACAAGAACAAGTTAGGCTTTTGAACCACCATTCTGCAAGTGTCACATAACAAGTTCCCTTGTCACCAGTCATTATAAGCAGCCAGTACTTGTATGGAAGGCAACAGAAGTATCACTAGCTTGCCATGGATTACCAGACATGCTATTTGTTAAATTGCAGAGATTCCTTTTGTCTTCAAGAGCTGATGTTAACCTGTGTCTCTGTGCCTACTTAGGAAATTCATCTTGTTGTTGCGTAAAAACAAAAACAAAAACAAAAGCAAAATCTGGGCCATCAGAAAAGTTATACTGCTTTACAGCAACAGCTAGGAAATGAAATTTCAGTTAGAAATAAGTATCATTCACTTTCAAGGAATTTAATGGATGCCCAGAGAAAAACAAGGACAATCCATTTTTTACACTTGTGTCCTACCCATCAAAGAGTGAGTTAAGACTCTATTTCAACTCCATTAGCCTTGATCAAGAACCTATGTGAGGGTAATGTGTTAAGACACTAGATATCCAAAGCCAAAAACAAATCCTTTCTGTCCTCAAGGAACTTCTGTTCTGTTGATGTGGGTGGTGGTGGTAGATATAACTAATGTCAGACACAATGGAGTTTCAGCATAGTTTTCACAGGGATTCTAGAATTACAACATATTTCATGGGAAAGGAAAGAAATTGCTTTTTACAGCACAAAAAAAGAAAAGAAAACTCCAACCCTGTATTTCCCTTTTTGGTATTGTTGCCTATCCTCTACTCCTCCCCCACCTTCCTTATCTTAGCAACATGCAAATAAAGCATCAGAAAATGTCTAAAGTGACTAAACATAACTGAATCGAAGGTGAAGAAAGGAGTAAAGGAGGAGAAAGTCACACTATTTTAATGAGTCCAGTCTGTATGAGAGGCACAAAATATGCATAGATGTCCAGACACATATTTGTTTCTATCCATCAAGGCATTACTTAGATGTAAAAATATGCTCAGAAAAGTGAAAATAAGCTCCATTCCCTTGCTTCAAGTAGTCAAGGAGAGATACTAATGAAGTTTATGGAGCAGTTAGCTGAAGGCTAAAAGCTAAAATAACTCTTCTGGAATAAGAATACTTGATTCAAAACAAAAACATTTTACAGATTGGACATACTGAGAAACTCCCAAGGATTAAAGTTTTTAGTAAGCCCCGTTATTTTGATTTCAATGATCACATGACCAGAGGAATATAGAGTTAGAGTTTGAAGGAACTTTTAGGTCATTGGCTGAGAAACTGAGATGGCAAAAGAACAGATATTCTTTTGTGTTTATTCTCGTGTTTAATCTCAGCATACGTGATTGAGAATACAATACCCAGAAGCAGTGGAAAGTAGGCTAAAGAAAACCCAGTGTTTCAGAAAAGCGACTATGTCTTTAGGTATTGCCTAGAAATTAAAATGTTAGGGTTCAGGACTGAATAAGTGCCTTCAAGTTTATTTGGGGGAGAAAGGTTAATCGTGAGATGTAGTAAGATCTCATACTGGCCTTCTCAGTAATGGAAAGAGAACTGGTTCCTTAGTCAGAGACCTGAGTTTAACCCCATCTCTGCTGATTACTGTGTGACCTTGGGCAAGTTTCTTTATGTCTCTTGGCCTCAGTTTCCTCATGTGTAAAACTAGGAGGATGGACTAGGTGGCTTCTAATCTGATTTAGTTGTAATTAAGGGTTGGGGGGGGGGGAAGGGAAGGGGAACCATAGGTGCTCGAGGAAGAGTTAGCCACATAGTTAGCATTCCATAAACAGGAACTGACAAGTTGGTTGGCTTTGCTTATAGAAATACCACATATGCCTTTTTATACAATCACAGTACACAAGTTCCCTAAAATGGGCCAGTATATATGCTCAAAAGGATATAAAACTATTCATACCCTTTAATCCAGCAATATAACTGCGAGGCCTATATCCCAGAGAGATCATAAAAAGGGGAAAGGACCCACATGTACAAAACTATTTGTAGCAGCTCTTTTTGTGGTGGCAAAGGATTGGAAATCAAGGGTATGCCCATCAAGTGGGGAATGGCTGAACAAGTTGTGGTATATGAATGTAATGGAATATTATTCAGCTATAAGAAATGATGAGCAGGTGGATTTCAGAAAAACTTGGAAAGACTTACTTGAACTTATGCTAAGTGAAATGAGCAGAACCAGGAAAACATTATACCCAGTACTGGCAACATTGTGAGATGATCAACTTTGGTAGATTTAACTCTTCTCAGCAATACAGTGATCCAACACAGTTCCAAAAGACTCATGATGGAAAATGCTATCCACGTACAGAGAAAGTACTATGGAGTCTGAATGTAAATTAAAACATACTATTTTCACTTGTTTTGTTTTGTTTTATTTTGAGGGGGAAGGCAGGGCAATTGGGGTTAAGTGACTTGCCCAAGGTCACATTGCTAGTATGTGTTAAATGTCTGAGGCCGAATTTGAACTCAGGTCCTCCTGACTCCAGGGCTGGTGCTCTATTGACTGCGCCACCTAGCCGCCCCCTGTTTTGTTTTATTTTGTTTGTTTTTTTCTTTCTCATGGCTTTTCCCCCTTTTGTTCTGAATCTTCTTTGCACAGCATCACCAATGTATAAATATGATTCGTATAATTGCACTTGTATAACCTGTATCAGAATGCTTGCTGCCTTGGGGAGGCGGGGCAGAGAGGAGAGGAGGGAGGGAGAAAAATTTGGAACTCACAATCTTATAAAAGTGTCCAAAACTAAAAAGAAATCTATTATAAAAAATAATTGAGCCAGTATAGCTAAATCTGGGGAGAGCAGAGTTGTTCCTTAGAATGTAGTCATTTTAAAGCCAATTAACAGCCTCTGAGTTCAGGTTGCTAAAGTTTTAACTTTGAGACAATACTTTATGCATATTATTTAATATCAAAATATTCCGAAATTAATTTGTAGTTACTGAGGCATAATAGCAAAAGCGTTGCTAGCAGCCTAATATAATTGTCTACCTGGATGGCCTGTTAAAGCCAACTCATACACACGTGATGTGCTCTTTCCTTTCACTCAGCTGCAGGGGCATACTTACTCGGTTTGGCTCCCCTGAATTATTCATGTGACAGCCCTGTTTATCCTTTAAAATATTGTTATTTTTTGGCCACACTTTCTGTTTCCCTTATTTTCAAAGCTTTAGGAACCTCCAAAAAAGAAAGGACACAGAGGGAAAGAAAACAGGTTTTGCTCAAGCAGAGTCATTACCAGCCATGTGGATTTTCTTCCTATGAAATGTGTCTCATGAGCATTGGAGATGTTGGAAATAGAGCAGACTGTCACACTGGCTCCTCTTTTCCTATGCTTGCGATATCTTATCACAACTTTTTCAGTCAAGACACTACTTTTCCATAGTTTTCTCGGCAGTATCTACAGCTACAGAGATATCAGTGCAATCGTTTGTATAGAAGTTTGGAAAGAAGCTCAAAATATGCCCCAGAAGAGAGAGGCTTTCTTAAGAACCAGAGAACATGTTATCCCTAATAGAAAAAGATTCAATTTAACAATCAATAATAGTAATGTTGTTGTTCAGTTGTTTTCTGTTGTGTCTGACTCTTTGTGACCCCATGTTTCTCGGCAAAGATACTGGAGAGTTGTCATTTTCTTCTTCAGCTCATTTTACAGATAAGAAAACTGAGACGAAAAGGGTTAGATGACTTGCCCAGGGTAATATAGCTAGGACATGTCTGAGGCCAGAATTGAACTCATAAAGATGAGTCTTCCTGATACCATGCTCCCCACTCTAACCACTATGGTGCCACCAAGCTGCCTCAATAATAGTAATAGCTAGCTCTAGGGTTTACAAAGGGCTTTATAACTATTATCTCATTTGATCTTCACAACAACTGTTGAAGGTAGGTGTTATTATGATCTCCATTTTACAGATGAGGAAATTGAGGCATAGGGAGATTCAGTGTTTTATTTAGAGTTACACAGCCAATAACTGTACAAAGCAGGATTGAAACTCAGGTCTTCTCAACTTCAACTATAACTCCAGCACATTGTGCTTCCTCACTGCTTCTAAAATGCTGCCTCAATAAATACAAAAAAATGCAAAATTGCAGAAATTATCCTGATGGCTACTGTATTCCATGGTCTTTAAAAATTAAATGCTTCAAATAGCCTCAAATCAAGGAACGTGACTTTTATGCACCCATCTACAAATTAAACGCCCACATTTTAAATTGAAAATAGCCAGTGTGTATTACAGAAAGCATCAAAAGAAAAGTTTTACAAAGGAAATTTAAGTAGTAATTGACTTTGAAATTGGTAATACACTCTCAAATAATGGAAAAACAGCTAAACAAGATTCCTCTTATCACAGTGAACCACACCTTCCCTCTCTCCCCACTCCACTAAACCTTCTTGGAGCCTACCGATTTTGTGTTATTTTGAGCCTGATTTTTGTGGTCTGATAAACAAGAAGAAGAAGAAAGGACCCTTCTAAACAATAATCACATGTCTATACCATTTTTCTCACAACAGCCCTTGAGTTAGGTAGCATTGTTTAATCTACGTTTTGCAGGTAGGTAAACTGAGACTATGAGAGGTTATGCTTTGTAATAACATTTTTATAGTACTTTAAGGTTTGCAAAGCACTATCTATCTATCTCTGTCTATCCATCTATTCATCCATCTATCCATCCATCCATCCATCTCTATCCATCTATCCTTATCTATCTATCTATCTATCTATCTATCTATCTATCTATCTATCATATCTCAACTGATCTTCAAAAGAAGTAGGGACTATTATTAGCTCATTTTACAAACCAGAAAACTGAGGTGGAGGAGGTAAAGCCCCTTGCCCAGGTCACCAAGCTAGGACATGTCCCTTCATCGCAGACCTTGAGTTCATTCCATTTTGTACCACTATGGGAGATAAAGTCACTGAGGAGCCTTTGAAGTTCCCTCTATCCAGATATAACACCAAGTCCTCCTGACCAAGACCAGCCTCTCCACGTCTACCTTGATCTTATCCCCTTCTGTCTATTCCATCAAGATTCTTCCCACAATCATCTCTTTCCTTAATCTTCAGTCTCTCCTTTTCTATTAGTATCTTTTCTACTGCTCACAAATATATCCAGGTTTCCCCTCCTCTAAAAACAACCACCCAACTGAAAAAATTCCCTTCATTGACCCTGTCATCCTCTCAAACTTCTACTTTTTCTGTCTCCTCCTTTTCATAGCTAAAAGCCTAGAAGAAGCTGGGTTACCTCTACTTCTACTTACTTCAATCACTTTGAAATCTGCCTTCTGATCCCATCTCTCTATACCAATTAGGGATTAAAGTTCCTAATGATCTCACTGTCACATCTAATGGCCTCTCCTCCATACTCAGCTTTCTTGACCTCTCTGAAGCAGTTAACACTGTTTTTCATCCTTTCCTTCTGGATATTCTCTCATCTCTAGGCCTTTAAGATATTACTTGACATCAGCTTTCCATATTTCAACAATTTGCTACCAGAAGAAAAATGAATATTAGTACTTTAAAGTTTTCAGGCCAATTCACATTATTGCATCAACAAGCCTCTGAGTTTACAGTACTATAGTCATTATTATCCCTATTTTATAGATGAGAAAACTAAAGTTTACAAGGTTCATGAACCCCAGACACAATCTGGTCCTGTGAAATGGCAGGACTTGAACAAAGGTCTTTTTGACTCTATGACAAAATTCTATCTGAGACACCATGATTCCTCACACTGCCTCCCAGTGGCCATCAAAAGTTCCACAGGACATTTTGAAGCTTCATTCTATCTTAGGTTCAATAGGGAACATTGTGGCCCACAAAGAATTAAGCCTGACTTATTTCTAAGGCTCTTGCTGCCATACTAGGGCATTCTGGTTCAATATTGGTAGCCATCTTAATTTACACATAACTATGTGAAGTTAACCCAGTAAGCACCAGTAAAGCCAGAAAACAAATGGAAAGTAAACCATGGGAAGACACCATTTCTATGTAAAGAGTTACTGAAAAAAGAAATTGAAAAAAGTAATATTCAATCAATTACAGTGGAAAAGTGAAGAAATATTAAAGTATGCTGTCATGAAATCCCAAAAGCATGAAGGAGGAATGAGGTTTTTTTTTAATTAGTAGAAAAGGCTTTACCATGTCCAGTAGGGAATCTTCTTCATGCAAGTATTATTTAACTTCTTTAATGGGGTGGTATTTGTTGGTTAAATCTCAAAAGCAAACAAGTGGTACATATTGCAATATTGAAATCAAGTCATTGTTTGACTGTGAATAGGTATTCTAGTTATAAACTAATCAGAAGTGAAATGTAGCCTCAAAGCTTGGAGGTGGCAACCTTAAGAGAAAATGGAATCTAGGCATAATTTTGGTTTGCTAGAGGTGGCTATATTCTTTCTGCCTCTCAAAGTCCATTTCTTCCTTTAAGACAGAGAGCTCAGATCACAACTTTCCCCTGAAGGTTCTCTAGCTTCCCACCTCCCCGACCAAGTGTTAAAATACCCTCTCTCCCCAGGTTTCTTTGTCTATGCTGTCTTTTCCTAGGAGAATGGAAGCTCTTAATCTATGTTTAGTGAAATGAATCAGAGCCATCCAACAGATGAAGAAAGGCATGGAGAGGCATGGTAATGGTGGGGTTTCTCTTTTAAAAAATAAAAAAGGCTGGGGTGGGTGTCGTTACAGAAAACCCAGGAGGATTAGTGATATTTAAAGTCACCAAATGCATATATTATTTTTTTAAACTTTTTTTCTTTTTTGGAGAGAGGAAGGTAGGGCAATTGGGGTTAAGTGACTTGCCCAAGGGTCACATGGCTAGTTTTTGCTTTAAGTGTCTGAGGTCAGATTTGAACGCAGGTCCTCCTGACTCCAGGGTTGGTGCTCTATTCACTGCACCACCTAATCACACTGGAATGCATATATTATTAAAGGAGAAGGTACTCTGCATCACAGAGTAACCTGATGTATTGAGGTTTGGAGATATGCTGAATGTGGTGCTTCAGTAAGAATATAACTTTTGAGAACACAAATATTTTAAGCTTCTAAGAAAATTTCACTGCTATTATTATTATTATTACATGAGGAACTAATAACTTAATTTGTTTAAAAAAATTATTTGGATTAAAACATCCCAATGGCATGGATGCAAAAGCAGCTTTAAGAATGACCCTGCCATGACCTCAATGTCTGATGAAATTCAGAATGGCATCCTACTTTTTCTTCAGTCATGTCAACCTCAGTTGTGTTTGAAGTTGAGGTCAAGTCTTTACACAAATATTACAAAATATTTTAAAGATATAATTTATTAGCAATGACTTTCTGGGTTGTATTTGTGCCTACTCTGCCTTGATAAAGATGGAGTGATGTCATGCTGGTCCTGATCCTATCCCATGCTTCCTTCCCTGCCAAGTGGAAAAAAAGGCTGGAGTAAGGAGAGGGGAAGGAAATTAGAAGACTATAGACAGAAAAATATAATGCTGTGTAGAAAAACCTAAAGGCAGGATTTATGCATATATACACACTCACTTTTTTTTTAAAGGAAAATCACTTTATTTCTATTTTATTATTATTATTATTTATTTTTGCTTTTTGGAGGGGAAGGGGAGGTAGGGCAATTGGGGTTAAATGACTAGCCCAAGGTCATACAGCTAGTTTTTGTGTTAAGTGTCTGAGGCCGAATTTGAACTCAGGTCCTCTTGACTCCAGAGCTGGTGCTCTATTCACTGCGCCTAGCTGCCCCTACCTTTTTAAAAAGCTGAATTCAGTCAAGCAATGAATTTTTTTTTAAGTCAATTGTTTGCCTGGATTCAACAGATTTTTTTAAGGGACTTTAATTTTATAAACAGCTCATAGCCCTATTAATTGTAGAAATAACAGCCAAATGCAAAGTAGACAAAGAAAATTCAATTGCAGCTAAACTATGGAGAGGAGAAGGAGGGGTACTTTTCTCAGATTTAGAGAATGTCAGGGCTAGAATGAATTTTTAAAATCACCTAAGGTGTTATCACACTCTAAACAATTTTAAAATACTTCAACTTTCTGGCTCCTTTATCAAGATTACAAAGAATTGTTGATAGGTCACTAGCAGAAGAAATTAAAGCAGCTCCTTTTTCTTTCTTTGTATCCCGAGGGAAGAAACTTTCCTCTCAGAGACATTCTCAGTGTGATGTGTACTTGGACTAAAGATTCCCTCGACAATATCCCTGAAGTGGGATCTCCAGTTTCCCTTTCCCTTTTTCTCAGTTTGGGAAACCCACTGCCTCCGAGACATCTCATTCCATTTATTGAGCCTAATTCGATTTCTTCCTGTTTCTTTGCAAACCCCTTCCCCCCAATTGCTCTTCATTCTTGCCTTTGAATGCCAAGTAGAACATATGTAAACTCTCCTCCATATGACAGCCCTTCAAATAGTTCAAGATGGCTATTATTTCTCTCACCCTTGGCCCTTCATCTAATTCCTCTATTTCTCACTGTCTTTTAAAAAGGCATCTATCATAGACTCATCAACCCGTAAATTATTGTGGGGGATTTCTATTTTGGCATAAATTAAATGAATATCTCTTTCTCTTGATGGCATCTCTTGATAGCACCACTGTCTTCCTTTCCAGGTCCCTGCACTCATAATCTCAGTATTATCTTGTACTCCTCCCCTTCCCTCACAGCCCTCCAATCTAATCAGTTGCCAAGTCCTTTGGATGCTGCTTTGGCCATACCCCTCACATCTGGCCCTTCTTCTTGACCAGAACCTCATCTTGTCTCGCCCATATTGTTATAATCTAGATGGGAACCACCACCAGATTTCTGTTTCTTCCTCCTATAAACCCCTCTCCAATCCATCTTTCATCTTATTGTTTTAGCCATCATCTTAGTGCACTTTCCTAATCATCTTTCTCTGCTACTAGACACTTTCAGTGGTACCCATTTGTCTGTTGAGTAAAGAATAAACTCCTAACCCTGGCATTTATTGCCTTCCACAATCTGGATCCAGCCTACATTTCCAGTTTGAAAACCTCATCTGCCTCCTGCATTTAGAGTTTTAACCAAATTGCACAACTTTCTACCCCCTCTTTCTCCTCCTCCCCCACCTCAGCCTGCCCTTTGCTGTTTCCATGTTCTTTTCTAAACTATAAGGCTGTTACTGATTATGATGATGGATGTGATTTAAGTATGCATTTCCCCCAAAAGATTTATCTCATTCAAAGCCTAAAACATTAAGGGAATTATAACACACTGCTGAGAGGAAGCATGGGAGAGGAGGTGGAGGGCTGGCCTTGGATGGGTTTAAGTCCTTCCACTCTCACATAGTATCTGGGTGATCATGGCTAAGTAAGCCCCACATAACTGTCTAAGGCTGCAAAGTATACATGAGTTGCCAAACTGCATTAGTGGGGAAAATTTATACAACAGGAGCTCTCTACATAAAGAAAATTACATGTCTAGACCTTCCCACCTTTCCATAAACTCAGCCACAATGATACAATGGAAAGAATGTTGGATTTGGAGTAAAAAGACCCGGGTTTGTACTCTGACTTTTCCAGTTACTACCTCTGTAAGCCACTTTGACTCTGTGAGCCTCAGTTTCCTCATCTGTAAAATGGAAGGTTTTGATTACATAACTTGGAAGGTCCTTTCTAGCTCTAAATCTATGATTCTCTAAATAATAAGTAATAAAACAACATTGGGGAACTGGAAATAGCATTAGTAGTTTTGATTTAATATTAACTATTTTAGTATTACTGTTAAGCTATTTATGCATAGTTGAATCATTCTTATATTGCCAGAAAAGGGTAACTATGTAGAAATATATTTATGTTATCCTGAAAGTTTATACTATACAAGCTGAAAATGCAAATATGACAGTGTAGGGTTTCCATAAATTTATGGATGATATTCAATCCAATCCAAAAAACATTTCATAAATACCTACCATGTGCAAAGATTAAAAATTACCCAGTCCCTATCTTCAAGTAGTTTTCATTCTACCAATGATGTAATAACACTTGAAAAAGGAAATGAAAGCTGTTTAGACCCATCCCTAAACTTTTGAAGTCATTGTCAAGAAGGAAACTACCACCATGTCTCATAAAACGCCCCTTGGTGCAATGTGCTTGGCTGGATCTGACCAAGTATTGAACTTCTTATTTAAAAAGCAAAACAAAACGTTTTCTTCAAAGAACCAGTCTGTGTGTTTCTAGCTATGGTTATAGTTGGGCCAAATGCCATCATGGCAAACAGGACGAAACATGGTAATCCTAAACTGCTCTGAAAGCCACTGTGAAAGACAGTGTCAGACAGAGCAAGGCTAACAGTTACTAGGAGATTAAGAAGTCCTGCAGTAAATGGATGTCGTTGTGAAGCTCAAGAGTCATGGGACTAAATTCTAAGCAGCTTCAATCTCTTTCTATTCCCCCCCCCCCCCAAAAAAAAGGTAAGAAGAACAAGATCGAATGGGCAGCATCTTTCGGAAACACTCCGTTCTTTAAATGGAAAGAAGTTTGGACAATCTTTGGTTTTTTCTTCCTGAGAATGTCATCTAAGTGATGACATGGAAACTTCAACCCCACATACCATCACAATTCAGTTTACACTATGGATGCTGGCTAGGCAAACCAGTAGTGAAGTTTTACATATATATGAGAAAAGGAAAGAACTGAAATCCCCTTCCTACAATTATTCAAAGATACACTTGATGTCTCGTAATTATTCTCTTTCTAAAAAAACGAAGGTTAAGTTAAATAGCTGTTGAGTTGTAGATGACAGATATTTAAACTCTATCCTCTACAACCTAAGCCTCCTCTTTCTCTCCTTTCACTCTCTTCTTAACCCAGTACAGCTGGGCTTCCTACGCTACCATTCCACTAAACTGCTCTCCCTGATGTTACTGATGATCTCTTAGTTGCTAAATCCAATGGCCTTTTCTCAATTCTTCGTTTCATCTCTCAAGCCCACTGATCACACTATTGATCACTCTTCCTTGACACTTCTCGCTGGGTCTTTGGGACACCAATCCCTCCTTGCTCTCCTACATATCTGACCACTCTTTCTCTGTCTCTTTTGCTGGATCCTCTCCCAGAACACGCCCTCTAACCTTAGGTGTCCCTAAGGGTTCTGTCCTGGTCCCTCTTCTCTTCTCTCTTTATACTACTTCATTTGGTGATTTCATCAGTTCCCATGGATTTAATTACCATCTCTGTATGCTAATAATTCTCACATCTATCTTTTCTGTTCCAACCTCTCTAATGACCTCCATTCCAGCATTTCCAACATGGAGATGACATTTCAGACATCTTAAGCTTAACATATCCAAAATGGAATTTGTTACCTTTCTCCTTAAGCTCTCCCCCATCTACCTTCCCTATTACTGTGGAGAGCAATACCACCTCCCAGTCCCTCAGGCTCACAACCTAAGAGTCACGCTAGACTCCTCATTATCTATTGATATTCAATCTATTCCCAAGGTCTGTTGATTTCACCTTTGCAACATCTCTCAAATATGGTTTTTTCTCTCCTCTGACATGGCCATCACTCCAGTACAGACCCCTCATCACCTCAGGCCTGGATGATTGCAATAGCCTGCAGGTGGGTCTGCCAATCTTAAATCTCTCTTGACTCCAATCCACATTCCATTCAGCCACTAAAGTGATTTTCCTATTAGCGCAAGTTGAATTATATCACCTACTCAATAAACTCCGGTGGTTCCCTATTGCCTCCAGGAGTAAATACAAAAATTCTCTGCTTGGCATTCAAAGCCCTTCATAACCTAGCCCCCTCCTCCCTTTCTAGTCTTCTTAAACCTTACTCCCTGACACCTATTCTTTGATCAGTGACATTGGCCTCCCCCATTAGATTGTAAACTCCTTAAGGGCAGGGCCTTTTGTCTCTTTTTGTGGCCCCAGTGCTTAGCAGAGCTTTGGGCGCACAATAGGCACTTAATAAATGTTTATTGAGTTGATTGATATCTAAACTCAGTTTAAGAGTCACCCTAGAGCCTTAAATGATCAGTCATAGTCCAGTCATGAAAATTCAACTGGCAGAGACTCAGAAATATCTATTGTTAAAGTCCACCCTGTTAAAAATAATTTTGGAGTGGTTTTGTCACTGCATGTGGAGACATGACTTACAGTTTCCAACACTTCTAACGTGATAGTTCGTGACATATGTAACTGAATAACTAAATGAGTTAGATTTTTTTTCTGTTTCTGCCCCTCCCCCCACCTCACCCTACCCTCGCCTTAATGCCATCTGTAGTTTAGAAGAAATTTAAGTAATTCAGGTCATATAATCATCCTTTCTTCCCCATATTTCTGTCTCTCCCCCTCCCTCCCTCTTTTTCTTCTTCTCTCTCTCTCCCCCTTTCTCTCTCCCTCTCTTCCCCTTTCTCTCTCCCCTCCCCCCTTTCTCAATCATCATCTTTCTGAAAAGTAAATATAACTTGTAAATCTGATATAAATTCAGACAAACTGTGCAAAGCACCCAACAGCTGCTTTCTCAAAGTGGCAAACTGTTATAACACATTTACTAAATTTCACAGAGGTTCCGGATAATTTTTCAATCCTGCCTTCTACAGTTCTACCAATCAGGAAGCCAGTAATTAGTTTGGTTCCTGTAGGTCATACTGACAGTTCAGTCCCTCTTTCACTATTTCATCAGTTCAGATCTTCTCCCTTTCATTCTTTCTAGTTTCATTGACTTTCTCAGTAAAATTCCTGGCTAGATTTTGGACTTCATTCTCCAATAAATGTCAATTATCAGGCAACGACTATAAAAGTTTAAGTAATGTTACCTGTGTCTCTAGATTGCCACATCACTTAGGATCCCTATTGGACCTGACACATCTTAGAATTTCATAGCTGAACTTTTGGGACCATACAGGGACGACTATTAGCTATATATTGTACATGAAATCAATATAGAAACAAGCTGTTATTCATTGTACTTCTTGGACATTCAGATATGTGCCTTAAATTCTTAGCATTAAAATTTAGGTATTAAACTTGTAAATGACCTTTTTAAAACAGCACTTAGCACCCTGCCTGGCACACAGTAGGCACTTAATAAATGCTTACTGACTGAATGATTAAAACATCAAATTGTGTCTAACCAGAATAGCACAAATAATGTCCCGGCTTTGTTTCTGTTTTGATACCTACACCACATCTTCCCCAACCACTACCCCTTTTTAACTTTCCCAGTGCTCCAGTTCCAATCAGCATTCTCCACTTGAAAACCATTCAGAAATTTCAGGAGAGCAAGATGCAGTCAATTCTGTTTTTTAAGTGTCTCAAACCTAAATATAGCAAACTAAATGCTGTTATTGCTGGGGCAGGGGTCGAGACGATTCAAGTTGCTCCCTAAGAGTCCCCTTTTTCACCATGATTGCTCAGTGCCATGAGGAGGAGCTGAAAAACTTCCCTAATCATTCTCAGGAAAAAGTGTTCTCTGAGGAGTCAAGCATTATTTCTAAGGTTTCCACACATGCATGTGCATGTCTGTGTGTGTGTGTGTGTGTGTGTGTGTGTGTGTGTGTGTGTTTTCCTTGCTTGATTTCAAGGCAAAACGTAAAATCCCTATAGTCTACCCCCTCTTCCTGTCTAGCTCTTTCTTCCCTGACAACAAAGACTGGAAAGAACAATCAGGTTCTGGTGACTCCTCTAGCTGTAGTCACTGAGGGACTTAGGAGTCAGGACTCTCCCATTGTTTTTGACTTGATGAATTGCTTAATGTGCAACGCTGAGCATTGAGTCACTAGAACTAACCTATCATAAGTTTGTTCTTGAGGAAGCATATAGACATAAAGGCACTGACAGTCAACCCATTTGGAGCCTCAGATTTTGCACTATGGTAGGCCCTCGGTGAGAAGTTTATTACCTTCTGATGTACAACGACAAGGCACATGATACCCAAGAGAGTCAAAAAGCAGCATCTCATTTGTAGATTTGTCCCAGGGTTCAACTTGCTAGTTTGTACTGCAGTGGAAGGATGTGAGCTGTCACTGACTACCTGCAGGACTTCAGAGAAACCACTTCACTTCTCTGGGCCTCAGTTTCCTTCACTATGAAGCAAAAGGCTTGGACTAGATGCCCTCTAAGATCCCTTTCAGCCCTAAATCCATTATTTATAATTTATACCAGCTGAGTGCACCACAAGACTGGGAGCCTACTAGAAAAAGGAGGATTAGGGTCAGAAAAAATGGATAACTACCAATGAGAATATTTCCACTCAAAATAAAATTTTGATTCATCTTAATAAAGAATCTCCCCATCACCAGATAGGCCAGATGTGAATGTATCAATTTATCCTTTAGGACAGCTGAAAATAGGAGGTCAATCTTTAAAAAAGTGATATTTTTTTATTAACATAGACATGGCCTAAAATCAGCAGTTATGATTGTATCATATTTAAAACAAAAATCATACCATTTGAAAGGCGTAATTGAATATAACAGTGGTGGTAGTGGTGGTAAGAGTAAAGAAGGGGTGAGAACAGTCATGTTCTCAATAGGGATGTGCATTTCCTCTCCACCCCTGAACATGGCAGAGAATCCTAGAATGGGAGAATGAGAAGAGATGTGTAGCTCAATCTCCTCATTTGACAGCTGATGAAACTGAGACCCAGAGCGGGGTGTTGATTTGTCCAAAGGTACACAGTAAGTTAATACTAGGGCTTGCTCCCTTGACTCTCAGGTCTGTTCCCTCCCCCCCATGCCACACTATAGGATGAGCTTATTTTGCTCATTTTTTTCTTCAATTTTAAAGGTCCCATTCTAAGCTGATGTTTCATTCAAATTATTGGTAATTAAAGCAATTTAAAAGTATACTGTTCTCAGGAATGGAACGTGGCAAGTCCAATATTGATCACTTACTGAAAAATGAAAATGAGGACTTTACTGGCAGGTTTATGTAAGAACAAAACTGGTCTAAGCAGTGCCTGTGACATACTCATCTCTAAAATGAGTGAAGTACCAAACATCTTTTACACTTACACACATACACACACACAGAGCTCTGTCAGGAAATACATGTTTATTCGCATCTTTTCATCAATGGATCACTTTTAATATTTAGCTCTCTGAGTATGCTTAATGAACTTAGAGATTTTTCGATAAAAGCTACTATGTAAGTAAACCACCTCCCCCCAACAGTATCATCATCACTGAGGTGTTTATAGCTGCCTAACACCTCTTATGTCCCTGATGCTAGGTTCTCTCCTCTCTCATCTGGCCTTCCACACAACTGCCAAAATTATCTTCCTAAATAAGACCCAGGTCAGACCACGTTATGCCCCAGCCCCAAATCCTTTAGTGACTCCCTAGTGCTTACAAGATAAAACACCAATTCACTAGCCTAGTCTAGCCTTTAAGGCCCTTCAGAGGCGGTAGGGGGCGGAGGAGTTTCCCTGACTCACTTCATACTAGTGCTCTTTGCAAACTTGGCCTTGGAGTCAATTTCTCGATCTCTAGCCTCTATGTATACACCCAAGCTGTCCTTCATGCTCCCACGCATTCTGGTCCCTTTTCATAACCTCCTCTATGCCTTGGTTCACTTATCACCTCTTTGGTGAAGTCTTCCCTAATTCTTGCAGCTGTTAGCGATCCCTTCCTCCTTCATTATGCTTGTGCTACACTTAGTTGTGCACATGTTCTCTGCTACCACCTAGAATGCAAGGTTCCTGAGGACAGGGCTTGTTGCCTTTTTTGTATTCCCATCTCCGTGCATATTGTCTGGCACCTAGGTAGCACTTAAAATGTTTTTTTTAAAATAGAATTGAAGGAAAAAGTGAAAACAAGAAGTTAATTCAAGGTCTCAGAGTTCTAAAATCGTAATCACATTTCTCACATCCGAATTCTTGGGGGCTATGCTAAGGGAGCAGGAGTTCTTGTTCTTGGGCTGGTAGAACTTCTGGTAAGGGCCTGGGGACAAAGAGAGTGTCTGGAGTCTAAGGATCAGCCTAACTAAGGTCAGAGAAGCTTGAGATCAGCTTAGCTGTAGGATGACACCTTTGGGGGCTCTGGGGCCTCTTAAAGACCATCTCCTAAACTGTAGAGGGAATGTGATATGCATTGGTGGAAAGACTTAAACACCAATGACAGATCCTTGGAGTATCAAAGTAAGTTTGCTGCTTTCATAGTGTCAAACCATTTCTTGTCACATGATTTGGAGTGATGTGGAGGCCAAGAGAATACAATCATTTCTTCCAGCATAGTTGATTTGGGTATTTTGTGTGGATTTTTCTTTTGAGATGATCTGATTAAGAGTGATAAGAAAATATTTCCTATTAAACTCGAGCTGAAATATCATCATTAATACTAATTTTAAGGGATTTACAACACAAATCCTTAAAATACGCCACAGGAATTAGATGTCGTGCACAACTATTTCTTTTCCAAAACAAGAATCAATATTCTAGTAGAAAACAGCATAAGCAACTGGTAAAGAAAATTTTAAAGAGACTATGGTATAATTTTACTCACGTTATTGATGATTTGTTGAGATATATGCTCAAAAATTTTTATAGAGATTGAAAAAAACATTTTCAAAATGATTGCCATGAAAAATTAAAGACATCTAAATTTTGGTCTTGTTGGCTGAGTTATCTAAATAAAGCAGTTTACGAAGGCGAGAAGAATGGACCAATACAGGTGGGATGGAGTTAACATTCTGGTTAGCTAAAAGTGAGCTCTTGAAGCAGGAATTAGCATTCTCAGGGAACTACATAATGTTAATAGTTTGCTCAAGTAACTTAGTTACCCCAATACAGAGGCACAGGGAACTCACCCAACAACTTAGATTTTCTGAATATAAAATAAATGTCTCTAAGATAGAATCAAGAATGATTAAGTGAGAATCAACCCAAAAATTGGAAACAATCCTGTAAGAATAGTGTCAGGAGTGGTAAAGCTCAACATTAGATAAAATTGGCAAGAAAATCTAAGGCAAAAAAGGTCAAGTTTCTTTCTGTTATGTTTGGTTGTTATAGTTGTTGCTTTGGTTATATTAAGGAAAAGAGATGGCTCAAAGAAGGGACAGGAGCTAAAGGAAAACAGAATTAGGTGAATTCAGGGTCCTGAATCCCTTCATGTCATCTGAGAAGGGACCCCCCCCCCCTTCATGACAGGGCCCCATGTATGTCTGCTTGATACTATTATATCTTATATTTGGATGCACTTTAGGAATGACTTGAATGGAGACTCTGATCACATACTCATACAACTTGTGAACTGGAATGTCAGAGTCAAGATTAAAAAAGATGCAATTTAATAGGGATTAGAGTTATTCTAGACTGGGTTTCCAATATAACTTCACAAAGATGAGTTGAAAGGATCATGACTAGCCACCAGTTTGTCTGAGAATGGACTTGGTGAGTTTAATGGACAACAAGCTCCAGATAAGTCAATAGTTTGATATAGAAGTGAAGAAAGTGAATGTATTTTTAGGCAGCAATAACAGAAAGAATATCTAGGACCAGGGAAACAAAGGGCCTTAATGTCATGCCACATCAAGACCATCTGAAAAAATTATGGACATCAGGCCTGTGGAAGAGAGGATTTAGTGAGGGTGAGGGTGGAGGGTGGGGCATCGTAGCTGCCTTCAAGTATTTGAAGAAAGAATAAATGGACAAAATCTTATTAAGTGATATGTATGTATGAAGCATTAGTAAGTGCTGTGGATACATATATAAAAGTAAATACAGTTCCTGTGCTTAAGAAACATATATTCTAATCATGAGAGATGTGACGGATGTTCTGGATATTTCTATATGATCGGGTCTTTTCCAGCCATGAGAGATCTGGGAAGGCTTCTTAGGGGAGGTGGTATTTCACCTCGGCATTTTAAAACATGAGGAGGAATTCAACAAGTAGAAAACTAGAAAGAAGAAAATTATATGTAAATGTGTGCTGCCATGATGCAAGACAGAGAGGATTTTGGCCTTTTGTCTTTGTATAGGGAAAGTGATAATGGGGGTATGTACTAGGGTGATGAACAGTGGAAGGGGTAGAAGATACAAGGTAAGAGAATTGGGAAGTGTTGTAAACTCCATTTAGATCTACAAGGTAGGTTTCATGTTAATAAAATGCTAGCATCCAATGAAGAGATTTGTACTTTAGAACTTCACACAAATGGTAAGTGGAACCACTGGAGATAAGACTGACACATTTTCCTTTAGTAATGGGAATATTGGTTTGATTATGGTTCCAGAATTGGAAAAGAAAAAACAGGGGAAGGGCAACAAGGGGTTGAATCCTCCAGAATATGGAACCTGGTCACAGTTGTTGAAGATAGATAACAGTAATGCTAATAATCAAGACATTCATTTTTATAATATTGCCTGCATGTTACCTTAGAACATGAGGCCTTAGCCTGGGGTATATGCCATTATTATTTTAATATTTTCATAACTACATTTCAATAAAATCTGTTTCCTTTGTAATCATGCTTTTTAAAGATTTTTGTGATTTTTAAAAACATGATCCTGAGGAGGGTACATAGACCTCATTAGATTGTCAAAGGGATCAATGACACAAAAATGCCTTAGAATGTTATTTTGGGAATATCTTGAATGAGAGTAACTTAACATGAAAGAATTAACTTTTAAAATTCTGCTGTTAAGTTGGCACTTTCAGATATTTACATACACGTTCATTAGCTCCTGAACAAGAAAAAGCATAGTTAGTCAAAAGATATTAGCTCTCTTATGAACTGAAAATGAGATTGACTAACTCCGTATCTATTATATATAAGCATGAAATATGCTTTCTGTTTGGGGATTTTAAGTGGTCAGGTGAGGAAGAGTGAGTTGAGCATCTGGCAAATGAGAAACCAGAAAGAATTCCTCCAGCTTAGCCTTATATCCCTATAGAATAGCATTCATTCTCTCCTCTACATTCCTACCTCACTTCTTTGGTCAAAATTAAGAATAAAACGGGTCACATTCTAAAAGCTTGTTGAATACTTTAAGCTAGGCATTAAATGTCAAACTAAGTCCTCAGTGATGAAGTCCTAAAATCCAACTAATACTTGAGTACTGAGGCAAGAACTTTTTTTTTGCTTTTTTGGAGGGAGGAAGGCAGGACAATTGGGGTTAAGTGACTTGTTTCAGGCCAGTAAGAGTTATGAGGCAAGAATTCTTTTAAAAAAAAGTATTTTTCTTCAACGCATATCAAGAGAAGGAATAACTACTGAGTGTCAAACAAATTTTTAAGGGAGGAAGGCTATAAGATCATGCTGAAAACCAGCCTGAAGAAATCAAACCTTCCTCTTGACAACAGAGCTATGATTTCAAGTGACAGAGTCAGTTGGTATGCTATTGCCTACAAATCCTAAACATTAATGATTACATGAAAATCGACACCTTTCAGCGGAAAACATCGTGGCTATGGAATAAAGCAGGTGCACAAAAAAGTAACCTTGCAGATAACTACAGAAGATCCAATCTACTAACATGGTTACCAATTCATAGAGAGTACAGGAGATAGAGTCATATGAAACCAGGATGCTTTTTTTTTTTTTTACCTCACTACATCAAACACTACTTGCCTTGGGTGACAATCACAAATACCTTTTTAGCAATGAACTGTGAATGCCTTGAGAAATTGCAGCAACTCAATTTACTTATTAGGGAATCATGGCCTGCATTGGAGGAGTCATACAGAATAGAGTGAGTGGACTTTTAGTGAGAAGTTTCCTTACATGCTAACCCCAGTTAGATGAGAAAATCTGGCTGAAAACACTGTGACTGGAGAACAATTTAAAGCAACTGGGTCAGACCACAAGGGCTTCACTGGTATTTAAGAAATTAGGTGTGACTGAGAAAAAGTATTCTGTAAGACATTTCATAAGATCCAACAAAACCAGTTGGTAGTAGCGACTAATTGTTTATAAAACATTCTTGAGTCCTAGAATTGGCAGGGACCTTAGAAACGTCAAGCGTAAAAGCAGTATCTTAGACTGGTGATGTCAAACTTAAATAGAAATGGATCCCTACCAGCTAGCTAATTGACTTCGAAAACCACAAATTAACATTCTCTATTTTGTTTATTTTATTAAACATTTCCCAATTACACTTTAATTTGGTTTGAGACAGGAGTTTTGTAGGCCTTGAGTTTGATAATTCTGTCTTAGACCATGGTAACTGTTGAAAAGTTATCATGAATAGAGATCAGACCCTATGTGAATCATTATATCACCAAGGACAAAAAGACTATTCATGGCATACTTATTATGCTCAGGGAATTTCTAATATCTTCTGTTACTATTTAGAGGAAAAATGGATAATGGCCATAGTCACATAAGTCACTAATATACAGGCACCTGGTTCAGTTTAGTTCAATAACCATTTGTTACCACAGGTCTGACTGTGACATTTCCCTCTTCAAGAAACTTCAGTGGCTCCTTATAGCCTCCAGTATAAAATATAAATTTTTCTGCTGGATGTTTCGAGTCCTCCACAAACTAGCTTTCTAAAGTGATTTCCTACTGCTTCCCTCTCACGCGCTCCACATCTCAACCAAACTGGTCTATTTCCTGGTCTCACTATACAACTTTCTATATCCTAAACTGTGCCAGGAATGCTCTCCCTCCTTCTCTCCCCCTCTTAGAAGCCTTAGCTCTCTTCAGGCTCAGCTAAAGTGCTCCTTCCTGCCTGAGGCGTTTCCTAATAACCCTTTTTCATAATTGTTCTCTCCTGCCTCAGCTCTATATTTTCTTTGCATATACTTTTATTTATTTATCTGCACAACAGTAATTTGCCCCAAGTGGAATGTAACCTCCTTGGAGGGTGGAGTCTTTTTGTTCTTGTATCCCCAAGGCCTAGCACAGTGAGTGCCTGGCACACAACAGGTGCCTAATAAATGCACGTTGAAGTGAATTAGCATGGCCAAAATGCACTGAAGATTACAACATGCAACATGAGCTATCTGGGGAAGGAGCTAACTGAAGCTACTCACTGATGGTATGCATTGGAATACAATCCTCGTTACCCACTGAACCATTCCAAAACCTGGATCTTGGACCACAAGTACAAGAGAGGTGATAAGTTCATTTAGATGGCAATACTCAGAACAGGAAAATAGGCTATATCAGAAACCAGAGAAGATATCTATAAAACAAAGATATAACCAGTTCCTAGATGTTTCTGAAGTCAATGACAAAAGCTGCTGTAATGAAGGAGAGATCATGGCCATCCCCAGCAAGACTCAAAAGATGGCCAGAAACATCCACAAGGACTTCTAAATCAAGGCATAGTTTATCAGAAGGAAATCAGATACTCTGATGCAACAAAAGACAAATACAATGATCAAAATATCAACACTATGCCTCTGAAATAATGATGAGATGTTGAAATCAATAAACCTTGACAGGTGAAGTTTTCTTCACAGTTATACATTAATGTCTGCCTTTAGGCAGGTACCTTTCTTATACTTGCAATTTCTATTCAATTACAGAGCAACCAACTATAGTTCACAATAAAAGCAAATGAATAAGAAGCAGTAATGAAAAACGGTCACTCTGCCTATGAAGTAATGAAACAAGATTCTTAAGTGCATATTTTGTGCATATTAAGAACACCGAAAAACATATTTTCATATTGTAATTATAAGTATTTAACTGATTGCTTACAGTATAGCTCAATCTATAATAAAAGTATAGCTTTTATTAATAAAGAATCAAAGTTGAATACACAGATATATAAAATTAACTTGAATTTGAGTAAGGAGAAACACATATTAAGCCTTCTCCCCAAGTGTACAAATAAGGTGAATTTGGCTTTGTTTCGCTGAAGATATGTCTTAGATTTGTCTTGCTAACAAATCAAGTTTGAATACAAGACCCAAATGATAGAAAATAAGAATCTACTAGGAAACCTTCCACCAAGACCTCTGCAGAGAAAATCTAACAATGCACCTTCCCTTCCCCAGGGGAAAATGCACTTTGAACTCCTTCTGGAAAGTAAAGACACCTACAGGCCTCTGACCTCTAATATGGGCTACAGATTATCTGAAAGATCACACACTTTTTTTTTTTGCGGGGAGAGGAGTGTGTGTCATGAATATCAAGCCAAAATAATATAAGTATTAATTGACATCTTATTCAAAATAGATTGAAAAAACTTTTGAAGCAAGCAGTTAAAATTTCAGTGAATTACCAAAAAAAAAATTATAGATATATATGTGTCAAAAAGCTAAAAATGAACAGAAATCAATAAGTCATTTAAAAATGTTACATGCATGATGATTGTGGTTTGTTAGGTTATACTATACCTTTCTTGAGTCCACTAATGCAAGCTAAAAAAAGATTTTCATACAGTTAAACTCAATAGATAAGACATTTTCTTCATATAATATACTTTCTTAAAATCAAACACATTTCAAATTCAAATACAGTACAATACATTTTCTCTTTCCTTTAAAGTACATGCAATGACAGACTGCTAACAGAGAGTGGAGGTAGTCAGTGAAATCCAATGTTATCAGTGAAACCTTTTTTTTTCCCCTAAAACCAGATAATGATACATTGATCGTTTTGGTCTTTAACCCTTGTGGACCATCTGTAATGAAAATTATACATATAATATGGCTGTTTCGAGACACACTTACCTAATTACTTATAGTATATAGGTCTATCATTTGCCTGAATTGACCCATAAATTTAGTCCATTCTATCAGTTACTTAGTTATTCATGTAGATATCAACACACACACACACACACACACACACACACACACACACACTCCCCCCGCCCCCATACATACATATAAGACATTAAGAACACAGGCATATTTAAAATTAACTAGGGGTGATTCTAAGGGGTTTTTAATTCTCTGTCGCCTAAGGAACATGAATATTGTGGCTTGTTTAAGCTTTAATAGAAACTCACATAGGTTGCCAGGAAAATAATCTTTACTGGAAGACATAAGGACCACAGTCAATAATAGTACCTACCCACCTCTAAGGAATCCAGAGTTTTAGTGTAACTTTTGAAAGAAACATATGAAATATCTATTGAATTTCTGTAGTTGAGTCGTTTCAGTGACCCCATTTGGGGGTTTTTTTTGGCAAAGATATTGAAACAGTTTGCCATTTCCTTTTCCAGTTCATTTTACAGATGAGGAAATGCAGGCAAACAGGGTTAAGTGACTTGTCTAGGGTCACACAGCTAGGAAGTATCTGAGGCCAGATTTGAGCTCAGGAAGATGAGTCTGACTCCAGGCCTGATACTCTATCCACTACACCACCTGGCCACCCCATCTGTAGGATATCTGTTAGAAATTTCACTGAAAAACCTAATTTGAATACATTTTACAATGCATCATTAGACAGCGAGGCTAAAGAATTAGGAAATGGTCAGAAGGAAAGAATGCTAGTGATGACTAGAAAATGTCTTGAACTCCTGGTTTAAAGGCAACAAAAAGGATGTAAAAATGTTGTGGGTATATGTAGCTCACACTCAAATGGATCTCAGAAGACTCAAATGCTACCTAAAAGGAAGCTGAACTCTGAGTAACTGAAAATCCAATAATATTTCCCTCTCGCAACTCAGCAGAGAGGCAGGGGACTATTGGAGCAGACCATTAGCAGACAGTGGCTTTTGCTTAAAAAGATTTTTCTTTGTTTTAATGTATGGCTCGCCACGCTATCTACTTTCCAGGTACAGAGGCGAGGGGCTTAATACTGCAGAATGAGACACAGACGTTTTTGGACATGGCCAAAATGTAGATTTGGTACAAGGGCTCTACATATTAATGGTTACAAGGGGTTTTGTTTTCTGTTTCCATTTTCCAATGGAGAGGGAAAGTGGGAAGGAAAGAAAGTAGATTTGTTAACTGAAAAATAGGTAAGAAGGGAGTGTTCAATTAGGTAGTGGTAGTAGGAGGTATATCCAGAAATAATTATGAGATTTATATGTATATGTATATGTATATATACACATACACACAAAAGTCAGAAATAAAACTTTTTAAAAAATGTTATAAAGTACTATACGTTTCCTCCATAATAATTATCAGTATTTTCTAAAAATCCATTAAATCCATGGTACTGTTCTAGAAACATCTTTAGGACCCAGAGAAGACATATTCCTTGGGTTCTAATCCCAGTTCTTCCACTAAACAACGATGTTACCTTAGTGGCGGAGTTGGGACTAGAACCCAAGGCTCCTGACTCTCCAGTCCAGTGTTCTTTTCAGTATACCATGGTCCCTCCCTACTATATATATGTGTGTATACACACGTTGAATAGTTTATATAATGTTACATATGTGAACATAAAAATATACAAAGAAGTCATATACATTAATGGAAACAGGAAGTGATTCAATATTCTGTTTTATCAAGGTGAGTATTTTCCGAATCATTCTATATTCTGTTCTGAAATTTACTGAGACTACAAAGTAAAAACAGGAGAGGTGTCATTTTTTGGCTGTAGAAATCATGGTAGCAATGAGAGGAAAGTTATATTTGTTTACTGTTATTTCTTTTACAGCCTCAGTAAACTGTTCTGTCTTCTGTCTGGACTTGATTTTGTGTTCCTTGATCTATCTGAAGGCAACCAATCAGTCCCCCTTTTTGTTCACTGAATGATGGAGGAAAGGAAGGAAGGAAAGCTCAGAATCTTTCTAGTAAATTTGCTTACACAGATTTTATCAGGGAAAGGATCACAGTAAATAGAATGAGGAGTTAATTTTGCAAGCAATCTTAAAAGAATTTTATCTGGTCCAGTAGATGTGTATTCAGCACCTAGTGCGTGGCAGTGATCACAATCATTCACCAAACACACATTTCTCCTCCCCTGCTCTTTGCCCTAACTGGTACAATTAATACAATTGAGAGCCTTCTTCCTAATTAAATAGACTAGCTACAGGAGCGCAGAAGGTCAATCCTTTAAGCAACTCTTTCTAGTGCTTTTAAGGGGTAAGAGCTGCAGAGATCTATTCCGCATCAATCCATCTTTTTATTCACATATCTTGTGAATACTCTTAGCGGAGCTATTTTCAAAGGAAAGAACGCCACGTTATCCAACGGGCTGTTAGAGAACAATCACAGCTGGAAAAAGCAGGCTTTTCTTAAAACCTATTGGATTAGGAAAATCTAGTCTTTTCTAAGTCACGTTCTAGGGGGATCTTTTATATAGGTCTTTTTAACTACTCTTCATCTATGACTTTTGGGAGACTGAATGTCCCCTGTAGCCTTCCTAGTTCAGATAATATCCAACGAATTTTGAATATGTCATGTAAAAGAAAATGCTCATATATTATGAACCAGCCTCAAAAGAGGCTTTTGTTTTCTTTCTTTATTTTCATGAAGAGGCACAAAGTATCTTTTATTGAAGGTCAAAGGATAGAGTCAAGTCAGTATGACAAACAACTGGTTTATAAGTATAAGAGTCTACGTGGTATGGGCAAAAATGTAATTTGCTTGATGTAAATTCAAGTCAAATTAGTGATTCTCTGAGCACAATCTACTGAGCAGTAGTGTTACAATACTTATGTAGATTGCATTGTGTCTGGATCTCCAATATGGAAAAGAGAACAGCAGTTTGAATTCTATTTGAGCATAATCTATGTTCCCATTAAGGCTGCATACCCCAAAATGATTGAATGAAGAGAAAGAGCCCCTTGTTTATGGACAGGTATAAGTAATGTTCAAGTTTGTAAATTAATTCTGCAGCAGAGCAGAATGTTTATGTGGCCCTTAGTCCCTAGGAAGTTTTAACTTTCCAAATTAACTTTCAAAGCCCTCCTTTTTACTTTCCATACCAGGGGCAAGAATAAAGAATTCAGTTACATCATTGACTTACTATGCAATCCTGGTGAGGGCTGGGGGAGAGAGGTAGGGTAGCACCAACAGTAAATGGTAGCTTGGCCCTTCCTACATTTTCTATTAAGGAAAAAGGCATCTCTTCAGCCTGAAATCACCAGATTGCCCCCTACACTGACCACATTGAATCTGAAATTTTCCCTTTTATTTTCTTCCAGATGTAGTCAGTATAGGCCAGTCTAATCGAATAGTTTAATTTTCTCCAAATGACATATGCAAATTTGAAGTCATGATTGTTGCTATTCAATGGTTTTTCAGTTGTCTCTGACTCTTTGTGATCTTTCTGGGGTTTTCTTGGCAAAGATCCTGGAGCAGTTTGCTATTTCCTTCTCCAACTCATTTTATGGGTAATTAAACAGAGGCAAACAGGATAAAATGACTTGTCCAGGACCACAAAGTAAATGTCAAGAGGTCAAACTTGAATTCAGGTCTTCCTAACTCTAGGCCCGAAGTCATAGTAATTATTTGTTAAAATAAGGCTGATTTTTGTAACACTGAACTATAATCTACTTGATCTGTTTTTCTACTGTATAAGAATAAGAATTTTAGCAACAAAGTACTGGTTGGCTATAGTATAACATACTGTAATCAATGGCAATCTAAAAGATTCATGTATGTGAGGCATGATGACTCCTTAGTCATGTGTGAACATGGTCAAATACTTCCAGAGCATAGGCACAGATAAACCATGGTGGTTCTGGGTACGAGTTTCATTTCTTGGGTAACAAGCATGCCTTTCTGAGATTTTCATTAAAAAGAAGTTCCTGTCCCTTTTCACATACAACCTAATAGTAGAAGAGTGAGTGTGTCTGGGGGTGGGGGAGAAGCAGGGTTCAAAGGAGGAGGAAAGCAGAGAGATTTTCTGGGATTAATACTGTGAAATACTTATACTCATTTACAGAGTGAATAATTCACAGGACCAATAGGAGAAACAACTGATCACAGCCTTTGCTATCTTAAGTCAAAGGTCACACTGCCTTTCTTTTGATTAGGACAGATTTGAGACTTGTGGGAACATGCCTCCCTGTTTCCTATATAGGTGACCAAAAGTGAGTAAGAACAAGCCTTCCTCCAAATGAATAAACCGACCTGAGGCAGGGCAGAGAACTGGACGCAGAAAATGACACTCAAGAATTCCTCCCCTGCTTTTCCTCATTCTTTTGCTTTCAGATATTTGAACTTCACTAATCAAATTTCCAACCTGCTACTACATCTACAAAATGCTAATTTTCAAGTGGCTTGTGCTGGATTATATATGAGATGGAATGTGACTTTGAGGTATTTTAGGCCAGCCTTTCACAGGATGACCTGAATTCCAAAGTCAATCTCAGAGAATAGTAAAGAACAAGGGTCTGTGAAAAGGGATCTGAAGAGAAAAGAGGGGTCCTTTAGCTCCCTGAGCCTATGATGGATGCTCCCATGGCCCACTGCATATTCCAAGCCCAATTCCCCTCTCATCTAGGTGTCCAGAGCCCAGAGTGCTCAAGGAACTGAGGCAACTGAAAGCTTGTGAGCACTTTGAGACATTATCTGGGGAAACTGCTTTAATGCTCATTTTAAAGAAATCCACAGCATTCAGATATTTCACGCCTCTTAGTATTCAATCTGTTCTTCAATGGTAATAGTTTTTGAAAAGATACAATAGACTGAAAATAAACTCCTGCTTAAGCCATTCTCAGACAAGAGTATGTAGGGCAATTTTTTAAGCCAAGTGTCATAAACAAATACTTTTTTAAAAAAAATCCATATTCTTTTATCATTATCAAACTTAGAATACTGATGAGAACTTGAAATAAAAGTATTTGAGCAGAGATTTTCAGCCTTTTCACTACTAAAACATATTAAATTTTCATCTGTACACCCTTGAAATTTCACATGATTATCTGCCTTAATCAACAATTACTGCTGCATTTCTTCCAGTAATAAAATATCTCAAACATACCTTGACACGTGCATGCCATTTCACTTAAAATACATGTTTCAGAGACATTATTTTGAAACTAATCTTTGGAAATGTTTCCCTATACCTTCTGCAACTGACTATGTGTGATCTCTCAGCAGCTAATTAAATAGCTGCTGTGATAAGGGGAAAAGGGATGATAATTAAAATCCCCTTGTAGCAAAAGTCGACACAATTATAATAGAATGTTTTTACTAACTCACTTGAGGCTTTTCTTTCATTAACAGAAATCAATTGTTCCATTATGTATTTTGTCCTCGTATATTAATGTGGACTACAAGCTCGGTCATCTATGGATTTCATAGACTGGATGAAACTATAAATTTCAAATATTGTTTCTCCTTTCCACAATAAAATAACTCCCAAACAATGTCCTCTCAAACCATAAAAATTTCATCAGGTTGAACATTTCTATAAATTTCATTCCACTCAAATTTTGTATAAAATCTTAATATGTTGTTAAATTTGCCAATTCAGTTAAACTAAATTCTGAAAGCAATGACCAGTTTTTCCTCTGGACATATTAATTCAATGAAGGGCTGCTGGCTAGACAATACTTAAATACTATAAACAAATTTGTTTTCTGTGCATGTTTATAAAGCACATAAGCATGTATTCATATAATATGCATTGAAATGCAGAAGCAAGACAGAAGGTTATTGTGCAAAGTCAAATGTATATGTCTCTGAGAATGTCAATAACGTTCAATAATATTCCTTATGGATGTGATTCTTATACTCTGTATATAGTTTTTGAAGATTTAACCACATGTGTTCTCATATGGCTAGGACAGGTTTACTGAGGATACTCAGTTGATCACAAAGAGTGGTAGTAATGTGAGTCATGATCAATATCTGATTCAAAAAGGCACAGTATCTAAGCCTCTGCCAATGTTGACAGTGAACAGATGTCATGGTACAGCAGAAAAGAGACCAGATGACTGAGGCTTCTGATGAACGCTACAGTTCAACATCTGAAGAAACAATGTGATAATGAACAGACAGGAAAACACATCTTTAAATAACTTCAGGCCACTGATTTTGGGACCATAAGAGAATCCTGGAACAGTAAGTCAAAGGTGAAAAGAAAAGGAAGTTAGAATGCCTACTTAGGTCTTGTCCATTATAAAGAGAATGACATAGAACCAAGATCTGACCTCTACAGACAAATTTAAGCACACATTTCAATGATCAGTAGATCACAATAGTCAGACAGAAAGCTGTTTATGAAGTGGAGAAATCAATAAGAAAGACAAGTCCTATGTGGCTTAAATCCGTTACAGATCTACTAAAGATAAACCAATCCTCTTTGAGGATATAGAGTTAAATATTTTAAGTCAGCAAAAAACAAGTCATAAAAAACAGTGCTATGAGCTTGAAAGGGAAATGAAAAGTGGAAGTATGCTATTTCAAACTGAATTAAATACAAGCTTATATGCACAGGAAGAGGCGGGGGAGTACAAAGAACTATTTTATCAGTCTGACAGATTGACTGCAAAGGCAAGTTAAAAGGTTTTCTTGAATAAAAACAAATGACTCTTACCTTAGAAATCATCTCTGCTTTCTGTTTGGGAGACCTAGGAATTCAAGGTAATGGCCCTAGTGGATGCGTGGAATATAAAGATCACATCTGGTATGTTTGTACCAGGAGAGTATGCCAAGAACTAAAATAGGGCTCAGACAGGTTCTGTCCATAAGAAAGAGAGAAGACAAAAATCTTTTGCCTAGACTCAGTCTAGCTCTGTATTCATCTGTCTATCTTGGAGCAAGTCTTGCCATTTCTATGCTTCTGTATCTGCACATCTGTAATGTCAGAATCAGACTACTTGCTAGATTACAGAGAGGATGCGACTTAACAGAAACATAACAGAGAAGCTCAAGGGCTACTCAGAAAGATGACCTTGAGAGAATTCAAGAAATCTATGATTCCAAATGAATAGCAAGCCTCTAACTTCTTCTTTCATCATCATGACACCAAGATGTGTAAGAGACTATTCTCTGATTCTTTTAAAGTTAAGTCCCAGCATCGCTAAGCAACACTGGACCTTACCTAACCCTAGGTCCATTCCAGGACTACCCAATGCATGGAAACTCACAATATTCATTTATAGTCACATCTCACAGAAAACCTCTCATGAATTACATGACTGTTAGATATAGGCTTAAATACCAGCCTGATGTATTTTTTGTTTGTGGAAAATAAGCCCATAAAATGCATTTTAAAAGGCACCTCTACACAATTCAGTGGAACACTAATTGCTTACATTTGCATAGATCTCTGTGATTCCTTTCTACTTTCACATACATTCTCTCCTTGAAGCCTCCAGTAGGCAGGGCAGACATTTCTCAGGCAGGTGAATCTCAGGGATGTTAGGGAGATTTCGTAGAGATGTTACTGCTTCTCAGTGACTGAGGCTGGACTCTGCCACATGTCCAACATCTCAGCCTGGGATTCTTTCTACTGCACCATGCTGGTAAAATGGCATGCTTGAGAGGCCCGACATAACTTCCCAAAATATACTGAGCAAAGAAAATAAAACTAAATCATCAGCTTTCATCATCTGTGAGATCCTTGTCTATTTTTAAAAAAAATTTTTTTGGCTTTCTTTTTGGAGAGGGGAAGGTAGGGAAATCGGGGTTAAGTGACTTGCCCGAGATCTTTGTCTATTGCCACAATGGATATACTACAGGAGGAACTGAGTCACATTCCACTTGATGTTTTTATCTATAAATGAAATAATAGATGTAAAGCACTCTGAGAACTTGAAAGCATAATATTTCAGTTAAAGGCAAAGATGGCTCACAGGTTTCTCCTTGATAAGGCAAATAAGGATTTGGAAAAGTAGTAAAAAGTATATTTATCAAAAACTATATGACGAGAAAAGGAAATGAGCTATCTGTATAGTGACATCAATGGCTAAGCAATGGAGAGCCTGGGAGTGTGTAACCATACTAGCAATGTCAAGTGATCTAGCTAGTGGAAGGCCCCCAACCCTTCTGGGCCAGCTCTCTGTAGAGGGTGTCTAAGAGGACATGTTCAACAGGAGCACAGGCTGAGCTGAGAAAGTGACTGCAGGTGGTCATCCCTCTCTTTAGAAGGTGCACTCACATAGGTGGAGTCCCAGATCATTCTCCTGAACATGACATTGGTCGTTATGACTCTTTCGGTAGTCAGTTGATATACTTGGTTAAACGAAATGGCAGAAAGACAGTGCGGCACTATGACCAGTGGCAAATTTGGGTTCTGATTCTACCTCAGATGTTTACTGGTGTGACCTTTGACAGGTCACTTAATTACTCTGAGCCTGGATTTCCTCATCTGTATAACGGTAGTGTTAATCACACCCAATTCACAGGGTTGTTAAGAGGATCAAAAGAAATACTGTTTGTAAAGTGTTTTTTAGTCTTAAAATGCTAAACAAAAGAGAGCAATTATAAGGAGGGCAAAAGTCAATAGTAGATTCATTATCTAGGCTACTCAGAGCCTCAGAGGGACCTGGAGATCTTAGTCTAACTTCTTTGTTTTACAAATGAGGAGAATGAGAGCCAGAGGTGGGGAATGCTAAGACCAAGGGGACCTCTCAGCTACTTTTGGAGAATGAATGGGTAGAAACAGACAAGACAGGTGCAGGATGCGCAGATTTGTATCCCTGGAAGGACTACGCACACTGAGAGCATCTCAGACCCGTTAGAGCCATTGAATCAGTATAGATTCTGAGGGAAGAAATAGGGAAGAGAACTAGAGAGCGGAATGGCTCTTAAAGCAATGTCCTTGCTTTTGTATGCTTATACCATAAGAGTATAATTTAACTCTCCATGGGATTTACAAAAATGATTGTCGAAAATATAATTTTTCACCATCACAAAAGCAAGTGAACATTGGGTTATAAAAGAAGTGTTATTTTCTTTTCAAAGAAAAGTTGTAAGGTGAAAAAGAATGCCCACCTAAATTTCTGACCTTGAGATGGTAGTAATAGGTTACACACAGGAGCAGACCAGAGCCATAGCTAGGTAACTGTATGGATGTTCATAATATCATATTTATATTATCAAATTTTTTCAAGTTTGTATTTCAGTATTTAGGGGCAGCTCATTTCTTCATTGAAATTCCTATCTAGTACTAATGAATGTTCTTAGGGTTCTCTATTTTGAGCATTAACTTTCAGCCAATATAAATTTTTATTGTCCATTTTATAGCTTAAGTTTTAATAATACTAGATGCCATAAAGTTGCAAAATCATTCCCTTTTCAGATTAGTTCATGATTGCATCCCACTCTTTAGGTCCCATTCCCCCTTCCCCCCTCCCCCAAATCCTGGCTCTGACTAATACCAACTGGCTGTCTGGGTCATGGATTTCAGGAAAATACTAATAGCAAATTTCATTTCAGACAAAACGTGGTTTGCGAATTCTATGATTCTCTTCTGTTCTTTCTTGGAAAAAAACTAACCAAGTCTCTGTTGCCAAGTTTTCTGATCTCTTCCTCAGCCTTCCCCAGCACTGAGTTTGCCTCTCACCTGGGGGTCGAATGAGTTCTAGTCATTATGTCCCTGATCAGATTTTCATCTCCATGAGTGAATTACATTTGTCTTAATTACCTTTGGGTGCTCTGAAGGTTCTCAGCAGGTCAGAAACACCCAAGGCATGTCTACCCAATTGCTGATGGAGAGCAATTTGACTGAGATACTTTCTGAGGACCAGATACTTTCTGGTTCTTTCCATTCTGACTCTATAAAATCCTCTTGGCAAAACTACCATCCCTGATTTCCTTTAGGACATCACCATGGGCAAACTTCTACTGGCACAATGTCTGCAGTGAGAAACTCCCAGAGTCCTTTTTGGACTTGGCTGCTTTTTCACTCCTCCTAGGATCTCAGCACAGCACCCCTATCTCTCTCTTCCTTTCCAGCTCATCTCTCCTACTCAAGGTTGGCCATCTTGGGCTCTGACTATTCAATCACCCCAAAAGAGCCAGCACACACAACTGTGGCACTGCACACTTCATGCTTTAGAAGACATCAAGAAGGGGAGGCTTCTTTCCCTCTCTTGGAGTTTCTAATCCAATTAGGGAGGTAAAATCTGGGCATGAAAAGATCTGAAGGGCAGATAGTAATTACTGAACATTAAACAATTAGTACAGACAATAAGGGTTAGAGTCCAGTTTCCTGAGTTTTGGCCCCAGTTCTCTCCAATGACAACAATGACGGACATTCACGAAGTACTTCATGGCAGAATAAATTCTGTTTTCAGGCAGGAGGGAACTTTCTAGATCATGTAGGATCCAATCCCTCCGTTTGGCACCCGAGGAAACAATGATCTAGAGAGGTGAAGTGATGTACCCACACCTGCACAAGCGATGGGGGTTGGGCGGGTAAGGAAACAAACATTTATTAAGCACCTATGATATGGCAGGCACTGTACTGAGTACTTTTACAAATATCTCATTTGACCCTCATGACAATCCAGGGAGGTAGATGCTATTATTATTCCCATTTTACAGATGAGGAAACTGAGGCAAAGAGAGGGCAAATGACATGCCCAGGGTCACACAGCTAGTAAATATCTGAAGCCAGATTTGAATTTAGGAGGTTGAACTGACTCCAGGCCTAGTGTTCTGTGCACTATGGCAACCCTCCCTCCCCCTGACCAGTTGGCATACCCAGCTGGTGGCAGAGCTGAAGCTCAGATTCGAGTCTCAGAAATCCTAGCCAAATGCTTTTTCTACCCCACCACTGTGTTTACAAAGCACTTTATATATGTCAAGTGTTCCTCACATCAGTTCCAGGAGACAGATAAGGCAAGTCTAATTTAGTCCCAACTCCCAGATGAGGAAAGAGGAGCTCAAAGAGGTTAAAGGATTTGATTAAAGTCACACAGGTAATAAATAGTTGTCCAGGGACTCAAACCCAAGTCTTCTGAGTTCACATCCAGGGTCTCTCTCAGGAACTTTGGCCAGATGTTCTTTCCACACCTTCCGAGCGCCGGCCACTATGTTTGTGTCTAGGAGGGGAGTGGAAGAAAGAGCTGGGGGAGGGTGGGAGCTTGTCCTCATGGTCCTACCTGAACAGTGTCCTTCTGTCACTTTCTGGAGAACCAGGAACTGTTGAGGTCTGCGGGCGTGCCATCATGACAAAGACACGCATACTGACCTCAAGATTCCGGATACTCAGGTAAGTCACTCAGCGTGTTTCGTCCCACTTCAGCCCCTGCGTGTAGGGCTCCGGGAGAACCTGTGCAGTCCACCCCTTTACTTGAAACCCTAGAGTAACTTCAAGTTAGTTCAGTTCGGCAAATATTTACGTGTCCATCACTTGGTTAGATGACGTGGGAGACATGGCCTCTACCTTGGAGAAGCTACAATCTCATCATGGAGATAAAACATACCGACATTAAGCTGTTAAACAAAAAAAACAAACATGATGGTATTACATAATAAAATGCTAAAGTGAGTGACCTAGATGAGAAGGACTATAGGAGGCAGCTGGAGGTATGGAGGGACCGCTGTGAGCTGGCATCACTGTGATGGCCTTAAGGGGGAAAAGTGGAAAGAAGATAATCTGGGTGTGGGGAACAGAGAGTAAGAAAGGTTGGAGAATTGTGGATCTGGAGAGTGGCAAAGGCGAGGTTCCCAATGGACAGTTGTAAATCCCTGCACTAAGGCATAGTAGGAGATAAAGTGCAACATTTCGGGTTGGGAGCAAATTTGGACGGCCCTTCAATAATATGCCGTTATCCTGCAGACAGGGGAGGTCATGAAAAGTCACCTCATAATGTGGTAGTAAAATGAAAGCAGTGTTTTGAGAGTATTATTTAGGCGGCTGGGTATAGAGAGAGACCGGAAAGCAGGAAAGTCAGCAGGTGACTACAAGAATCTAAGTGTGGGATGACAGATGAAGATGTCTGGGTCCATTTGAGAAAGCAGGGATGGATGAGGGCTGGGAGATTGTAAAGAAGGCATTTTATTTTTCCGTGACTGACAGGGAATGAAGGAGAAGGAAGAGTGGCTTGATAACTGGATAGATAATGGGGCAATTGAAGAAAATAGGGCAAGTTCAAGGATGGGACTCATTTTAGAGGGGAACATGATGGGCCGAGTTAGGAAAGTGATGCTGGGACATCAAACAGAAAAATCTGGATAGCTATTGAAGGTCTATGACTACAGTTCAGGTGACGGACTGTGGCTGCAGACAGAGCTTGTAGGTGCATCTATCTGCAGAGGGAATAAAGTCATGAAAACACATGAAACCACGGTGGAGAAAAAGCAATCAAAAGAGCAACATACACAATGACAAGGAAATAAAGAAAACCAAAAAAGGCAACCAAATTCAAGTCAAACATCAAGGCCATAATATGGGTACCATATTATCACAGTCAAATCACTCATATTTCTTTTCTTCAAAGTCAAATTACAAAAGTTGAAAATGATGTACTGTCAGCTGCAATCACTCTATTTGGAGGTTTTACTTTACTGGTATAAGGGAAATGTACTCTGGGTAAGGGGAGATGTTTGGCTGTTTGTAGAGAAATGCTGGTTAAGTTCAAACAAAATGTATCAATAGGATGGTTTGAATTTTAGAAAAGTAAGGATGAGTTCATTAAAATATTTCCCAGTTCCCAAGATCATATAGCTTTTCTTTAAAAAAAAAATTGTATTCCTAGTAGTTTCATTTTGTATCTGTATTCTAGACATTTCAAGCAAGCATTTATTAAGTGCCTCCTGTGTACCAGGCATTGTGCTAGGCCCTGGATTACAAAGACAAAAATGAAGGGGCTCCTGCTCTCACAGAGTTTACATTATATCCAGCAAGACAACATTTGCATATGTACAATGAAGATATAAAGCAGCTTGGGAGGGAAAGAAGGGAAGGGAAATAAGTATTTTTAGAGTGTTTACAATGTGTGATGCTTTTTACAATTATTATCTCATTTGATCTTACAACAACCCTAAGATAAAAATGTTATTCCCCCAGCTTTACAGTTGAGGACACTGAGGCAACAGAATTAAGTGACTTGCCCAGGATCATACAGCTAATAAATACCTGAGACCAGATTTGAACTCCGGTCTTCCTGACTCCAGGCCTGGTGTTCTGTGTCTGGCAAAGAAGGCAGAACTTAGTCTGAGTCTTAAGGAAGTAAGGTATTCCGTGAGGCAGGGGAGAGCATAAGGGATGGGAAGTGCAAAGGCATGGAGAGCAGATGTAATGTTCCATGTAGGGGATAACAAGAAGGCCACAGAGTCAAAGAAGCATTGAATGAGGTCTGAAAGGGAGGGAGCTGCCAGGCTGCAAAGGGCTTTAGAAGGAAAACAGAGGGGATTCTATTTATTTGACCCAAGAGGCCATAGTCACAGAAAGTTTGCTGAGTAGTGAGCAGAGATCTCAGTTTGTACTTAAGCAAAACAGTAATAGCTTAAAAGAGCGGATATTTATATATCACTCCCTATGTACAATACACTGTGTGCTAGGCTCTTTACAAAGATTGTTTGATCCTCACAACTCTATTGAGCAGGTGTTATTACCATTTTACAGATGAGGAAACTAAGGCAGATAGCAGTGAAGTAACCTGCGCAGGGACATATAGCTAGCATGTATCTACGGCTGGATTTGAACTCAATTCTAGTCCCAGTGCTCCATGCACTGTGGTGTGGAGGTTAGATCAGATAGGGGAGAGACTTGAGGAAGGGGAAATTAGGAAGCTACTGCCAAGTCTAGGCAAGAAGTAAAGGAAAATTGGAATTACAGAGTTGGCTTGGGGGAAGAGGGAAGAAGCACACAACCATCGTGGAAGGAGAGTTGGCGAGATGTGGCTTGTCTGAGGTGAGGACAGGTGGAAGGGAGATCACGATGTTGAATTGTCAATTCGGGAATTCCAAAGGATAGCAGTGCCTTAAAAAAGGGGGCAAAGATGGAGAGTTCTGGTCTTCCCTCCCCATTGCTACAAAACAAAACATGATACCAAGACTACTTGTGATAATCTGTACAATGCTGTGTCCTGGACTCCATAGTTCCTCTGCTCCATTATCTCTTGTCTGGGACCTTCTTTGTTTTGTTGAGCTCAAATCCCTTCCAGCGATCCTTTCATTTCTATTGTGATAGTTCTTATGCATGCTGCCCTCTTTAACCACTTATCTAAGAGGAAATGACTGTTGGTGTTGAGGTATTTTGGTCAATTCTTTGTATGTTTTGGATATCAGACCCATCAGTGATATAAAAGGCAGGGTGGCTTCCTGGACAGAGAATGGGCCCCAAGGCAAGGAAGTGCTGCCTTTGAAATACTCTGGTTATTTGACCTGGGAAAATCTCTTAAACTGTCAATACTCTAGACAACTCATCAAGACTCTAAGTTCTGGAAAAGGTGGTGACTTGCATCACTAGAGTGTTTCCTTATTAGGAATTCCTTATACTAATCCAATCATAATAAAAATTTTCCCACTTTACCATTTCTGTACCATCTTTAGGTGGTACAGTAGACAGAATGTCAGGCTTTGAGTAAGAAGACTTGAAGTCAAATCCAGCGTCAGATATTTAGTAGCTCTGCAACCCCATGCAAATCACTTCCTCTGTCTGCCTCAGTTTCCTCAGCTGTAAAATGGACTGGAGAAGGAAATGGCAAACTGCTCCAGTATTTTTGCCAAGAAAACCCCAAACATCATCACAAAGAATCAGACATAACTGAAATGACTGAACAACAAAGTCAAAATTGTCCATTTTAGCTTATCTTCTATTTTTACAAATATTTTATCAGATCAGCTTAATTTACTGACCTTAGATCTCCTCCTAGATTTCATACCATCCTCTACTCTTTTCAGGCACATTTGTGACTGCAGTTCTTTGCTAAGCTATTCCCCACTTGACTTGATGTATTATCTCTGCTGTGTCAGAGACCTCCTGCTCAGATAAGTCAGTGAACCCTGTTAGAATTCATACATTAGACAAATAGCTCCTGAAAACACTATGTCATACATGAGGTCTTGCTCCATCACAAAGGAGCTGCTGGCTTCTTCTTGCTTCCCCCTTCTTCCTACAGACACAAGTCACTGTCTAAGAATACTGTCTACCTTAGGCTGTCAGGCTCATGACAGCAAATACTGTATCTGACTGGCTAGTATCACATCAGCACTATGCTGCATACAAAGGGATGTTTCATAAACATTTCTTGGCGAGTGGAGTAAAAATTTTGCTGAGAAAGATGGTTAAGGCCTTTGGGTTTAGAGCTGAAGAGGACCTCAAATGAAACTATAGATAATGGAGATTTGTACACCTTAAAGTGCTCCATAATTGGTATTATTAATAGTAATATTATCACTTAAAAACCCTAACTCTCACATTTTACAGGAAGGGAGACTGAGGAAAAGTAAAGTGTCTGCTAGCCCAAGGTCACTCAGATAGTATTAGCAGAGCCCAAGAAGGCATCTTAGTTACAGGGTTCTCTTTTGTGATGGAGGTAAGGGAGTATTCACACATCCCCTGACTGATGGACATGCTGTAGACTGGGAATTTTCCCCTTGTGAGTATAACACAGGGTATTGGCTTGAAGGGGCACAAGGTTGTCCCTCAGAGTAACCTTCCTTGCTATGTAAAAGAAAGTTAAGTAGTCTATCTATCAGAAAGAGCATAAATATACTCTGCAAGCAAATTTATATTCAATAGTTAGGTGTGGGCAAAGTGCTCTCGGAAAACGATGCTGATATAACATGGGTCAAATGACTAGAGAGGTAAGCAGATTTTACAGGTGAACTTCTCTGAAGCCCCGAGAAGTCAAGCCCCAAGCAGGTTTCAGAAGATGAATGATTTTGAGACATTTCTCTACTTGGAACTTTTTCCTGCCCAAATCTAAGGGCCCCACCAAATCTAAAATCTTGGCAAAGATACTGGAGTGGTATGCCATTTCCTTCTCCAGCTCATTTTGCAGATGAGGCAACTGGGAAAGACTGAGTTAAGTGATTTGTTTGTGGTTTTTTTTTTAAATTTTTGGAGGGGAGGGAAGGCAGGGCAATTAGGATTAAGTGATTTGCCCAAGGTCTCATGGCTAGTTTTTGTGTTAAGTGTCTGAGGCTGGATTTGAACTCAGGTCCTCCTGACTCCAGGGCTGATGCTCTATTCACTGCAGCACCTAGCCGCCCTGAGTTAAGTGATTTGCCCAGGGTCATATAACTAGTAAGTGTCTGAGGCAGGATTTGAACTCAAGTCTTCCCGACTTGAAGTTCCTTGCTCTATCCAACGAGTCATGTAGCTGCCTTTGTAAGCTTTATTATTATTATTATTATTATTATTTCATTCAGTCCTCACAACAACTCACTGAGTATTTTACAGTTGAGGAAAATGGGGCCACACAGAGTTTGAAGTGACTTGACATTTGAACGCAAGTTCTTGATTCAAGACTCAGTACTCTATCCATTGCGCCCCCTAGCTACTTCTTAGTTTGGATTATTTTATGGTTCTTAGAGCCAAATTCAATTTCTGATTCAAATAATCGAAAATTATGGGATGATTTGAGCTCTATTCCCCTATCTCTATCCAAGGCTGAGCTGCCTACCCTGTGCCAGGCAGAGTAGGGGCACCTCTTTTTGGTCCTTCAATGTGTTAGACTCAAGGCCTTATCCCCAGCAGGCCAGTTCTATCCCTTTTCTAATCAAGGTGCAGTTGCCTGAGGGGATGGGGGTGGGGGTAGGGTGAGTGGGTTGGGTGTGGCACTCCACACTCCTCACTAGGGTGGCAAACAGGGTGAGTTGGGGGCAGGGAACCAGATCCAAAGGCCAATCAGACTTGCTGCTCAGTCAGAATGAATGGGGGGGGGAGTCAAATCCAAAAGCCAATCAGATCTAGTGTTCAGTCAGGGTAGGTGGGACCAAGCCATATGCAGGGGCCAATCAGATCTCTTGTCAGCTCAGGGTGCCCCTAAGTGAAAGCGCGGGAACGCCCTTGTCGCCTGGGGGCAGCAAAGCCAGATCCTCTACTTGCTGTGGGGGAGGGGCAGGCAGCGGCAGCCATCCAGTCAGGACTCTTTCCAAGATCCTTAATTCCAGTCAGGTCTATTGTCAAGCCTCTTGGCTCACCTCAAGACCATGGGGGAGCCTATAGTAATCTCAGATGACAGTGATGTCGAGTTGAGTTCTGACTGCCCTGCTTGGCGCCCGCCCCAGCTCCTGGATATGAATCTGGGGCTTAGCTATGGCCGCGGCACCACCTCACCAACCTTGGCCGCATCACCGGCCCTATTTGATTCACCATCGCAAATAACGGTGTCGTTAACCTCACCACTTAGCCCTGACACAGGAACAGGCCTGGTGGTAAACACAGCATCTGTGACCCGCAGGCCCTTGGATGTGATCGACCTGACGGAGGACTCAGATACCATTGGAAGGCATAGGCCTGTTGTGATTGACCTGACAGAATCGGATGATGACAGTAGGGTGACCGAAATCGTCTGTGGCAGGACCAATGTTCGAAGGAGCCTGCATATTAAGAAGGAAGCCTCAGGTTTGAGTTCTGCCGTGAAGCCTGCTTGTTCAGATCTCGACTTCTGCATGGGAGGTGAGGTGGTGCCAGTGTGTGAGAGAATGGCTGCCATCCTAGAGAGGCCCACACATGACAATGTGATTTCTAAACCGGAATCAGCGCACTCCAGCCCATCTCTGGACTGTTTGTCCCTCATATCCAGCTGCCGCAATTCTCACAATAGGCTGGATCAGGCCTCCAGTACCACCTTCAGCAGAGATCTGAATTCTCTCGGGAGTTTCCACAATACCTCAGATGTGACTGCTATTTCTTCAGCTCAGGTACTTTTCTTTTTTCTTTTTTAAAATTAACTTTTGTTTATTTTTAGTTTACATCATTCATTTCCACGAGATTTTGAGTTACAAGTTTTCTCCCCATCTTTTCCTACCCAACCCCACAAAACAGTGATCCCCCTGTATAATCCCTCCCTCAATCTGCTCTCTCTTATGTCCTCCTCCCTCACCCCTCTGACTTTCCAGGAGGGGGAGATGGATCTCCCTACCACAGTGCCTCTATATCTTATTTCCCAGTTGGATGTAGTTAATAATAATAATAATAATGACAATGATGATGATAATTTTTTTTAAACATTTGACTATAGAACTTTAAATTCTGGATTCTTTCCCTTCTTCCCTCTTCACCCACCTGCACTGGAAAGACAAGCAATTCAATACAGGCCGTGCATGTGTAGTTATGCAGAGCATCTCCACAAAAGACATGTTGTGAAAGACTGACTATATTTCCCTCCTTCCTATTCCACCCCCCACTTGTTCTACTCCCTACTTTGTCCCTGTCCCTTTACAGAAGTGTGTGCTTCTAACAACCCTCCCCCCCCACCCTGCCCCTCCTCTGTAATCCCCCCCTCTCATCCCCTTCCCCCCTACTCTCCTGTGTGGCAAGATGCCCAGTTTAGAGTTTATGTCATTCCCTTCCTAAGCCAAGTTCAGTGAGAGTAAGGTTGGCCCATTCCCTTTTGCCTTCCTGTTCTTCCCCTCCATTGTAACAGTTATCCCTTGCCTCTTCTATATGAGGTAATTTATCCCATTCTGTCTCTCCGTGTTTCCTCTCATTATATTCCTGTCTCACCTCTCAATTTCACCTTTTAAGTATCATCCCTTCCTACTCAATTGATCCTGTGCTCTCTGTCTATGTATACTCGCCAGGTATTTTTCAACAGCAGTGAAGAGAGAGGGAGTGATGACCAAAACTCTGAGCCCATCCCTGAGGCCAAAGTGCAGATAGTAATCAACACCATTGAGGCCAACTTCCCAGAGGCCACCGTGCAGTGCCTGGCAGAGTTTGTGACTCCCCATTTCTACCCACCCAGAGACATCTTATCCCATTTGATTCGCAAGATCCTCCTGGGGCCTGATATCGGCACTCTACTGAATGAGACTTTTAAGCTTTTGACAAGAATCCAGGAGCTGCATCCAGCTAGTCTCACCCAGGTGGAGTGGGACTGGGAGCTACTCACCTCTGTCATGCGAGAAAAGGAGACACATCTGCCCGGCCACGTCTTTTTCCTTCGTTATGTCATCAAGACCTTGGAGGATGACTTCCAGCAGGCCCTAAAATGGCCACCAGACCACATGCAGGCCACTATTGCCAGTTCCGTGCTTTCATGTGACAGACATCCTTGTAACATCAAGGATGTCATCAAATGGCTAGTGGAAATACTGAGTGGGCCTGGATTCCCTCCACCTGACAATTTTCCACTAACTGAATCCAGAACCCACCAGGTCCCAGTCTTATCACCTCAGGCATTTGCCAGAAAGAACAGCAGTCAGCTGACAGTGCTATACCTGCAGAAGATGCTGGCAATTGCTGTTGAGGCTGACCGAACCCCAACTCTCTCTTCTGGTAAAATTGCCGAAATGCTTTTTGAATATGTATTAAACATTCCTGAAAGGAACCAGAGAGAGGCCTTCTTCACTTCCATGGAAAACCACCTTCTTCGATGCAAAGTACTAGAGATCCTTCTGATTCACAGCTGCAAGAAACCCACCACTCTGCCACTCTCTCTTGCCAAGATCCTCTATTTTCTGAACAACGCAACTTCACTGTACAATCAAACCGAGAACATCCAGTGGGAGAGCTGGGATGAACTTGTGGAACATTTGCAGTTTCTTCTGATTAGCTACCAATGGGTTTTAACTGACCATTTGTACATCTCCACAAAGGAAAGAAAGAGTGCATCCAAAAACGTCAGAGCACAGACCCAGCTAGGCGATGACGTCACTGCCCTGGACATCGAGCAGCAGATTGAGAGATTTCGTGTCCGCGTGGTGCATGTGGCTGGAGGCCCCATACCCTTTCATCTCCAGGAGAAGTTGCTCCTGCTTAAGTTATTTTTCCTACAGGCTATCCATGGGAAACCATTGTTAGTAAGTCGGTTCCAGGGTGGGCACCTATTGACGGCACGAAGTCTCTTAGAGCAACAGTTCCCCAGCCATATGTAGAAATTAAATTGCCATTGTGGCTTTACTAAGCAGAAAAAATGGCTATTAGGTTGCTGAAGCAAACCAAACCTATCTGTAGTTTCTTTTGAGATTAACTTTAATCTACAAGTTATAGATGTATTATACAATGGATTAAATATTAAATAATCCTAGAACTAGAAGGAATTGTCTAAGTGGGCCCAAGTTAAGGTAGAGGGAACTTAGGACAGAGTTAGTAAAAGTAGTTAATAGGGCAAAAAAGGATAAAAGCTGATTTCCTATGCATATTTGCCATTTTTACAAAATGCCATTGCAACTAAACATGTTCCCATTTTAGCAGCAGTATTTTTGTGACTGGTCTGTAGATATTGGGTCTAGTACAAATTGACTGAGGAATTCCACTGGGTATCTGAATCTGCTTGTTGTTATCAGAGAGGGGATGACTGTTATGGGTGCGCATATTGGCATAGCTTCTCTAGCTACCCAGAGAAAAGGTGGGATCACTTATCAAATACTAACAAGGTTTAATAATATATGCCTAAGTTAGAAAGCACTTGGAAATTCTCAGTTAAAAGACTATCAGATTATTTCTCCCATGTTATGGTTATGAATAAATTGTTTGTTTAAAAATAAAAAAGTCTATTTGCCGAATTTGCAACTTGTGTACTCACTTCATTTGAGTCATGGTGGGACCATTCCACAATCCAGAAGAAAATTCTTCTTGTTCTCCTTTTGATAGCGTAAATTCTTTCTACCCATTGGAAGAAGTGCCCAATTTTCAAACTAGCTCTCAGACTAAACCATCAAGTTCCTTATAAAGTATTTCTAGACTTTAGTTCCTGGAAAGAATTCACAAGGTTACCAAAAGGAGGAAATTATCTTCGGTCATAAGGTAAATTCTCCGTGGTTATGGGAAGGAAGCTTATTTTTCCTCTGCAAGCCCTAACTGCAGTGGTACACAGTGGTACAAACTAGGCATGATCTGCCTGCGTGTCACATTCAAATGCAGTTTCAAAGAGAAGTATCTGGGAGGAATTGCTTTTTTTTGGTCTTTATATTCCTTACATTTAGCATAGTACATAGCACATTGCTGTAAGTTCACAAATAGTTGTTAAGTTGGACTGAATTTAGAGTGCCTCAGGAGCCCTGGAGGCTTCAACACAACTAAGTAAATTGAAGGTGCCCAAACCATTGGGACAATATTCTGACAAAACCCCTGGAGAAGGCACAACAGTGCTATTAAGAATGGCTGGCATTTGTTGTCAGATTTCCAGAGTTCTTCACAAATATCTCATATTTATATCTCACAGGTAAGGAAAAGGGGAGGTAAAGTAACTTTCCTAGGACAACAGAATCCTAATAAATTAGGATGTAAGGAAGGATTGAAACCCGGGTCATCCTGACTCCAAGGCCAGAACTCCAGTCACTGTATCATGCTGGCAGTTTAGTGCTGTCCATCAGGAGGCTGGCTTCCTCACCTTTCTAATAATATCTCATTTGTAGACAAGGAGCTGACCTATATTGGTAGGGGATTTACCTCCCCTTGTATATAGAAATAGGGAGTAGACCTACCTTTGATTTCATTGATATAGGGAATTCCTATGTCAGTCCTAGGTACAGTCCCTATACCCAGAAAAGTAATATCTAAAAACAAATAGTTGCCCTCAACAAGAATTTTCCTCAGGGAAAATATGGAGCAAAGGTGCTTTTAAGGTTCTAAATTTACACATTCTTCTGCACTGATTTATGACATTCACTGGGTAAAGATTCTGTGCTTCAGTCTAAAAATTGGAGTTTAGAAAAGCTCCATGGAATATCATTCTCAAGATTAATACGTCCAAATGACCATCAGCCGACTTATGCTTCCTTACATGTCAGGCATCTAAAAACGGATGCTGATGCATTCCGGAAAATAATCTCTAAGATTAACTACAAAAGGGCACAGGGCAAACCAAAGTTCCAAAGTTCCGGGGGCCCTTTGCTTTTGTCTGCCTGCTGGAATGCTCTGTGTCCCTCAAAGCAGCGCCCTAAGGACCCTATTCCAACCCAATGAAAGTGTTCGTGATTCTTCACTGGCTTTAACCAGCATGGTTTTCAGATCCAATTCTCCTTGCTCCTTTTACTCTTAAACTTCCTCCATGTTATATTCTGCTCCAAATGGTTCCTAGAGCTTCGTCTAGTTAATAAATATGTTTTTTATTCTCTGAGTCAAAATAAATTGATAGACTCAGAGATAAAGGTTCCCTTTCAATCTCCCTGAATCTCTGATACAGAGAGATCAGAGAGCATCTTGAGAGCCTATATTTATACCACTGTTAAAAATCAATAATTGATGCATTCATTCAAGTAATCATTTTAAAAATTCCCAATTAAAGACTGGGTCTCAGCTGCCATGTGATCATAGGGTATGCCTTAATGAGTCACCTTAGTAGCAAACAAAGTTTCTGAGATAGCAGAGCTTTCTGGAAATAACCACTCTTGATTTTTTGGTCACTAAACTAACATACATGTGTAAAAAATCATGTTGAATTGTAGTTGGTTCTGATCACATTGAAAAGCCCTTTTTTTGATACTGAAAGTGGTACAATACCAATAATTGGATGGGAAATATGCTTTCAAAGGATCACGGAAATTGTGCACACCTCCTACCCAATGATTTCTTGAGCATACTGAAAGAAAGCTTGCCCTAGTTTCTATGCCTGTGATAGAATTCTAAAGTGGGAGAGAAGGAGGGAGGGTAGGGAAGGTGAGCGTCAAGAACTTTATTTTTTAAATTTCTGTATCTTGGTACCTAACAGTCTTTATGTATCACACAGGCCTGGGAATGAACCCTTTTCATTCAATGTGACGTTTAGGTCAGGTCAATATACCCATAATGAATAGAAGGTTTTTATAAACAAGCTCTTTTGTGCCCCAAATGCCAAGGCTATTTTGGACTCTGTAGTATAATGGATAGTGCACTGAACTTCTAGATTTGATAGGAAATAATCAAAGGCTCTTGGTCTGACTCCTACCAGAGCTTCTGTTAAGAAGGAACTCTTAAGTTGTAGAAGCAACTGGTACAGAAAGTACTGGCCTGGAGGCCAGGACACTTAGATTTTGGTCACAAACCTTTCTGGTCCATTGACTTCTTTTTGAAATTTGAGACAATGTGTTAGCTACCTCCTAGCTTTCCTTCTGTCAGTTTGATAAGTGAGCCCTTATGGCCTTTATACAAGTTAGTAACAGAAATATTCTAAATAATACAGGTGCAAGCACACATCCCTGAGGCATTCTGCTAAGGACTGCCTTCCAAGGTGACACTGAGCTATGAATCCCTGCATCTGATCCACAAAAAGAGCATAAGAGACTTGAAAATGTTTTGCTAAATTCTAGCTAAATAATAACTATGGCAATCCCCGGACTCATTAGTTTGGTTTTTCTTGCATGATTTCATCAGGATAAAGAAATCCTAGTGTGGTAACTCCTTTTATCCAGTGTAGCATAAAGTCTTCACCGCACAGTGGCCTTGGAGCCAGGGAGAGGGAGATCTACTACCAGGGACACTTATAAATAGATATCTAAATGAGTGGAGCCCCTTCTCACACTTTGTGTCAGACTTGTGATTTGCTTCCCAAACTTCTATTTCCTCTTTCTGCCCACGTAGTCTACGATATACTCTGTTCAGAATGTCACTGCTGCTTTAGCCTCTGCTGATTTTTACTCAAATGATCTCCATCACTCAACCCTCCACCCCTTCCCCCTGCCTGGTTTCTGAATTTCGTTACATATGTCGATCTTCTTAAGACACAGTATCACTATTGCTCTCCCTTTCCCCTTACACCTCCATACATGCTGTGCTAGAAGGGATTTGAGGGGTGACCTAACCTAATGTCCTTATTATAGTGATGGAGTAGAAGCCTAGATATTGGGGCAATTTGTTTCAGATCACACTGGTGGCAGTAAGTGGAAGAGTCCAAATTTGAGGTCCTCTTATTCTGGGTCTAAAACTCCATCCATAAATAATAATATTAATAATAATTTAGTGAGTAATAATGATTTATGTTTTACCAAAATCCTGTGAGGTAAATAATAACAATTCTCTGCATTTTAGGACTAAGTCTTTAAGACTCAGATAAGTAAAAGGACACCCACAGTCACACAGTTAATAAGTATCAGAGGAAGGATTTGAACTCAGAACTCTTCAGACTCCAAGGCTGGTGTTCTTTCCTCTATTCAGTGAAATTTTTTTTTTTTGGCAGAGGGCAATTAGGGTTAAGTGACTTGCCCAAAGTCACACAGCTAGTAAATGTGTCAAGTGTCTGAGGTCGGATTTGAACTCAGGTCCTCCTGACTCCAGAGCCGGTGCTCTATTCACTGCACCACCTAGCTGCCCCATAGTCAGTGTAATTCTACAGGCCTTGAGAGGCCAATGATGTTTGAGCCACTGAGTTATATATTATACTTCCTCTCAATGAACAATAAGTCAGTTAGAAAGTGTTGAAAGACATTTATGTTTTCAGACGTTCGGTTTTATAACTGAAATTTAGAGAGGTTTCTTGTTTTCATTTCAGTAGGAACAGATCCTAACTCCTGGTTTTAAATGAACATATGTGCTATTCTCATATGAAAAAAGCCCATACGTTTGATGAGAACCCTACCTGCAAATGAGCACATTTCTTCATGTGGACCATCATGTATAAAGTACACATACATTTTGGAAAATTAATGCAACTGTATGGATATTTTAAAATTAAATACTTCTGCCAACTAATGAACAATAACATTGAGACTGGAAGTTACTGAAAGCTATTAAAACAACTAAAGCTAGTAATTCACATATATCACGTAGAAACTTTTTCTATCAAAATTCTACTTTAGGGGACAATTATTTTTTCCTTGACCCATAGGCTCAATCTCCTTAATTCTTATTAAGAAAATGGGAGACTTTGTAGAAGCCACTTCTGAGGCAATGTCTTATCATGTCCTTGACTAAATACGTTAATTCCTAACTAGTTAACCTGGAAATAAGGTAACAAAACCCCCAACATAATATTTAGGAAAGAAGATAGTTTGGAATACACCAACGGTTACATATTCTGAAGTTTTCTTCCTTGTTCTTCCCTATGTTAATTCTCTGGCATAGTCCCTTGTGGGAGAGAACTTCTGAGATCAGAACTGAGATATGAAATTACAAATTTCATATTTGACCTGCCTTTATGTGAAACACTGAGCAATAAAAATGCAAAAAAAACCTCATTGGAAGTGAAAACCACAACTTCAGTTGACATCATCTGTATAGGGAACACTTTGAAAGAAAATGGCTGTATTTCAAAAAGGATCATAAAATCACAGAGCAGAATAACAGCCTAAGAAATCAACTTCAGTTCTGTCTCTCCCTGCCTCCTTTAACCATCTAAGCCAGTGAATGGTGTCAGTATAATCCTCCTTTGAACTTCTGCAGGACAGAAGGTGGTCCAACTTCCCTGAAAGGCCCCTGTTTCAGTTATCTGCTGGCCTTATTATCAAGAATGTGTTCCTTAGGTTTTATAAAATGTCATTGTCTTTTACGCGAATGGATTCTTGTTCTGTCCTTAATAAAAATGAACAGTTGGTTTTCAAATATTGAAAAGCAGACAGAAAGTCACCTTTCATGCTTTTTTTCTACCTCCTTTAACCTTTTTTCCACACATGGGTCTTTTCCCACTCCCCAGATTCTTAATTCTTTTGTTTCTCTATTCTGTGTCCCTTCCAGTTTCCTTGTAAAAGTTTCCTTTTATTGTGTGGACTCTGCAGTGTGAAATCTCCCTCCATGCATGCAGATCCACAATTCAGTCTGGAAGTTAGACTCTTCAGGAGCTGCTTGGGGAACTGAATGGTGAAGTGACTAGTCCGTGTTCATATAACTGGCATGTGGCAGACAGAAGCTTGACCCCAGGTCTCGCTAACTGGACCTAGGATATGGTTTTCTACCTTCTTGATGAAAATTTCATGGCCAGGGTGGTTTGAAACTGTACGCAAGATCAGGTCTATTAGAACCCCTTTATTTACAAGACTGTGCATAGGAAGAAATAAGAATCAAACTGGTTTTGTCCAATTGACATTACATGGAGCATGACTGGTGGTTCAGAATTTCAGGTTGGTTACTTTTCTGTCCTCTGTACATTTTCTAGTTTGCACAAATGGATAATGTAGTGATTTATTTCAATGTCTTCCGGCTCACACTAAGTTACCGTGACTTTCCAGGACCATCTTATATGCTAGGAGCCTGCACACTTTCTAGTTGGGCAGGACTTTGCCATCAAAGGATCAATTCCTCAAGGATGCTGATCACTCAGGCTTTTAAAGGAACATTCCTTTCACATTAGGCACTAAATCTACTCTCCAGAGTGGCATTTGCTTGGACCCGTCTACCCCGGTGTTAAGATGTGATATTATTATTTTGGGACATTTTCCAAGCAACTTGGAATTTCTAATGTTGAAACACTACTTTTCATGTACTACAATGCATCATCTTTGGAGGAGTGGATTAAAACACAAAAGGTAAAACAGTAAAACAGTAATGCAACCCCTCCCCTGCCCCACACACATTAGTACTGCTTTTATTAAGAAAAATGACATGATCTCCAGAATTCAAGGATCTGGTAAAGAGAGAAAAGAGAACACAGCAGACTAAAATGAAACAAAGGTATACAAAGCAAACTTGCTATAATAGACAGGTAGTGGATGTAACGATACTGGGATTTGAAGATCTTCCACGCCCCTTGAGCTTGCTGATGTAGCAGGAAGGGGTGGAGCAAGAGAACGCCGGAACCAAGCTAGTCTCCGTGCGGTGCTGACTGGAAGCGGCGGCAGAGGCAGTGG
>CM053582.1:49078318-49120866 GCA_028627135.1 Pseudochirops cupreus | reverse complement strand
AAAAAAAAAAATCCCACAAGTGAAAGCAAAATTTCAGAAGGCTCTGAATTGAATACGAACAAAAAAGAGAGTCATCAACTCTGGCACGAGAATTTCAGATCCTTTAACTAGGACAAATGGGTAAATTCATGATGAATATTTTTAAGGTTAATGTATTCAGATTTATTATATCAGGTGCTGTGCTGTTGAGCTAAACAAAAATGAAGACGACATCCTTTCTATGTACTTCTATGTTTCGTTCACCTTCGAGATAAAAGAGAACGGTATCATTTAATCCTAGTTTGGTTTAAAAAATTAAATACCCAGTTAGAATAGATGTTTCTATTTTGTTCTTTACTTAGCAAACAGAACCATGATTGCAGTCTGAACTCTAAACACATCTAAGTTGGTAGAAGGCTGCAAACAGAGGGACTCTGAGAGATCTACCAATGAATGTCAGTGGAGAGCGAGACGAGAATATTTAGGGGAATACAAAACATTTATATAGAACCGTTGGGATCCAGGGTTAGAGGCTGTGGAAAAGACATAACCAGAAATCAGGCATCTGAATCAAAAGGTGGGGTGTGGCCAGCTGGATTGGTCATAATCAGAATGAAGAATGAGAAGGTACAAATGCAGATGAATGATGATTTCCAGGAATGGCCAGTGGTCCATTTGGTTGGAATGCAGAATGGAGAGGATCACTTTGGATACAGAAATCCTGGGCTTCCAGGGCATGGATAGGAACATGCCCTGGAAGCCCAGGATCACTGTTTCCTAAGCAGAGAGGATTCGTGGCGTCTGTGACCGCAGTTACTTTGGCAAGTCTTGCAGGTGGTCATGTGAAAAGCCCTCTGTGAACTTACAAGGAGGCACAGCTTCTTCTGGATACTTAATCTTCTTGATGGAAGCACAAACATCCTGGGAAATGGGAACCAATATTAAGCCCAGACTACCCTGCCATTTATTAGCATTAGAGAAGAAGAACTTGACTTTTCAGTACTGAAAGGCCACAGGAACTCAACTCGTAGGGTTTCATGGGATAAAAACAAGCAAACAAATAGAAGAAAAAATGAAACAATATTCTCCACCCAGGTGAATCTAAGCTCTGCTTGGATTTGTGGCTCTTTGCCCTGTTATTCCAGCTCATCCACAGCCCTGTGTTGGACCTAACCAGTCCTCTGAAGAACATGAGAATTAGCTGCAGTGCTAAAACACTTACAGCTTCTATCCTACTGGGAGAGGGCAATTTTTAGGATGTAGCTTTGCTCTAAAAGGAAAAACATAACTTAGCAACACAAATATCTAGTCATTTTTAGGATATGAACTTAGCTCATCTCCTATAACTTTCCCATGTGTCTCCTCTCTCTCTTCTAAAAGAAGAGACTGAACACACAGCATGAATTGTGTAGCTATTTCATCATAGTGCTAAGTCAACAGCAACATCAGCTGGGAGTGTTAAAGGGCCACTTTTCAAAAAGCAGCTACCAAAAAGAAAGTGCCTTCAAGCAAAGCATCTAGAAACACTGTGCATCAATGCCTACTCTGGGGCAAAACTTTCTCCAAAAATCTGGATATTTAGAGCAAGAGAGCTTCCAGAGAACCCGAGGGAGCAAATGATCCAGAGGGATAGTCACAATAAAATAATTGTTTATATTTTTAACTATATAATAAGAGGGAAAACCATGCCACCCCTACATTTTTTTTACCAGTGAAATGCACCTATTCATGTTACTTTCCTGTTCACAGACCTTCAGTGGTTCTCTATCGCTACCAGAATTTAAAAAACAAATCTCACCAGTCTGGCATTTTCAAGCCATCCGCAGTCTGGCTCCAACCTCTCTTTTTAGCCTTATTTCCCATGATTTCCTTTCACTCCTTCTATGTTCCTATGTTAGCTATCGCACCTAAGTCATCATTCTCCTGCTGTCTCTGTCCCATCTTACAAGCTGCTCCCCCATGTCTAAAATGCACTCCTTCATCTATCTTCACATCTTTAGAATCCTTAGCTTCCTTCAAGGCTCAGCTTGGATGCCACTTTCTCCATGAAACGCCAGATTTGTGCCCCCAGTTCCAAGGCGCTGGTGTTCTATCTCTCCTCAAATGATTCATCTGTGCACATATTGCAGAATAGAAGCTCCCTGAGGGCAAGGGTTGCGTTCCATGGTTAATTGCTTCCCCAGGACCAAGCATAGCATCTTGCACATAGTAACTGTTTAATGCTTGTGGAATGAATGAATGGATGGATAGAAGCTGCCAAAGCACAACTGGTTGATTTTTTCTCTTTTCTTAATTTTATAAAACAACCTCAGTTTTAGTGGAAGCTGCATTCTATAGACTCAGTAGAAGCCTAAGCACATTCACTTCGTTCTATAATTGAACCATTAATTCTGATCAGCAGCAAGTTTTCAAAGTCAAGGTTTACAGAAAGGAAAGATCTATTTGTTTGGAGTCAGCACTATAAAACATATGCTCTCATGCATTGCAGATGGATGCAAACAGTAGTAAGTCTGACTTCTGGTGAATGATAAACTATAATGCCATATCTGGAAGTAACTCCCTGCTTAATAACAATGTACCACATATGGCAAAATACTTGAGAATTCCAAGAGATGGGAATTTCTGCCATTAGAGAGAATTCCATCTTGTTTGGCTGTAGCTAGAATGCAGCTATACTACTTTGTAACTCCTCTTGAATACCTAGAGGCTGATGATTGACTCGGAAACAGTTTAGAGACAAAAATGTTCTAAGTTGCTATGTTCTCAAAGGCTCCTAGTTAGGGACTCATGGGACTCGAAGCACTGCATGACCAGAGACCCATCTTCCCCTCCTCAGTAAGTCTACTCTGGGTTTGGTTTTAGGGACTGCTTCTGGGCCACAAGGAGAGTGCCATCTAGGGCATAGTGCCCTGAAGGGCCTACTACAAGGAGAAAAAAGATGAGCGCCTCTTAAAACAAATTGCTACATCACTCCAACTAAAGAGCATGAGAAAGTGTGGAGCAGAGGCTACAAAACTGGCCTCCAAGGCTTAATCTTGCTTCTGCCAGGTGCTGGCTGCATTAGTCGGTGATAGGGTACATGTAATATCCACCTTGCTTCCCACAGGGATAGCAAGAATATCTTCTTCTTGGTCACCCTCTGGTAATGGTTATGAAAGCACCCCTGTAGCAGGAGAGGATGTGAATCCTGAAACATTCAAGTGTCAGAAGAAGTGACACAATTTCATTCAGGTTAATTATTATTGTTAAAGAAGCTAAAAGGCCACATTGAGGAAGGCACATTAACAGTACAATCACCTAAAACAGAACGAAAAATAAATAAATCAATGCACCAAATTCCATAGAAATATCATTGGTTACACGTGCCCTAATCTCAATATCTAGGTAGACAAAATCATGGAGAAGGTATTATAAAGGGCACTCTGGCACCCATCACTGACGAACCATGTTGCCATAGGTGTGATGGATGCAAATGATGAGAGGATATGGCCCATGGACATTCATCCTCCAAGCCTTCCCATCCATCCATATAGCAGGGATGCCAGGCAATGAAATGGGATCACTGGATGAGAGAATAGTGAGTGAATGAAGTTCTGGACTTTAATCAAGAAGGTAAGTTCAAATACTGCCTCAGACACTTAGTAATAATATGACCCTGGGCAAGCCCCTTAGTCTCTGTTTGCCTCAGTGTCCTCATCTGTAAAGTAGAGATACTCAAAGAACCTACCTCTCAGGGTTATTGTGAGGATCAAATGAGATACTACTAGTACAATGCTTTAGAAACCTCAAAGTGCCAGCCAAATGCCCACTATTATTGTTACGAGCACAATGCAGGAGAAATAGGAGGGAATGAACAGGGACATGTGTCGAAATTCTCCCAGTCTCATAACTCAGTTTGTTTGCAGGAGGTGACATAGGATTTTTCACTAATATGCTCCCTGAGGAAACAATTGCCATTTTTTTTTTACTACCGAGCATATATCTGGTCTTCAAGAGCTTTATTCTGATGGCAGAGATGCTGTGTGTATGCATTTTTGCCCAGCCATGTTGCATGTAACATAATGCTTGTTGGTAGCTCACAAACAGGATTTCCTTCTCAGTGTCACATTGAGTATCGTGTCTTTTTCCAACAACACAATGGAATCCTAGAGAACAGTGCTATCATTTTTAAGATTTGGATTTTTTGTCCTTAAAAATGAAAAGGCACGGCAGAAATGGCAGCAAACAAAGATTATTACCACATTGTCATCATTTTGTTTCAAAAAGTGGAGTGAGAAGTAGCCAACTCTGTTGGTCAGCTCCACCATACTTGGTGTTATGTATAAAGAAGAGCAACATGGTCTATGAAGAAGACACTTAGGAGTGGGCCCAATCTAAAGGATTCACAGACATCATGATTACTGCCTTTTGAAGAAACATCTATACCAACCCACTGTGCAAGTCCAGTGCATTGGATCAAAGACTTGGGAGATTTTAGAAACTCTCCAGTTTTTTTTTTTGTGTTTTGGTAGGTGGTAATAAGGAGGTAAGGGAAAAAATAGCTGCTCTTCTCTTCTTTCTTCAATCATTTCCCTCTGTAACCCTCATGTCTTTCTCTCATACTTATCAAGAAAGGAAGATGAGAGAGGATGGGAAGAAGGAGAAGAACCAGAGTAATAATTTCATAAAAAGGTTTTTCTTCCCTAAGAGGAAGCCATGAGTGAAAAGGCCTAGGCTGGGAGTCAAGCAATCAGCCCCTGGCTTTGCATACAACAATGGCAACAACAGAATCTGCTACTTACATTTATGTCAAAGAGCTTTCCATTCTTTAGCTCATTTGAGTCCTATGAGAACCCTATGCAGGATTATTATCTTCAATTTACAGAAGAGAATGCTGAGGGTAGAGAGGGGAAGGGACTTGCTTAAGATAACGCATGAATGACCTTGGCAAGCCACTTCACCTCCCTAGGCCTCAGATGGACCCTTTGGCAGGCAGGCTGTGGGAGCCCGTGCAGCTCTTCTTGGAATAGTGGTAGAAACGCACAAAACAAAATACACGATTACAAAAGAAAGTGATTAAAAAGCAATGCAGTTATCCAAATATTTTTGAAAGTTTCCAGACTTCACAGTAAGAATCCCCAAATTCATCTCAGAATTAAGAATCAGACAAGATGATCTTAACCAGATTTAATAGTCCATTAATTTGATGCATTGTATTCTTATTAAATAACAAGGTTGAACATTAAGAAAATAAGCCCACGATGGAGCTCCCAGTTGGTCCAGTCATTACAGAAACAGGTTGAAACTGCTATTCCCAAATCACTAAACTATGCATACCTCAGTGATACTGTTACTAGGCCCCAAACAGACTAAAATCAGAAGAAAAGGGTTTCTGTGTACAAAAATGTTGCTATAAGAGAAGAATTGGAAACCAAGGGGGTGCCCACCAAGGGGGAATAGCTGAAGAAATTATAGTATTTGTATGTCATGAAATTCTACTTTGACAAAATAACAAAAGATGTCGTTCCATAGTGACTTGGGAAGATCTGTATGGATTCATGTAGAGTAAAGTGAACAGAAGTCAGAGAACAGGTAATTCAATTAAAAAAAAACATTGTAAAGAAAAAGCAATTTTGAAAAACTGCAGAATTCTGATCAATGCAATGATCAACCCTATCTCAAGAGATCTTATGATGAAGCATAATATCTACCTCCTACAGAGAAGTGATAGACTCAAGGTGGAGAATGAAAGAGGCATTTGGGAATTTGAGAATTGGGAATGAGAGAATTTATTGCATGTTTGTTATATGAAGATTTTATTTTTCATTTGGGGGGATTGGAGGGTGAGGGGAGCTAGGGATGTGATACCCTCCAAAAAAAGAAAGAAAGAAAAATCAAAGATAATCAGGGCATTGAATAATGTTTTAATGTGTAGAAAAGAACAGAGGGATGGCAAGAATCACAGAGAAGGAAGACAGCTTTGAAAGCTAGCATGTTGATTGGGCCATAGAAAGATGAGAAGTAGACCCACATATCCCTTCCATGGTTATGGGTAAGGAATGAATTCTTAACCAAACAAGGGATACAGACAATTGTGAAATACCATTTCATGCGATTTGTTTTTGCTCATTATATACCTGCAGGATTGATGAAAGTCATGATAATCATATAAGCCAAGTAGTTGTGAAGCACAGGTAATGTTTTTTTCTAGCCTTATCAAAACAGTATGATCCTGTTGTTTGTAGGCTACTGGAAAGAAAATTTAGAAAAGGCAAGATTTTAGCCCTCGGAACTCTCTCCCAGATCTATATAAATTTTGTAGAAAATTCAAATTAGTAGTGGTGGTACCATTTTAATATTAAGCTAGAACTCCAAGGGGCATGAATTTTAGCCTCTTAGACTATTGCCAAATGGAAATAATGCTAAATGTCCCAGTAATAATGTCCCTACCTATAGTAGTTCTCCATGTATTTATAAACAGATGGCATAATATGGTTAGGAACATACACACACATGCATGTTTACTGATTGTGATGTTAATAACATGTATATGCATATAGCAAATGTATATAAATATTTACATAGTCACCTGAAATGAATAATATTTAAATATTGTGATTTCTAGAAATCTCTGAAAGACTTTTTAAAATAAATACTTGATTTGCAGAAGGAAATGTTAGCTGTTGAGGCCAGGTGTCAACATGTGAATAGTAAATTAAATTTCACTTCTCTTTCCTCCACTTTTAGATCATACTTCCTCTCTAAAAAAGAGTTATTTTCTAAAAAAAATTCCCAACAGGTCAAGGGAGAGAAAAGGATAGCAGGAATGTTTCCATCAAGGAAGTAAATATGTAAATTTCTAAACATTATATATCTACTCTTGGTGGTCTATATTTTTTCCCCCTCCCCTGCATGAATATTCAGTGGTGATTCTACTATGCTGCTGGTAAGACAGTAAACATCTATACTCTAATAATAGCACAGCAGGTTTTGTAGTAAGATTGGTGTTTATACTGATTAGGCTCTGGTTGGTGGCCCTGGGAGATGTTGTTCCTGAAACGACATTTGTCTATCAAGGTTTTTTCTGGTAAACAAATTATTAAATGAACTAAAACAGTCTGTAAATTTCGAGAAATTATGCTAAGAAAGTGAGTGGAAAGCTCTAGACACTGTGAAATAGATAATATGACACCACTTTCTCATGATTCCACATATGCCACGTTGCATTAAAAATGAAATTTACATAGCTATCATTTTTGTTGAAGTCCCTTATGCAGACAGCACAAGGTAATTTTATGCCTTTTGTTGGATAATATTATGAATAATTCATTAACATTTCCTGGGAGCTTGATGTGTTATTCAGGGTTAAAAATTCCTTTCTCCATAGTTTCCAAGTTTCAAGGATATCTATTTACCTTGTTACCTTAAGAATCCTTTGATCTTAGCGAATACGAAGAAAGTGGCCATTGATGAAACTTGTAAGGTAAATCAAAGCCAGGATGCAAAGGGAACTTTCATTACTAGAGATTAATTTCTGTACCACAAGTATCTGCCCTCAACAAAGTGAGCTCCCAAAAGGCAGAAGAAAGAGTAAGAATAAAAAATTTCACAGGGCATCAATTATTCAGAAACTATTTTGTAGAAAACATCTCAGAGCATACATTTACTTTGTTAATTATCAATTAAATGTAGGAATTGAGGAACTTCAGAAGTACTACCAGACATTTTCTCTAATAGTCTAATATGTCAAATATTATGACTCAACTCAATTTACAGACAACTCTCGATCATTTCTGTGGATTCTGGAAGGAGCCAAGGATGTCATCTATGTAAAGAACTTTAGGTATGGAAAATCTCTCCTTGGTCCAAAGCAGCAACTTCTCTGAAGCACCAAAATTGCCAAAGAGTTACCTGTGGCAACTAAAGATTAAGCGTCTTGCTTATGGTCACATCAACATCCTTTTAAGTTTGGATAATAGTATCCTTCTACCTCCAACAAGAAAGTATAAAATTCCCTTATGCTGTCTGCATAAGGGACTTCCACAAAAATGAGAGCTAAGTCAATTTTATTTTTCATGTAATGTGGCCAAGATTGTACTCAAACCCAGGACTTCATAATTCTAAGGCTGCCCCTTCTATCCACTATGCTGTCTCCCACAGTTTTTTTTATCCCCACTCATCTTTCCCCTGCCACTCAGCACCTATGACCATGACCTTGAGTCAATGAGATTTGGCAGCTCTGCACCACTCATTAGATCTATGAGCTGGTCAGTTTCTGTGAAAGCCTCTCTCCTATGGAATTACATGGCAGTTTTACAATGTTCCTTCACTGGATTTTTTCCTTCAAAATGAGAAAAGGCAGATAGAGTGGGATGGTGGGAGATTGAGAAAAATTACATTAACAAGTTAGAACCCAATCAAGCAAAGGAAAAATGTCTTAACTTTTAGAATAACATATACTTTTAGAATAATATATACTTTCACTTTTAAAGAAAGACAAAAGGTAGCAACATCACACAGGCTCCATGTTTAAGCAATAAGGTAATGCAGCCCCCATATCAACTGTAAGGTTGTAAGAAGCTCTGCCTATACTTTTGCCCTGCCCTGCCCCACTGACTGAAATTTACACAAAGAGGAAAAAAAAACCAAAAAGAATTTCCATACAGGAAACCAAATACTATATAGGAACGATACTTAATGTCATTTATATGGCTCTTTAAGGTTTGTCACTTGGCACTTGGCACTTATTAGTTCATCTGAGCCTTGGAGGCAAACACCAGAGCTCTTACTATCCTTATTTTACAGATGAATCTGTCTATAAATGACATTTATTCAAATCATTAGTCAAACCACATGACCAGGAAGAAAGGAAAGATAATGGCTTAAAAACTATTGCTTAAAAAAAAAATAAAGGGCTGAATTCTGAATGGTACCAATGTAGTCTCTGTCTATTGTATATGAACTATCATCAACCTGGAATGGTGCTGAACTTCAATAAAATGTTCCAGACGCATTCAGGGAAACTGGAAACATAATTAATAGTATGCTTCTTTTCACACTTAATAAATAATGGTTACTGGGGACAGAAGCACTGCTTTTAAATGGTCAAATAGCAGTATGTAATGCAAATGGCTCTCTTTGGTGTTTGATAGCTTTTAATCAATCAATAAGCATGTATTAAGAAGAGTATAGTAGGTACCAGGAACTGTTAGTTACTTTTTCACTTAAACAAGTTAGAAACATTCCAGTACTGTGTTGAGTTGCTGCTAATTGGACAAAGATCTCACACTCAAAGTACAAATGGTTAAATTAATTTCACAGATGGTCTAAATCCTGTTGGATTCTTAGGACACACTATTTCCTTTGTATTCCTCCAGCTTAATCACTGCAGAAGCATAAAGGTCTCCAACCAGACTGAGGTCTCTTTTAAATTTTTATTTGATTCATGGGTTGCCACAGCCAAAGAATCCATCACTTAGTGGTAAACCTATTGACACTGTGCCTTTCTGCTATTACCTGGGTTGACTCTCAGATACCAGATTCAATGTCTTCTGTACCATACTCAACACCTTTCCAATCTGATAGGACCCTTAAAAACCTATTTATTATTTTAATATATTTATTATTTAAACAAAGATTTGATTTACTATTTTACTACATTTACTTTACTAGGCATATTACGTATTACATATTCATAAGGCTAGAGAAGATGTTTTAGCTCCTTATTTCAGAATAATGAAATTATTATTAGTGATACCGTCATATTAAATGAGTCATTGAATAATTCCATTTTTATTCTTTAATCATACTGATTAGCAAGTACTGAGTTTAGCAAGTACAATGGTTCCATCAAAGTCATTACATATGGAAAAACTTCTTTCCCTAAGGGCAAATAAAACCATGTCATTTTCCAACTCAATAAACTCCAATGGCTCCATGTTTTCTTTAGGATAAAATGTAAACACTTCTGTTTGGCTTTAAAAGTCCTTCACAACTTAGCCCCAAACTATCTTACCTGCCTCTGAATACATTATTCCATTTCCTGCATTCCACAGTCCAAACAAACTAGCTTTCTCTCTATTCTTGATGCAGGGCATGCCATCTTCTGTCTCAGTCTTTGTGCTGACTTTTCACTGTTTTGTTGTTTTGCCAGCCCATCACTTCTGCTCTCACGTCACTCTGCTTATTTTCAAATCCTGACCCCTTAGCAAGACCAGTTCAGTTCCATTCTCTCACTTCCTTTTCTCCTTTTCTCATTTAAACCTCGCTTTTATTCATCTTTCAAGCTCCTAGTGACTCCCCTTTCCAAATTACCTTGCATTTATTTTGGATCTACTTATTCATGTATATATTATAGACCCCAGTAGAGTGTGAGCTCCTTGAGAGTAGGAAATATTTCCCTTTTTTGTCTTTGTATTCCTCGTGCCTGTGACTGGCACAGAGCAGGCAAGTAAAGCTTGTTCATTGATCCACGCATCATCTTACATGAATACCTTGAACATACACAATTACTAATCTAACAACAACATATCTGTCACTTCCAAGTCATTTGAAACGTTTTAGAAATATCTTTTTTTAAAGACAGGCCACTTAGGAAAATTCACCGAAACAGATTTACACATTCAATTTTCTCTCAGGTGTAAATAATAAAACCATTTACTGGCCTAGAAACACAAATTAAACTATTCCAATTATAGAAAACAGATGGCTACATACCATTCCCTGTCATTTCGAGGTTTGGGAAATAAAAGATGCTTTTTATTACCTTAAGGGAAAGGTGCAATGTTAATATTGCAATCATTATATTGGCTTAGACTCTGTTATAGCTGGAACATGGGCTAAAATTTCAAAAGGAATTCACATTTAAGGAGTTACTTTTCAGACATTCTTTTTCATTTGTTTCCAAACAGGCAAAATTCCCTCTGACTGTGACTTCGTGTGTACTCAATTCTCCTTCATCAACTCAAAATATGTCTTTGAAGTCACCCAAATCTTCTTTCCTAACCTATCCTATGGGATAAGGTATAGCAGAACTGGGACTCGGGGCAGACATGCTAAGCTTTGCCTACGATGCAACATGCGATGAGACACAAAACGTGTTTTTTAAAAGATTTTTTTCCTTTCTAAATGCATATATTTTAGATATCAGAAAATTCTGCTCTCCCTTCCATGTAGGGATTTTGTAATGTTAAGTTCTATGTGACAGTGAAAAACTCTGTCCAGTGACCAAGAATCCCCCAGAGGGCTCACTTTCCAAACATATCCTTTAGTCTAGCTCTGAGACACATGAGATTAAGATTCACGTGCCGGATCTGGATGGTTATTTTAAGGAAATAATACTTACCAAGTGTGTTACTTTGGACAAGTTTCTGGAGTTTATTTCAGTTTTTGAAACATTAAATTTTTTTTAGTTTTTCTGTGGGGATTGTGGTAGTGGGAATGTTAGTTATTATCTTTAGAGTTTACCAAAGAAAAACTTTTTCATGCTTGTAGATTCTTTGGAGGTCCTGACTTTTATTAGGTGGTACAGTGGATAGAGTATCAGGCCTGGAGTCAGAAGATTTGAGTTCAAATCTGAAATCAGACACTAGCTATGTGACTCTGGGCAAGTCACTTCACCCTGTTTGCATTAATTCCCTCATCTGTAAAATGAGCTGGAGAAGGGAATGGCAAATCACTGTAGTTGCTCTGCCATGAAAACCCCAAATAGGGTCACGGAGAGTTGGGCACGACTGAAATGACTGAGCATGAAAAACTTCTGTAAGTAGCCCAATGTCAGTGAGGTTTTCTAGGTAACTAGCAATGACATACAAATCCCAAAAAGCCCATAAGAAGTCACATTCTCTTGACAGAAACTTATAAGGGAAAATCATCAATAAAAAAGATTAAAATAATGGGTCCAAGTGAATGAAATATATTCTCTTCAAGGTGAAGTGTTTGCTTATTGAAGGTAAATCATTTCCTATAGGAAGTCAGATAGACTGGTCGAAAGCAGTTATATCTCATAAAGGGAAAAATACGGTTTTCCATCCAGAGAGTATACGCTACATTCACCTCAGTGAACAGATGACGGGATCATTGTTGTTGCTGTTGAATTGTTTCAGTTGTATCTGACTCTTTGTGACTTCATTTGGGGTTTTCTTGGCAAAGATGCTAGAATGGTTTACCATTTCATTCTCCAGCTCATTTTATAGATGAGGAACTGGGGCAAACTGGTTAAGTGACTTGCCCAGGGCTACAAGTTAGTAAGTGTCTGAAGCTGGATTTGAACTCAGGAAGGTGAGTCTTCTTGACTCCAGGCCCAGCACTCTACTGCACCACCTAACTGCCCTATGATGGGGTAAATTATTAGTAAACTAAGGAAATGTACATTCAATAACATGTTGGAGAAGGGAAAACAAAGGAATCTAGTAATCCACAGCAAATTGTAGAACCAAGCTTTCCCCCATCCACTCATATTGCCTGTAGCAGAGAGCTGCTACCAAAATCAGTTCCCTAAGAGGTTGCAAGAGAGTGACCACAAGTCCCCTCTGATACCCAGAGTTTAAAGTCAAAGTGGAAATTGTCTTCTGCAATCCACTGGATTAAAGTACACTTCCTTCTAACTTTTGGATTCTAGTAAACTGCGTTGACTTTGGTTTTCATCTCCTGTCTAGTATTGCTTTTTCCCCACATCATAGATACTTGATATGGTACAAGTTGGAAATAGAAAGAGATAAGATATTTATGGAAGTAAGCCAAGCTATGCTAAAAATAAGATTATTTCAAATAGGACAAGAACAAGATTATTTTATGTTAGGTTTATTTCATGTAGCCATCTGACTCTTAGTTATCTGAATGCCCAGTGACTATAGTAATCAACAGGGCAAATGACAGGATAACACCACTGCAGGTATTCTAAGGAGCCAGAAGGTCTACTATCTCTGCCACAGCTATATGCCTCTTACCTATATTTCTAAAGATTTGTGTTTAGATCTTAGAATTTCTGAAAGAAAAAAATAGACATTCAGTGACAAAGCTCCAAGATGACCCACTCAAAACAAGCTGTAATAAAATATGTTTTTTTCTTGACCCACTTGGTCAAGAAAGGTCATAAACATTTATATAGCTGAATCTTTTATGAAAGGCTCATTTCCAGGCATAGAGACACAAAGTCATTCAGAGTGTGTGTGCTCTAAAATCAGAGGACAGCCCCATTTTATTCTTTCTAGAGAAATCTTCTTTACGCTGTAACTTGCCCTTTGGAGAAAAAGGAGTTCAAATCTCTTTGGTGGGTTGGTTTAATGAAAAGGAGGAGGAGGGAGAATAATAATTTTGAATCCAATCTCCTCCTTGAACAGATCGTACTAGTATTGCTGCCGTTATCATGGTCTTAGTTCTCTAAATCATCATCCTTTTAACAGAGTGTTTGACTGATACTATTTGTTTCTAGTTTTAATTTTCAGTCAGGAAGTTCCCCCCTGCTCCCACTCACTGCCGCCATAAGACTCCACAGATTTATGAGAAAGACCAAAGGGCACCCGCTAATGCATCTAGCTGCTAAATGAGGGGTGGTGGTGGAAAGATACAGTTGCTGGGTATTGAATTTCCACCATTTTTGAAAGTATCACTTACAACATTTATCAGACTCTTCTGCATTATGGCCCTGTATCACCCCTACTCCAGAGTCTTGGCTCTAACACTAAATGCACAGCCACTGAGAAATCACTCTACTGCTTTGAACCTTGGTTTCCTCATGTGTAAAATGAATACAAGTTAATCATTATGACTGTTCTGCTTGAGGCCAGCTTGGGATTTTGCGCTTCCCAGTCTGTATCTGAGGTTCATAGGAGCAATTTAATCATATGGGCTAGAATACTAAAGCCAAACAGTGATGTTGCCAGAACACAATGGACCAACATTTCAGGGTCTCTACCTGACTCTCACAGCCATTGTAGTAAGTCTCAGAGTAGATGAATTCTCTGTTGAACATCACCCTTGCTTACCTTTCCCTGCTCTGTTGTCCTCTCCCCCATACTACTGCTCTTGCCCATACATACATGGACAGTGGGTTGTGCTTGGAAGGAATGAGGATGATGAGAGACATTTTCTATTTACTATAGCTTCTCTTGGTGGAAAGTGGAAGAGGGAAAGCAGTTAGAAAATGTTACTTTGTAATGGTTTGGATGCTTAACAGGAGAGCAGAAAAACCCTATTTCATTCAATAACTATATGTATTGTTAAATTTCAATGTATTTACTTTGCAGGAGAGTCAGGGACTTAGCCAAGAATCCTCTACTATTTGTGAAGCATATACATCTCTTTAAGAGCACAGCTTGGAGCTCATTCGTGAGCTGATCTCAATCTTCTCTAAATTTAACTTTACAAGGTTCTACAACATTTAGGAGGTAAAACATATTTGTTTTTATATGTACCAGGAAAGCATAACACTATGCAGTTACATTGTCAGTGGGGTCATAATGATAATACATGCATTTAAGATGCTTCATTTTGGGGAAAGGGAAGAAAAATGTGAGACTTGATTTATACTGTTTATAAAACACCAACCCTAAAATTATTTTAACTCCACGGGATAACTTACATTTCTCCATGTTTGCTTTTAAAGGTTATTCTTGGGTATTATGAAATACACACCATAATTTCAGAAGAGTACAGGGATTATTCCAGAAAATTTGGGAGGGAAGATTGATTCCCCTTGGTCCCGTTTTTGTCCTGGGACCTGAACTGGTAAATCAGAGCAATACTATAGACAACGCACCTAGATTCTAATCAAGTGTTTGACAGCATATCTGCTTCTTTTGTGGTGCCTAAGGTGTGCAGGGGTGGGCTAGAAGGCTGAAGACAATTAAGTGGTTTCTAAACTGCTTGATTGCCCACTCAGAGTCATTATTAATGGCTCACTGTCAACCACGGGAAGGAGTTTTGCAGTGAAGTTCCCCACAGCTCTGGGTACTCCAAAAAGCTTGGCCTTGCCCTGTTTAACATTTTTATTAATGACTTGCATAGAGATAGAGATAAAGCTATAGATGGCATGTTTGTCAAATTGGCAGATGACACAAAACTTTGATGAATAACTATCATGATGGATGGCAGAGTATGAATCCAAAGCTGTCTTTTCATGCTGTCTCTCTGCCTCTAAATGTGGATTTTAACTTAGTGGAATAAGGGCAGCTCTTGATGATGAAAATAGCATAGGGCATGGTCTTCAGCATACGTAAAACTAACAGCTGTATGGAGCTCCCATGCTCATATTAGAGAAGCCATTTCCCCCTCTTTTGCTATAATAATTCTATTGGTTATTTCAGGTTTTCTCTTATCCTTTGTATGCTATACCAAATCCTACTTAAACCATGCTAACAAATATACACTTTGAAACATAAGATCACTTCCATTAAGAAATAAGAATTACATTTACTTTTCAAGTCAAAGGTATTATATTAACATATGCCTGACCAGCTATCAGAATGAGTACTGAAAATCCCTATTAGGTGACACAGAGAAAGACCTTCAACTTAAGAGAGTGAAGAGAGTGGCCACAAATAATTTTCTTTGTTCAGCTAATAGAGTAAACTCTCTATAGCCACGCTGCTCTATTTTTTGTTTTTAGCAATAAGAACATCTGGAGCCCACCCAGCATTTATTGGTTTCCTCCCATACATAAAATGTGTCAAATTTTCAACCTGTCAAAGCAAAATTTACGCTGATTTGTTCCTTTTTTCTGACCCTTTCCAAGGGGGGTGGGGAAGAAAGTAGGCCACAGGGAAATACACAGTAATCATAACTGTGAATGGATGAATTCATCCATAAAACAAAAGCGGATAACAGAACTGATCACATGATTTAGACATAAAGGGTGATAACATAAGCAAATTAGGAGAGTGTAGAATAGTTGAACTATCAGATCTATGGATAAGGGAAGAATTTATGATCAAACATGAGATTAGAGAGTATTATGGGATGTAAAATGGATAATTTAGATGGCATTAAATTTAAAAAGTTTTTGCACAAGCAAAACTAATGCAGGCAAGGAAAGAAAGCAGAAATTGGGGAAAAGTTTTACAGCAAGTTTCTCTGACAAAGACCTCATTTCTCAAAAGTATAGAGAACTGAGTCAAATTTACAAGAATATGTCATTCCCAATTGATAAATAGTCAAAGGATATGAATAGGAAATTTTTGGAATAAGAAATTAAAGTTATCTATAGCCATATGAAAAATGCTCTGAATCACTATTGATTAGAGAAATGCAAATGAAAACAACTCTGAGGTACCCATCTCACTGGTCGGATTGGCTAAGATGACAAAACAGGAAAATGACAAATGTTGGAGGGGATGTGGGAAAATTGGGATGTTAATGCACTGCTGGTGGAGTTGTGAACTGGTCCAGTCTTTCTGGAGAGCATTTTGAAACTATTACCAAAGGACTATAAAACTGTGCATACCCTTTGACCCAGCAATACCATTACTAGGTCTGTATCCCAAAGAGATTTTAAAAAGAAAAGGACCTATATGCAAAAAACCCCATTTATAACAGCTCTTTTTGTGGTGGCAAAGAATTGGAAATTGAGGGGATGCCCATCCATAGGGGAATGACTAAACAAGTTGTGGTATATGATTGTAACAGAATACTATCGTGCTATAAGAAATGATGAGTAGGGTGCTTTCAGAAAAACCTGGGAAGACTAACATGAACTGAAATAAAGTGAAGCAAACAGAACCAGAACATTGGACACAGAAATATTATATGGTGATCAGCTGCAAAGGGATTAGCTATTCTCGGCAATACAATGATCCAAGATAATTCAGAAGGATTTACGATAAAAAATACTATCCACCTCCAGAGAAAGAACTAATGGAGTCTGAATGCAGATTGAAGCATACTTAAAAAACAACCAACCCAACTACTTTCTTTATTTTCCTTGTTTTTCTTTTGTCTAGGTTTTCTTTCATAACATGACTAATATGGCAATGTTTTACATGACTGCACATGTGTAACTTATATAAAATTGCTTGCCTAATTGATGAGGGGGAGAATTTTGAAGGAGGGAATCTGGAACTAAAAATTTATAAAAAAATCTAAAATGTTTTTACATGTAATTGGAAAAAATGAAAAAAAGAAATCATGGTTCATACATCAATGGCAACTTAGGCACCTTGTAGAGGGAGGCTAAATCTCTCTACTGGGTGATAATCACATAAATCAGCTCTATCACACTCTACCCAAGATTTTTTCCAACATGAACCTTAATAGTGCCAAAAACTATTACTATAATTCCTCCTCTTTATCAATTCAGATCATATAAGCAAATGATAAACACTGTTCAAAACGTCACTGCGAGTTGCAAAAATTTAGTACCTACTAAGACCTACTTCAGTAACTACTAACCATCTAGTAAGGCATGATCTGATGGCTAGAATTATAAGCTCACTATCTTTTACAAACTATCAGATGATAAATTGTTGTGTAACAAATAAAGACCCCCAAATATCTTAAAGTATTCAACCAGTAAACTCTTTTGGAATCAGAGCATTATCAAAGACAAAACTGTTGCTTGGACATAATATTGATCTGTAATAGTGGGTAGCATTTATACAATGCTTACTATGTGCCAGGAACTGTGCCAAGTGCTTTTACAAATATTATCTTATTTTATCCTTGCACTCAACCTGGGAGGTAGATACTATTATGAATCTCACTTTACAGATGAGAAAACTGAAGCAAAGAGAGGTTAAGTGACTTGCCTAGAATCACACAGCTAGTGTTTGAGATCAGATTTGAACTCAGGTCTCGTCTCCAGACCCAGTGCTCTATCCACTGAGACACCTTGCTACCTCCATAAAAGTGTTTTAATAGACATCACCACACCAGATTCTAATAATCTTTAAGCTATATGGAACGTGAAGCTTGCAGACTTAGCTGAAGAAATTGAAAGCATGTGGGACCAGAATGAGGTCCATATATTTTCATCATCTTGTCTATTACTGAAGTTGGCCCAAAGATGCCTATAATGAACTTAAAGAAAAAGAGTTTACTTAGACCGTTATGTTTGTGTTCGTTAACTGCAAAAAGGTATTTTATCATGTGCATAATAGTGTGCAGGCCATTAAATATAAAAGGATAGTCACTGGTCTCAGGGCCTGGTCTCAGTCACTGGTCTACGTGAACTCTGTCAAAAAGGATAACAACATGGTAATAACGGCAGCTGACTATATAGGGCATTTTAAGGTCCACAAAATGCTTTATATATAAAGCAGGATATTAGAATATTGGACTTTAAGTCAGGAAAATCTGCATTCACAGACTACCTCTGACACTAGCTGTGTGACCATGTTCAAGTCATAATTCCTTTGAAACTTAGTTTCTGAATCTGTAAAATGGGAATAGTACCTGCCTCCCAGGGTTGCTGTCTGACTCAAGCAATATTAATTTAATTTAATTTAATGAATATTTAAGTATTTAAGAAGCTAGGGCTAGGGACTGAATGTATGATTTCAATGTTGTAGGGAACTCTTTGATAAGAGTTGCTTAGAATATTGAGAGATTAAATAGCTTTCTCAGTTTCATAAATCTACCATGTGTCCGAAACATCAGATGAGTCTAGCTCTGCCTAACTGAAAGGTTTGCTCTTTATCCACAGAGGCTCTCTATATGAGATACTATTGTGATTTTAATATTAAAAGGGGCCCTTGTATTAAAAAATCTACTTCTAATATTCCAGAAAAAGAGAGCTGATTAATTTATTTTTCAAAGTACATGTATTTATTTGGAAGGCTTTAGTGGGAGAGAATGAGAATGTAAATCGATTAAATTATCTGGGTTTCAATAGAGAACTCATTTTCCCCTGTCCACCCAACAAAATCATACAATCATAAAACAATTTATTCATTTGCAGCACCATTTTTTCCTCCCAATATATTCTTTTGAAGATGACTTCTTCATAGCACTAATTAGCACATGCCTATACTTTTTGCCATGTTAATTGAAAATTTGCTTTTACAGGAAAACATTCTACAAATGTGTGGAAAATATATGTGATTCTATTAATAAATAGTTACATAGGACTGCATTTTATACAGTTATGTGTATATTCCTGTAAACTAGTCAATATGAACATGAATGTTCTTCAATACCTTGTTATTGACAGTACAAATTAATTTTCTGGCCCTTCAATGCCTGTATCTTTAAGAATTAGCTTATTTCTTCCACCCTCATCATCTGCAAAAGATGCAACATTTTATAAAGCTATACTTTGTTTTTTCAGAGTTGAAATCTGGTGAATTCATCTGACAACAAATTAAGGTTGCTAAACCCCAGAGTTAACAGTAGATTTAGTCAATTCAGTTAATTGAGTCAGATCTAAGTGTGTAGAAAGAGTGAACAAGAAAATTCTCATCCTTATACTAAGCTAGGTGTTGGACAAAATGGATTGGTCGACCTTTTTACTCCCTTAACCCCACTGTATTTTTCATCCAAGGGACGGACAAAGTGATTTGGCTGTCCAAAGAACCATACTTCAACTCAATCTAAGGAAAAAATATATATACATATTTGGGATGGAGACATGTATGTATGCTGGGTGCTGGGATTCAAGTTAGGAAGACTGGCCACATTATTAATTGGGTAATAACAAGATAGTTATTTACTAAAGAAACTGGTTGTGACTGGTGTAGGTGAAGGAACCTGTAAGACTAAATGGCATGTCTTGTAGCACCGATAGGCGGTGATTACATGTATTGATGGAAATAAAAGACTTCACCAAAACTCTGCCTCCTCTCCCTTCCATGCTGCCTTCCTCCTCCTAGAAAAAAAGACCAGAATTCCTCATGTTTCCTTAGAAGGAGAGTCAAAATGAGCTAGGCCAAGACTGCACCAAAGAACATTGTTTTCTTAGAAAGACAAAAGGGACCAGAAAGTGTGTGAGAGTATAGCAAGTGTGAGGCCCCAGTGTGGGGACTGTGGCATTCTTCCACAGGCCTGCTCTATTCCTTCACTGACTGAGCTGTGTACCCAAGCAGGAAGCCAGACAGTTATGCTGGCTCTGTACTGCCGCTATACCATTTTGTCTTTCTAAGAAAACATTTTCCCTTGTTGAAGAAAATCGGGCTCATTATCTTCAGAACCCTGACCATAAGGTAAACGGCAAGCACTGTCATTTCTGTCAATATGAAACTGGAGCCATAGCAAGGCTAAGTGACTTGTGTGGGGCTTGAGGAATCGACGAACAGATATAGAGGGGCTGGAGGCAGAATAGCTTCAAACTCTTCTTCACTAGACTTTTCTGGGTGATCCAGTCACATCAGTTAATTTGTAAGCTTGTTCACTGGGATAAAGCATGACAATAATTATCACCTAACTACTCTAAAGCGCAGGAAGATAGTTCTGTTGCCTGCAAAAGTTCTATTATTTATTGCTACTATTTTCATTAGCACACGTTAATAATGTGTTTGGCAAAACAACACTGGCAGATCAATTTTAGTAGGTCATTATAGAATACATCTGTTGCAGTTTCCTGCATTTGAAAGTTTGGATTCTTGGGGGTACAGACAGACTTGGAGAATCTTATTAGATATTTGGTGTAAGTGCTCTTAAAAGCAGGTTAGTTTCATTATCAAAGTTCCCCAGGGTATTGAGTGAACTCAGCACCTCATTTTTATAGAAAATATTTTGTAAGACCAGACAGATATCCTCTAAGTGAACTTGCCTTTAGTGAAATTCTGTCTGCTTCAGCACTGCTCACACTGGCTTTCAATCATAGCCTTGAAGATAAGGCTGGGACTAAAATCAAGGGAGTTACAGAATTCTATTCAATAATATATGTAGACGTACATACATATCCATCTATCACAAAGCTCATTCTTGGAAAATTAAGTCCCACAAAAGAAACTTGAAAATGTGAGTCACTTTGATAGATCTTTTTCATTCTGATTTTATCTAGAAGACAAAGCTTTGCTTATCATCAGGTCTTCTCCTGATTACAATCTCTTTACACTTGTCCTTGGTAAATTGTGTTTGCTATGACCTCCAGCTTGTTAAATATTCAGCAGCAAGTTTATGGACTTTCCCATAACCTTGATTAAAAGCCTACTGGGAAGCTGAATGCTGAAACAAGAACTTTATTTGAAAAGCAACCTGAGTACTCCATGCTGATTTCAGTTTCACTAATAGTCCTTATAATCAGCAGTCGCTGGCATCAAGATGAAGCCAGAGGTAAAAATATGGAAAGCCAGTCTTTTTCCCTATTCATATTAGTTATTTTACTAGCAGCCAAAACGCTGTTTGTCAGTCTGATTTCCAAACCAGGAGAAATGTATTTTTATTTTTAAGTTACTGGGGGGAAATTATGAAAGGACTTACAAATTCATATTATGAAAAACAAATATCAGTGAAATATATGTGCGTGTCTGTGTGTGTGCACACACATACTGAGCATATATCAAGGTGTCTTGGAGAATTCCAAATGAGAAATCAAGGTGGAACTCAGAAAGCAGGAGCAACGTGAAAGTTTACATAGAAGACAATGTGGGTTCTGATCTGCCAAATACATTTAAATTTAAAACTTCCCTGAGATCCCTTCCTTCCATTTGGGCCTTTATTTTTTCTATCCCCCTCTACAAATGAAATCTACTTGGGAAGAAATAAGACCAGAAAGTCTGTAAATTCTGATGCTCTCCATTTGGCTCTACCTGGCTTGTGTGTGATGCCCCTACTAGATGTATTCATGACCTTCACCTTCTTCTGGTTTCTAGGTGGAAGTGGGAGGAAAAATATAATTGACAAAGAAATTCTTGCCTCATTCTATTTGGTGGTGATTTGGGGGACAGAAAAATGTGAGAGGTGAAGGAAAGATGGTTCTTCTCTTTTTTTCCCCAGGGAGATAAGGCAAATCCTGCTGATTATTTTGTATGAATTTAGGCTGCACCAATGGGGAATGACATATTTACTGTATATCATATGCCATTTAAGGAGGTGGTAGGGGAAAGGAGGAGAGGTTTATTTTATTTTAATTTTAGAGAATAGTTAGAAAAAAATTCTAGTTTAAAATATATTGTAATTTCTCTTAGTTTTTCCAACAGAAGAACACACTTTCTCAAATGTGAATTTTTGATATTCTTCCATTTGTTAAAGCTTATGTAACATTAATTTGCTACTAGCAGACATTTTGAAGCTGGATATGACAGCAAGAAATGAGAAAACCTTGATTTATTAGAGAATCAAAATAAACTAGACATTAAAGGGTTTTAAATAAAAGCAATTTAACCTTTGAAAGGCTTTAAACACAATCTGGGCCTATGCAAATTAGCACAGTTTCTTACTTGTTCTATGTGGACTGCTGAAGTATGGGGGCTACAAAATGATACTTAGCTTAACTTGGCTTAAAGACCCAAGCTCTCTAAGTATATAAATGACAAATGGCTCATTAATTGGAACCAATGACAATGGAAGTCACTTATTTATTTGTGCCTTCAGTCTGCTAAGAGTTGACCACATCAGAAATTTAAATTTGGTTTTCAATTTCCATCAGAAACTCACCATGCCATAGCCAAATTAATGGCCTGAGCACAGAATAAGAGCTTTTGTAGCATACTGTACATGCTACATTTCTCAGCAATTATGTTTTAAATGGAATTTGAGGTATTTTTAAATGATTTAATTTTGGGGGTATAGTGGATCCATAATATGAACATTTTATATTTTCATAGGCACTTAGGGACATACTTTATAGATCATTGTAGGAATATCTCAAGACATCCACTATTATTGAGATATGTGTGTTGTGTAAATAGTCCATTTAATTGCTCCCAAAGAGATTCTATATACACTGAAGGGCATTCATTACTCTCTTTTACCTGAACTATGTATTCCAACAAAGAGCACAATCATTAAACGTTATTACCAGGGCAATGCTGAACAAAGCAAGTCTTTTCTAAGTGGATTTTCTAGTGTATTCTAATAGAATGAGGTATGTAACTAATCAGGCTCCCTCTCTGCTCTTTCCCTCACACCCTCCAACCCCCAACAAAGGGACAACCAATCAGATTCTTGGGCACCCTCTGACTGGAACTGGGTTTTCATTAACCTGTACAGAAAAGCCCTGTGTAACTTTTCAAGGCACAGAAGAACAAAAATCTCAAATGATGACAACTATTTTTCCCTCATTGACTCTAAAGGTTATGTTGTTACAACCTGCATTACAGGAATGGGAGAATATAGATGTAATTCTGGCAATAAACAACTCATTAATAAATAATTGGTGACAATAGTCATATTTCTCTCTACATACTATTATAAGTGTAGGGCAAAAGTCTTCCTTTGATGCCTCATTCATGGTGTAGATAAGACTCTGGGATGCTGAAGGTTATGGCAACAGAATCCAAATTTTGGCAAGTGTTTGGAAGGGGGGAGAGGCACCTTTAAACAGCAGTTTTCTGTGGAAAAAACCTGGGTGTTTTAGTGCATTTCAAAGTCAATATGAATCGGCAATGCAATGTGGTAGCCAAGAACACTAGTGCCATGATGGGCTGCATTAAGAGAGACAAGGATACCAGGAAGAAGAAGGTGGTAATCTCACTGTGTTCTGCTGGCATCAGACCTAACCTAGAGTACTGCATCCAGCTTGGGCTGCCATGGTTTAAGGACACTATTAAGCTGGAGAGTATCCCAAGGAGGGCAACCTTGGTGGGAAAGGACCTTGAATCCATGATATATGACAATCATTTAGAGGAACTTAGTATATTTACCCTGGAGAAGAGAAGACTAAGCGGGGGGGGGGGGGGAAAGAATGTGATAGGTATGTTCAAATATTTGAAGGTCTGTCATATAGAAGATGGATCAGACTTGTTTTGTTTGGCCCCAGAGGTCAAAACCAGGAGTAATGAGAGGAAGATACCAAAAGTCAAGTTTAAAATTGACGTCAGGAAAAAAAAAATCTTAACAATGAGAGCTGTCTAGAAGTGGAATCGGCTTCCTCAAGTGGTGGTGGGTTTCCCTTCCTTGTAAGTCTTCAAGCAGAGTCAAGAAGATCACTTGTTGGGTATTTTATAGTGAGGATTCTTTTCATGTGCTTGTTGGACTGGATGGTTGCTCCACAGAGAGGAAGATGAAGGAGTCAGAGATCAGAAGTTACTTAATAAAACTCCCTTATTTTACAGAGGAGAGAGCCAGGGCATATATAGGTTGAATGACTTGCTCAGAATTACCTAGGAACTAAGTGGAAGAACTGAGAATCAAACCCAGATCTGACTCCAAATGCACTAACCAAAATGAATAATTCATAGTCTTTTTTAAAGACAACAAAACTGATATGTGTTTATATCTACATATAATAAATTTTTATATATAATAAAACTATTTAATACAAATTAATTTAACCGAAAATGAAAAGACTTTACAACAGGCTTTAAAATGATTTAAATTCACATAATTGTGTGAAATATATTTCAAACTATAGAAACACAAGTAGAAATAGAATGTTCTACCTGGCCTGTGATTAGATCACATAATCGAACCCCTTTATTTTATAAATACACAAATATGAGACATAGAGAGGGGAGGTGACCCAACCAATATCATATAACTCCTTACGGGACAAATGAAGACTAGAATCTATGTCATTTGAGTCCCAGATCAGTGATTTTTCTTCACTACACCACACTTCCAAATACATTCATTATATAGTAATAGCTACTCATTTACTATCAAAAACCCAAGAGAGGAAATCTTCCATTGTAAGGCACTGTCCATCAAAGCACATGCCATTGAAGCTATTTAAAGGGTCATTTCCTAGCTCATGCAATAATGTCTTCTCTTTGTAATCTATTCCCATAGCGGCTTTCAGTAAAGCTGTAGATGCTAGAGTGAAGAGAATATGAAAGAAATACTATTGTTTGATTTACAGCATTTTTCTCAAAATTGCAAATCACTGCTCTGCATACCATAATACCATCTTCATTAGACAATAAATAACTCTTTCTAAATCAGGCCAAAGTCTGATTAGGTAATTCAGCATCTCACATGGATAGCAACTTCTCTGATAACTTTACAAAAAATAAAACAGATATCATTGGTCAAAACAGATTTTTATTGTCTGCTGTGAACTTTGCGGATAAAATGCCTTTTTTCCTTGGACTGCCTTGCAATAAGTCATATTAAGTACTGAAATCAACCATTTAGCCATGGAATTCTAACATTTTAAAGACATCGTAAAGAACATGATATAAGCACGACATGCATATGCAAGAGTATTCAAGAATCAAAGCTGGAAGTAGGGGTGAGATATTGGAGAAGGGAGACAGCCCTGTAAGCCCAAATAAAAGACACTCTCCCATAACGTTGTAGTTTGGACACACACCTGCAGTGAAGAGAAGGAGCAGGGGTTACTGGAATAAGACCACAGGAAAGACAAAAGAACTTTTTGGAGATGGTAGGGGTGAGGACGGTGCACAAGTATTAGTGGATATAGGTTGTGACTGAGAGATGAATGGCCCAGAGTGACTGAGGCAAGCCAGGAGTCATAAGTCAGGCACAAGGAGAAAGACATCTAATTCCAGAGGTCTCAACACTTGCCTGGACTTCATTTGAATAAATAAATCAAATACTTCATTTAAAAATCAAATCATATGTATGTTCCTGTCTGTTCTAAAGGAAATCTCCTTTTCTTTTCAGTCCCCTCTAGATCCACCTAAACCTGGGGTCACCCATCCTCTGGGGGAGCCACAACTCATATGCAAATTATCCTTGGAATCTTAATTTAGTTCCAGCAAAATATTCAGTGTGGCAATAAATAAGGCAGTATGCCTTCTATGGACAGAATAAATAATGCGTAGGGAGGGAACCCAACATAGGGAAAGACTTTGGAGACAGAAGACCTGAGATCCAGAAAAGGAGGAAATGGTGATGAGGAAGGCAGTGCAGATACGTCTAATTTTGCCAGGTTCAGGAGAAGGGGGTTGGTGTGCAGGGATGGTAAAGAAATAAGGTTTTCTTCTCAAGTTAAATTCCTTATGACCAAATATGAGAATAATTTTTAATATTAATAGCTAGCATTTATATATCACTTCAAAGGTTGTAAAATACTTCTACAAATATTTTGTTTCTGCAAATGTGAAAGATTTGATGATATGAAGGTACAATACAAATGACAGATACTATGATTTATTTTCTGGTGAGTGTAATAGTAATAAAGTACTTATTAAATCTTATCTTCTTTACTCATCACAAAAACCCTGGGAGGTAATATTAGGGTGAGGAAACTGAGCCTGAGAGAGGTTAAGTAACTTTTCCAGGGTCATACAACTATTGATTGTCAACAGCCCAATTTGAATTCAGGTCTTTATGGCTCCAAGCCCAGTACTCCTTCCACTACCATTTGTTACTTCTGGTGAATTAAAATAATTCCCTTTCCCCTTATTTTCATTTCCCATGCAGTGGGTGGTAGGGCCATTGCAAATCTTTGGCTACTGGTGAGGGCAAGTGGTTGGGAGAGATGGCCCAATTCACTTTTGCTGAATTGACAATACTGTTGACATAAGCATGGCCAGATCTCTGCTTCTATAATAAAAAGAGAAGACTGAAGGAATAATCCCTATCCTGCCAAGACCTCAGTACACAAACCTGGACAAGTCCCTTCTCCATTCTGGGACTTAGTTTACTCTACTGTAATAGGAGTGGGTTGGATTAGATGATATATAAGGTCCCTCAAAGTTCTGACATTCTTTGTTCTATCTTCCTATGAGTATCCTATCAATCTAAAGAGGGAAACAATTTCCAGTTTTATGTTTTGACTCCTAACCCATGTATCTGCTCATTCCTTAGTAAGATGCTGAAAGTATTTTTGAGAATTCCACAATAATCTTTAAATTTTCCAAGTCCAATAAGCTGTGGTTACACGTCACTAAGATTCCAAATAAGACTTAGCCATCCCTGATTCTTTTATGGAAGCTGGCAAGTAAAAAATCTTAAGAGATGAAGTCACAGCTGCCAACAACAATTCCCTGAGCATTTATATTCAGGAAGCATCACACTGAGGAGACACGTTTTCCTTCATTTTATGTCTATAAGACTTCAGGCATATAGCCTTCTAAAAATACATTGCGTTGAGGCGGGGGGGCGGGGGTAGAGCGCAGTGATAAAATGAGATGTAAGAACAAAAAAAAAAGTCAATCACTCTTTACTAGTTTCAAACTAAACAGATAAATGAGTAAACAATGAATTAGAGAAACTGTTTTCCCCAAATTAAAATGTCCATAATTTCTTTCCAGCAAATTCCTCGATTGTATACTTTTTAAGCTAGAATGGAAATAAGGGTTTTCAAAATCAAAACTCTACCCTTCACTTTTATAGATTCATGTGTGAGGGTGCTTTTTAATGCTAGGAGGTTTTTTTTGTCTTTTAAACTTTTGTTCTGCACTTACCCCCATTTTACAGTTGAGGAAGCTGAGGCAGATAGTGACTTGCCCAGGGCCACACAGCTAGTAAGTATCTAAATCTGAATTTGAACTCAGGTCTTCCTGACTTCAGGTCCAGCACTCTATCCACTGTATCACTTAGCTGTCATAGGTATTAAGTGCCTACTATGTATCAGACACCATGCTATGCAATAATAATATAAAGCTAAAAATGAAACAGTACTTGCCTCTAAGGGGCTTATATTCTATTCAAATATTCTTTCTGTTTCCCCTCCTGCATCTAATACTTCCCTCCCACATTTTCAAATATGTTCCTGGGTTCCCCAAAAAGTGATTTGCCGTGCAGGAGTCTGGAGGAAAGGAAACTAGCTTATGCTTATAGGATTTGTAGCTACAGGGTTTTAGAGGAGCATGGAAAAGTCCCTAGGGGAGCCCTGGCCCTCTTGACCCCTCTCTCTGTATTCCACAGGGCATGGCCTTTGTGGAGAGTGCTATGGACTAAGCAGGAGGAGATAGGACACCTCTCATCCCCTGGATCTATGTCCAACAGAGCTGCTTTATTAGACTTTAACCAACATACAAGAGCAAAAGTTCCAGTTTTCATCTACTGTAGACCAACATAGTAATAACATTCATCATCCCCACTACTATTATTATGCTAACGGCTATGTATAAGGCACCTTCATGTTTGAAAAGCAATTGGCACAGCTTTGAGCCTCCCCACAAAAGGATGATGTGGTACTTTAGGTATTGCCATCATCAGGTGACGACCCTGGGGTCCTACAGCTACTAAGAGGCAGGCTTGTCACAAGCTCACTCTGCTAGCTCTCCTTCCTCTGTGCTTGCTGACATGGATTTGGTTGGCGAGCTACTCTTGTTACTCCAATTTCTGATTTCTGATGGCGGCAGGCTGTTGTGCTGAGTGCTAGTTTTCGAGAAAGAAGAAAATAAATCTGAACCCCAGCTCCAGCATTTCTCTCAGTCTTAATTTCCTCCTCTGTGAAATGAGGTTTGCCTAAATTATCTTAAAGGTCTCCTCCAGGTCCAAACGGATGATTCTATGCATTTCCTGGAAGGAAGATTTTGTATAATTAAGGAATGTTTCTATTTTGGGAAGGCAGAGGAATTGAATCAGGGCAGGTAAAAGAGAGAGGCTCCAAAGAAAGCTCATGTCAGAGACAGGATATTTACGTTGGCATCAGCTAAAAGTCTAATTCAAAATGTGAATTGCCATACAGCCCTAGAAAATGCCACCACTGCTTTGGTCTTAGATGACTGCTTTAAGGAACTTTCCTTTTAACAAAGGTTTGGAGACTTTTTGACCTGTTTGTTTGTTTTCATCTTACGGGGTTATTAAGTCATTTGCCATTTGTTAAAAAAAGTAACAATTACCCTAGGGAAATGATTCTAGCCTTCCTGTTTATTTGTTTTAAAGTAACATTGTCTTGGGTCATTTCTTTGAAAGTCACTCTAGCTAGTGAAAACAGGCACTGGGAACCCAAACTGGGCATGGGGGAAGGGAAGAAGAGGAATACATACTTTAGTTAGGAAATGTTTCACTGGTGTGAATTACAAACAGGATTTTGACATTTAAAACCCTTCACAATCTGGTTTCAACCTCTCTTTGAAGGATGAAACCAATACTAGGGTTCTTGCTCTGCTCTGGACATAGAGAGTGGATGCTGGTGGACACCCAGATGCTGGAAGTCCTCCTTCCCCCCACCAGGCTACTAATCTATTTCCTACACTCCTTATCTATTTCCTCTTTCTGTCCAGGAGGTCTGTAGTATATGCCAAGGATAAAATGACTTTTGTTTCTCCCTCCTTTGACCTTCCCCCAAATACTATCTAGAACCATATCTATCTATCTATCTAGATCTTGAACCAGCTCTGGTTCCTGCATTTCCTCCCATGAGTATACCTCCTTAACATACAATGTGACCACACCTCCCTACCACTTTTCCCTATCCTGTTTCTTGTGAATTAAACTATACATTTCCAGAGCTACAGTTTAGTTATAGGTTTGATCCCATCAAAAACTCAGAGACAAGTATGAGGTCAAACTTACCCCCTCTTGTTAGAATCTCTAGTTGTTCTCCTTTTTTTTGCCTGAACTCTGGGCACTTGCATACAGAGGCTCGAAACAATGAGTATTACTACTGACTCCTTTCTTGGATTTTTGTTTCCTGTCAATTTTTGTGTGTAGGAACCACAATTCTTCCTTTTCTATTGCTGTTCTCTGTGGTGTCTTACTTCAGGGATATACACTAGCTGTCTTATCCCTGCTCCACCACTTTTAGTTTTAAGTCCTTTTGATTTGATATGCAAGACACCTGGGAATCTGCTCTTAGCCACCTTTGTGAGACTATTCTACCTCTGCCCAGGAATCTGTCAACTCTGTGCAGTAAACCCTTATTCCTAAATCCCAATTGCAATTCCCAGATATCACCTTCTTATCCAACTATTTACCTGTTTCTTGTACATATCTTTTGTCTTAAATGGGCAACAGTGACGGGGGGAAAAACCAAAAACGAAAGCAAACCATAATCTGTATTCCTACAGTCTTCAGTTTCTTGCCCCAAACTTCATAATCATTGACATTTTTTCTAGAGCTTTAAGGTTGGCTAAGCGCTTTGCATATACCATCTCATTTGATTCTTACAACAATAATGTGAGGTGGGTGACTTTATTATCTTCCTTTTAAAAATGAGAAAACAGATTCAGAGAGATTAACTGACTTATCCAAGGTCACACAACAAATAAGTAAGTGACAGAGGAGGCATTCAAATCTAACTCTTCTTGAGTCTAATGCTCCAAGCTCAGCACACTCTTTTCACTATCTTACATTGTCTCCGCACCAAAGATGGACATATTCAGACGAATTAAAAAAATAATAATCTAACTACCCCTCCCTTGGACCAAGCAGAGCACAGTTAATGCCTCTTCCTCTCAGCAACCCTTCAAACGCCTTAAAACAGCTGCCATTTCACCAAAGATACATTTATTGGTGATGAAAAAGACAAAATGAAAATCATCCACTTGGTTAGAACAGGACACAATGTCCTAATATTTACTAAGGTTAATATAATCTTGACTTTGAATAAAATATTGATGCACTGACTCAGAGATGCTATCATTGCATTGCCTATTGGGGAACTTCAATATTTCAATGATATATAAAAATCAAAACCTCAAATTCTTATGAAAATAGATTGTAATCAGCCATAATAAATACCTTCATGCAGTTCATGTGCAGCATGTTCTCTTGATGCAAGGAGTTATAAGTACAATTGATAGATTTAAAAAAAGTACTCACATAGTAAATCTTATGTAACAATTGAAATGATTTTGTATTTTAAGTAGAAAACAAGAAACTAGGGTGTGGCTAGTTGCATTTCAACTGACATAAAAAGTGGCTAGATCTGATTATGACACATGTTTGAGACTATCAAAAAGAACAAGGAGGGGAAACGTAGTATTTTCTTATGCCTAAAGCTAAGTGAGAAGGAAGAGAGTGAGAGAAAATAAGGAGAAGAAAGACAGAAGAAAGTCATAAAATGAACTGCCTCATGGCTCATAAATAACAGAAACATAAATGTCATAGGAACTTTATTTTACGGTGTAGGTGGCCTAATAAAAATTTGGGAGCAAAGAAAGGCTGATTGTGAAGAGAAAGCCACCTACTCTTTGTCACTGAGGGTAGTTACTCAAGCTCAGTGACATTCCAGACCTCATGACATTGCTTTTCAATTGGCAGCATGTGCCAAGCTATCAGTACTTGTCACTTTGAAACAGAATGGACAGGATAAGGGATCACTTTCCCTTGAGTGGCCTGCTTCAAAGTGATAAACCTCTATCTAATCTATATTCGATTTAAGATACTGAAGATACACTCATATTCAAGGCTGTCACCAGAATGGAACTGCTCAAGATCAGAGTAATACTTGCCCTCTGGATCTGGGCCCTTGGTGGTTTGTTTTGGGGGCAGTTAGCACTTTTGATTTCTTGTAGTCCTCCTCTAGGCCAGAGCCTCCAAACGAGATGGCATTTTCCAGCTAGTCTCCAAGGTTATTATGTCTCTTATATAGGGAGTCTGTGGCCAGAAATGATATGAAAGCACAGTATTGTTTTCCTCACTCTAATTTTTCATACTCCACGAATGGAGAAAGGTAGATTTTCCCCAAGCGTGTTAGGCTGAGTGATTACAAGAATGCAAATCACAGAGCATGGTTTGTAGCTGGCTGGAGTTCATTTATTACACACACTACCCAACTGCAGGTAATGGCAGACAGGGCAACTCTTGGGTGGGCTACCCACCAAGTGTTCTCTTACATTATTACTTATATATCATAGCAGGGACCAAAACGAGCATGAATTCAAAGAGCAGTCTTTTTGCTCCCTGAGGGAACTAGAACAGAGAAAGAATAAAAGCAATTCTGATTTTCTTATTACCTCAAAAATAAAAACAACTCTCTACTGACCTTCTCTTAAGGAGTGTGTGTGTATGTTTACTGTGTAAGTATGCACGTGAGTATGAGTTTTATATATAGAGAGGGGGCTTTCTCTTGACAAATTGATGCAAAGTAGAAATGGAAGGGAGAATTCTGTTTTTTTAATTTTTAAAGAATTTTTACCTGCAATATATGACAGTATGCAATAGCTTATACCCAGTAGGTAATAAATATTGTGGTGATGATGATGATGATGATGATGATGATGATGATGATAACATTTTCCCTTAGAAATACTGATAGATTTACTTTGCTCAATGTCTAATCTCTAGCTTGCTAAGTTTATTAGAGTTATTTTATTTCTTGAAGGTTCCACCCTACCAAAGACTAGCATTGTAGTCTTCAGCACTATCAACACAGAAACACATACATTAAAAAAAATAGTTGGCTATGAAAAATAGAAGAAATAACCTAGGTGGCTGGTTAACATTTGTAAGTAGCATATATTTACCATCTGATTCATATCCTTGTTTCTCTACTCCTGCAATACACAAGTGCTTTGCATTTCAGGCATTTTTTTTGAGGCAATTGGGGTAAAGTGACTTGCCCAGGGTCACACAGCTAGTATCTGAGGCTGGATTTGAACTCAGGTCCTCCTTATTCCAGGCTCTATCTACTTTATCAGCTAGCTGTCCTGGCATCTCAGGCATTTTAAAAGAAGTAATAGGGGTGGCTAGATGGCGCAGTGAATAGAGCACTGGCTCTCCAGTCAGAAGGACCTGAGTTCAAATCCGACCTCAGACACTTAACACAAAAACTAGCTATGTGACATTGGGCAAGTCAGTTAACCCCAATTGCCCTACCTTACCCCCTCCAAAAAGCAAAAAAAAAAAAAAATTAAATTAAAAAAATTTAAAAGAAGTAATAAATAGACCATAGAAGTAAGTCACCCTACATTCATAGTCTGCATGAAATTAAATGGAATTGACTTGACAGTATTGTACAGGGGAAACAGTGCTGGATTTAGGATCAAAGGAACTGAGTTCAAGGTCCCAGTCTGCTAATTACAGCCATTGTGGCCTTGTCACTTGAGTTCCATTGGCTCCAATTTCCTCTTCTGTAAAATAACAAGACTGGAGAAGATCAGTCACCTTTCAGGTCTCAATCAATGATCCCCTGCTTTTTGTTCCCAAATAATGTTTTGGAGTTCCTCTACCTGTGACAGTGAGTATTTATGTTAGCAGCCTTGTCAAAAATGTAGATCCATTTGGCTCCTGAGAAATTAGTGGCCCCTCTCTCTTCACTGTTTTCCAAAGAGTATTTCAACCAAGAACACCATTTTCTTTTTTCTTTTTTGGAGGGGGGGAGGCAAGGCAATTGGGGTTAAGTGACTTGCCCAAGGTCACATGGCTAGTAAGTGTTAATTGTTTGTGGTCGCATTTGAACTCAGGTCCTCCTGACTTCAAGGCCGGTGCTCTATTCACTGCGCCACCTAGCTGTCCCAAAAAACACCATTTTCAAGGCTCATGATTTTACTCTCTGAAGTAGTGAGCTAGGAACCAACCTAATAATTCCAAAGTAAGCCCCTAGACTTAATAAACCTGCCCTAAGGCTTAGCTCATTCCCTGAGTGAATCTTGATAATTGAAAAATCAGAAAAATGTTATACCATTTGACAAGTACCTTAATTTTCCTGATTTTCTGATTTTTCTAATGGTATTTATTTGTACAGCTTACTGAGAGGCAGTGTAGATTTATAGAGAGTCGACTGTCAATACCTGGGTTGAAGTCCTTCTGACATGTACAAGTTGTGTGACCCTGGGTAAGTCATTTTTAACTTGTAGACAAGTTACTGATCTCCACCAGTTGAGGGAATTTCCACAATGGAAGTTCCCTACACAGACAAAATCATAGGCATATGTTGCCTCAGAGAACTTTTCATTATATATCCTACCTCTGATAGCAACTGCAAAACCACAGCCACGAAATTTAATCTCTGAGTCACAGGCAACTCTCTAAGACTACCAGAGATAGATGTTTGGCAATCTACAATGGCAGAGTAAGTTCACCAACAGTTCTCGTTCTTGTTGCCACACTAAATTCCCATGGTGATGATAATAGAAATCCTTGATATATTGATTTATATATGTACGTGTGTGCCTACACATATATACACAATACATATATGTACACAGTCACTCTGGTACTTAGAACATTAGAACTCTTTGCATTCAAGATAATTATGTATGACTGACTATACAATTAATGACCTTCCACAAGTATAAATGGCTATATGTAACTGTATTAAAAATAAAATGTGGTTGGGTTTTTTTGGTGTGTGTGCGTGTGTGTGTGTGTGTGTGTGTGTGTGTGTGTGTTTACCATTTCTAAAATATGGATTAAGCAGTTAGAGCCTAATCACTACATTTTTGACATTTTGATGCTAGTCCCCAAGGCAGTGGCTAAGGATGCTTTGGGATCAGAAGTGTGATGGCCTGAAAAAGTTCATTTAGTTTCACAAAAGGTCACTATTGATATGTCCCTTTCTTTGGCTTTTTCTTTCTGTTGAGCAGAATAGGGGATTTTCTGGGTAAGAGGGAGGTAATGTCCAAGCTAAGGAAATATTGAGGAAGCATCAAGCTTCTTATAATGAGTTCAAATCATGAAGCCTGGATAAATTACCCCCTTGGAGAGATTCAAAGCTAGGAAGTAAAGTCCTTTCCAATGGGGATTATTTCATCACTCAGTGCCTGGCATGTGGCAGGCACTTTTAACAAATGCTTGTTGACTGACTGACTGAAGGAATTGGCAGATGTGCTTCTGAAGCTACTATCAGTGCTTTTGAAAGATGGTGGAGAAAAGAAGAGGTGCCCCAGGACTGAAGAATGATAAATGTCTGTAAACTATAGGCCAGTGAACTGGAATAGGAATAAATGTAAAGCTTTAACTTGGGTTCACAAATCAAATTCACAAGTACAGATTTGGAGAGGATTGAAAGCTTACTACCTTGGGAGGCCATGGATTCTTCCTTAATGGAGGTCTTTAAGCCAAAAGCTGGATAACCACGTGCTGGGAATGTTGCAGATTGAGTAGCGGTTGGATTAGATAAAACTCTGAAAGTCTTTCACTCCAAACGCTGAACTGTGATTGTACTAAACATTCCAATTAGTACCTTAATCTTGCTATGAATAATTAATGATAGGTAACATAATTAGCATACAATTTCCATACAATTTTTTTCTTTTTTTTAAACCATATTTCTCTATTACAAGGTATCTGCAGAATATTCAAAGGACGTTATTTAGCCTTTAAATATATGCCCCCTAGTGTCCTTACACATGAGCATAGCAAGTTACACTATTCAGCCAGTTGTAAAGGATGTATTCTTTAAGTAAGACTGGTAAAACCAGACTGGTTTTGCTCTGGGCATATTGCTACTCCTTGACTCAAATATGTAAAAAATCAATTAAGCAAATATTTCAAAACATGCAATCCATGATACCAGTCTCAGAAGGTCTTCCAAAAGGCTGGCAGTTCTCAGAGGAGCATGGTATCCTTACCAATCATTATAGTCTTCCCAATTTTTCTAGCTAATTAAATTAAAGGTAGAAGATCAATCAACTTGTACTATGTGGAAAAGATGAATTACCCCAACTCCATGTGAAGTAATTATTAGTGTACAACCACAGGGCTAAGCAAACCTAATGTAGGAGGGGCAGGGAGAAGAAGGGCAGATAGACAGATGTGCTAGCCTGGGCCATATTCCAAGATCAACATTTATCATTAGTTTGAAACGACTAATGATACAGTCTCTCATTTGGGTCTTAAATATGCTTCTTGGGTAACCCTACTGCTAGAGGAATGCTCTCTTTTGAAGTTATATTACAGATATACATTTGGAATCAGAAGAGGAAAGGAAAAGATTAATAAACACCTCTTGAAAAGGGGTAAAAAAGTTTCCCATTAGCACTCAATTCCATTACTCTTACATCATGGCTTCTAGCCAGCTATAGTATCTTCAGAGAAGATAACTTCAGGTACAAAATAACCACATACAATATCGAGGTTTTGAAAAAATGCAGACAAGATGGAGTCTTTTATGGCCTTTCATTTGCAGGGCATTTCTCTGAAAGAAGTGATTTATATTTGCTAAATCAAAGGCCATGTTAAGTCCCTGTAGAAGAGTGGAGGCAATCTAACTATTTCTTAGTCCTACTATGCTCTTCTCTTCCCCTTCCTCCCACAAGACTTCCAAAGGAATATGATGCTTTTCCATGACCCACCAAGGGCCTCTTAACACAACAAATTGGCATGAAGTAATGAATCAGAGAACTTAAATGGCAACCCTCTTCTCTCTACTTGGTGATAGTGAGAGAATAAAAGAAAGAGAAGATATTCCTCATCTTAGAGAGTATGATAAAGGGGAAAGAACATCAGATTTGGAGGCAAAGGACCTAGATTCCATTCCCAGCTCTGTTAATATTTGTGTGATTTTTTTTTTTGCTTTTTTTTTGGAGGGAGGAAGGCAGGGAAATCAGGGTTAAGTGACTTGCCCAAAGTCACATGGCTAATAAGTGTCTGAATCCAGATTTGAGCTCAGGTCCTCCTGACTTCAGGGCCAATGCTGTATTCACTGTGCCACCTAGCCACCCCCAGTATCTGTGTGATCTTGAGTCAGTCACAGCTCCTCCCTGGTACTCCATTTCTTATCCATAAAATGAGGGTGTCAGATCTCTGAGGTCCTTTTCAGCCTTAACATGCCCAATCCCATTATAAGGGATTACCTTATATAATAATAGGAATTTGGTTATGTTTCTCTGAATTTACCATTTTGTCAGTATGGGTCACTCCCAGTATAGAAACTCTCTCTATCTAGGCAGATCAGCGGTATTTTTTTCTGTCATGTATGGTTTCAGAAAGTTGCCTGGGGCTCTGAGAGCTTGCTGCGGGTTACATGGCCAGTAAGTCCCAGAGGTAAGGTTGGAATGGGGCAGAAATGCCAAATATAGCACTCCATCCACTCTACCATGATACCTTTATTTATATATGCATCTGATACATGAATCTCAGAATACTGATGGCTCAGACACCCAATAATGTGTAAACTTTCTGGGTTACAATGAGGAAGTAACATTCTAGAGGTGGACCTGGAAAAAAAATCATCTTTCTAAATCCATCTTTAAAGAAAAACATTAAAGAAAAACATGAGTTGTATTACACTATAGTTTTGTGATTTCCTTAGTATAGGGAACTCCTGAATAAGAAAACTACCAATGCAAACTAGCATCTTCTCTGCAACTCACTGATTTACATGGGGACACAGAGAAGTCAAGTGACTTGCCTACGGTCACATGGTATACCTCAGAAGTAGGACTGGAATCCAGGTCATCCTGTCTGGTTCTCCATCCAATCCATAATGCTGCCTTTCTGTTCTTTCTGATTCCTTCCATAAATATTTGGTTATATATGTAGGCCCAGCTCTGGTTTGATCTGAATGTTGTTAAAAGGCCCTTGCTGCCCCACGATATCTGGACTTCTAAATGATAGCGTCTCTCCTGTGATTGTCTCCAAAAGGCCCTGATCAAGTTTCACATGTTTTACTTGAGTGAGGTAATGCACTAACTAACTCGTGGGCAGCCACTAACAGGGCCTCAGCATAAGTTACTTTATCAGGTAGCTAGTGTTCTAGAATGGGACTAAAGTAACATAAATGGGATATAACTAGGTATATTCCAATAGCAGTTATGTAGCAGGAAGAAAGATCCAGACCTGAGTGGGGTGGCAGAGGGTATGGGGCTAGATGAGGGCTTTGTTTATTAGAGGAGAAGTTGGGGGGGGAGGGCAAATACAAATTTACCAGGCTTTGCAATTGTATCTAGGGCCAGCCCTGATTCCCTCTCTCTCTGTCTCTCTGTCTGTCTCTCTCACTCACACATACACATATACACACAACTGTCTATGCCTATCTCTAGAACAGAAACTAGAGTTATCTGGGTGACTAATGTGCAAATGATCTAAGCATCCAGAAAGACCAGCTCACAGTATTCAGAACATGTACTTTCCTTTTAAGAAATGAAAGACAAATTTGACCTACAGCTGTAATATTTATTTTTATCCAAACGTAAAGGGGGTGGAGGAGCTGATGTCTCCTGTAGAGAGATTATGAGACAGGAATTCATTACAGTTTCGTTTCACATTAGAGAGGAAGCTTAATATCCTTGGCAAAGTACACTGGAGTACAGATCACAGAAATTCTTTTATCTAGTTAGGAGTTTTAACAAACCAAGGTCTTATGTTTTAAAAGTAGTATTTCTAAATCCCTCTGGCAGCTTAAAAAAATCTTATTCATAAAAAGTTGTGTTGACACCTCAATCTGTGAGCTCACAAGAAGGCAATTTTCAGTACAATGTACTATTACAGGCAATTCATTAGCAGAAAAAAAACCAGATTGAGGATGTGATACATTTCAGAATATGAAAATGGAGCTGCATAATTTAGTTCAATTGCTCAAGGACAGCATTAACTGCTTCTAACAGTTTACATTCCCATTTGTGGTGCGATTGACTAACACTGCACAGCTTGCTGGCATCTGCTCCCAATCACAAACACCCCTGGTTAGTGCCCCAGAGAGGTTTCTTCCAGAACAAAAGGACTTTAGTCCTCATTCCTAGCAAAAGGAGATTTAGTCTGGGATAATCTCACTAATGATTATTTTCTATTGTTAAACAACATCAAAAACATCCATAAAAGTCTTAGGCTGACATCTTAACTATACGTCATCCTTTAGACACACGTGACCAGAGCACATCAGAGGTGAAATGGGGTCATCCTGTATTTGCCATAATAAGCTCCCTTGGACAAGGTCCAATAATACTTTATATGATGTTCATCTTTTCTCATGTGATAGTGAGTTTCCAATGTAGCAAGAGAAAAGTGGTATATTTTTAGTTTTTAATCTAAAAAATATATTCCTGGACATTAGTCCTCAATCTTTTAAAAATACTTGAAACAATGAAATCAAAAAGTAATTATCATAGCTCACATAAACTTAACCACTCTCTTCAGATACTTTTTTTCTTTTGATAAATTTAGTAAAATGCCAACTGTTACTAATGATTTCATTCTTATCATTATTATGTGGATCGAGCTGGCTTATACGGTAGAATATATTTAAGAAAGAACATGCTAATTTGCAAGTTGCCTTCAATTAGGACTAATATTAATCTTTATATTTTCTATTTTGGGGAAAAATAGTTTCCTGAGAAACAAATTCAATTGTAATTGGTGTGAAAACAGCTTATTGAACAAAGCACTTTAAACACACATACATTTATTCTTAATCTACAAGTATTACATTAATTATAAATGATTCTAATATGTTCATTAATTCAGGGGAGAGCCAATACTTAAGGATTATTTGTTAAATCACTTATTAGTGAGCATACTGAGGGTAACCCAAATTGATTTTCTATCAAAATATTTTATAATTCAAATTTTTCAAAAATTCCCATTGACCTTGCTCCTTCTCACAAAATCCTAATTAGGAAATTTGACCAGATCACTATATCCCATACTAGCCCGATTTCATTGGAGAGGCCATTTTAGATGAAATCAGCTCTTGTTTTTCATGGGATTAGATTTCTCTTTGGGGATTCTACTTTGTGACTCAGGCCTTATCTAAATGCTGCTTACTGTGTAATAAAGATAACTGACGATGAACATACATAGAAGGTGGATCTCTTTTACATGGTGCTAAAGAAAGATGTATATTTGATTATTATACTGTTTTGTTGGTTGATAGGATAATGGCAGAGAAGATAAAAATGATGCTGATAGATTACATGGTACAAAGTAACAAAGATAATTAATTCCTCATTACTGGGAATAGCTGGTACGCAACTGATGTTGAGACCACACCAGATCTAAAAGCAACTGCATTCTAGCTACAGCACGATATCTCATTGCACTGTTTGATATCTAAGCCAAGAAAGTTTCCTTATTGATGCCTATTGGAGAAAACTGTGATTTTCACAACAGATGTTAACTATCTGGATATTAAGCATAAATGTTTACAGATAATTGGGATTTTCTGAACTTCACTCTCTAAGGGCATTTAATAACCATTTGGTATATCTGCAAGTACAAAGCTGTGATGATATACAAATGTCAGATAGTTCTTTGTGATGTTTGTGCAACCTGTCTTTATTTTGCTAGGTTTCAAAAACGGTATACAGAGGAGATGGTGGAGAGACTGTTTTGATTTTAAACATATGTGCCTTCTTTAGTTGCTCATGCACGTCACTCCTACTCATTTCAATCCTCTGCTCTAAACATTTGTTGAGGATGCCCAGCATAGTTATAACTTAGGTGAACCTGCCTTGAGCAGGTTCTGTGTTACTGGTATGGCACTGTATGTACTAATAGTGCTCAAGTAATATCTGACAGGCATACTAGTGGGAAGAATAAGGCATTGTTACTACTGGTCTAGAAACAGAAATCAATTATGAGGTAAAAATGTACTTTGGGAAAAATGTAGCCTCACAAATTCAAAAAACTCTCCATATCTTGCCAACTCTGCATTTCTTAAAATGTGATCCTGAGCCACAAGTACTTGGCATGTAACTTTCCCCTAGAAATTTTATTAGGCATCTCATATTCATCTTTTAAGGTTCATAAAACGTTCACACCTTTTAACCCCAGTGATCCTACTACTAACTGAAGGTCAAGACAGAAAGAAAAGTTCTATAAATGCTGAACTATTGATAAAATACTAATTGTAATAGTAGAAAGCTGGAGGCAAATTATTTGCCCAAGGATTGGAGAATCACTGAAAAATTGTGGTATATGAATATAGTAGAATATCACTGTGCCATGAGAAATGTTCAAGATGAAAAAAAAAACAGAGAAACATTGGAAAATCTACATGAACTGATGCACAACAAGAAAAGGAATATGCAAAATAAGCACAATAGTGCGAAGGAAGACAAAGCTACAACACAACAGAAATCAGGTCAGATATGATGTTCATTCAGAGGGTTGATGTTCAAACACATTTCCTTTCCATTCCTTCCTCTCCCATTCCTTCAATAGGAGAAGTTAGCCTTCATGCCAGCCTATGTATAGAGCAAATTTGAGCATATTTTTAAGCAGCAAGATAGCGCACAGTGTGCATTTATAGATGGTTATAAATAATCTCCAAAGCACCAAAAAGGGAATTGCTTTATGGCACTTGATTATATGTCTCATCATCGCTGTAAAATAAATAGTCATTCAAAAGAAAGATGACTGCAAAAGACTGGCTGTGGTGTGAAGGATTGAGGTATATCAATTGAAGCAAGAATTTTCAAATACTTCTAAAATGCTGTTTAATAATTTTTACTACAATTTACTATAAATTCTACTATCTATGTAAATATGCTTTAACTATAAATAAGTTTAAGCAGACATTATAATTTTACTTTGAAATAAAAATTTGCATCTTGCATTTCTAGTATGTGCAAGTACAGTGTTCCAACTGTCATCACCTGGTCCTTTGAAGTATGTTCAAATTATAGTCTTCAAATATATACTGCTGGTAATAGGTTAGTGTGATAGATTAATTAAAAAGTCCTAAAACTTGAGTAGGGCTTTTTAGAGCTGGGATAAGTACCACGTGCAAACTAAGCCCAGGATGAGGGTCACCAAAAGGCCCTAAGGCAAGGGACTATTGCACAGAGGTTATGTGCACACAGGAGTGTGGATGGGTCACTGCTTTCCCTAGCCTGCCATCTGGTGGCATCAGATTTTAACTAATTATCCTTGTTAACACATACCAAAGCTGTGTTGGTTCTATACAACTGCTGCCAGGACCCTCTAAATGCAATGTCCTGGGACAAAGCTTTAGACATCTCATGGAGCCCTGATGGCTAAGCATTTATCTAGTAAAGCTGAGGCCATGAATCTTCACTGATACCATTGGTTTTGTTGCCATAGTTGTTTGTTTAATGGACATACTGAAGCGATTTTTACCAGAGTAATATTTTGAAAGATTCATGATTACCATTCATCAGCATTATCATCATCACCAAATTATCATCAGCATTATATTTTCACTTTTTTACCTGTGTCTCTCTCCCATTCAAACTTTACAATTCTCCCCATTTTTGACATTCATATAGTGAAATCATGTATCTTGGGATCATAGAATCACTTACCAGTCTCAGGGTCAGAGTTGCCATCTGCTTCAGTACGGTTGCTGTGTGTAGTTGTATGTTCATAGTAGTCTCTCCGAGCATAGCCAAGCCTGGCACTAGCAGTGGCACCGGCTTCTGCCTCGAAAGGACCATTGTCACTGCCGCTCTCCTGGGGCCTTTCTGGAAGGTGGAATGTGACACGGCGCTGAGCCTACAAGGAAGAGAGAAAATGACAGTGTTTCAGCATGAGCTTAGTAATTGCTTAATGCATCCAATTTAAAAAATGTATCACTTCAGATATCTGGTGAAGACACATGAACATTATCTATAGTTGTACACAGTTTCAGGATTTTATGGACAGGCAGCTCTATGTTCAAGCCTCTCTTACCTGATAGCAGAGCTGCCCATATTTTTCAAATACACAAACCCCAATACAACATGAAAGCCATCTAGTACTAAAGATAAATGTTGTCAGCCTTCACTGATGTGTGATGGTTTCTGTAAATCAGCTTTGAGATTGCCATCAACTTTGGAAAATGAATTTATTAAGCTACTTTTTTTTTT
>CM053582.1:49062686-49077818 GCA_028627135.1 Pseudochirops cupreus | reverse complement strand
TCAGTCTCCATTTAAACTATAGTCTTTCTATATCTTTCTCTGAGTTTAGGTATCTCCTTCCATCCTGAGGCTTGTAGAGTTGTCTTTAGCTGTGCGTTGTTGAGGATAGTCCAGTTTATCAAGGTTGGTCATTATTAAGCTACTTTTCAAAAATAATTTAATATTTTGCTTATAAATTGTCCTGGCCATTTAAGGCACAGGGTGGAATAAGTTATATTTTATGATTCACTCTGGAAGGTTAGAACACAAGAATTAACAAAAATAACACAATCATCTATCAGTGCAATGAGAATTTAAATCACACAATAGCTTAGGGGCAGGACTTCAGTTTGAAACTGATCTATACAGAATATAATTTTACTTTATTTAACAAAATATCCAGCTGGCAGCATGGTAAATAATGCCACTGTAATGATCAGTTGTAAAAATCATTGCATAAAAGTGCTACCATGATTGTAGCTTCAATGTCACTTAGTTTAGGTAGATTCTTCCTTAACTATGGTGCAGTTAGAACTTTGATATTTGCTAGAAGCCAACTACTAAACCTATGGAAGCTGTGGCCTGGAAAGAAAAATCATTTAAGAAGATACAATTGTATACATCAGAAACTAAGACCACCACATCCTAAGCCCTGACTCTCAACTAAATGGCTGCTATCATTTCTATGGGGGCCAAGCAGGGCAGGAAGAATTTCAATTGAGTTCATTGGCTTGAAATTTTGCTACTTAAAACTGAGCCTCATTGTGTAAGATTCTCCTTAAGCATCAAAGATTTTTAAAAGACAATAAAGCAAAAGACCTGTGGTTTTTTTTTTTTTTAATATACGGGACTCCTGGTATGGGGACACTCTTCACCAATGCAAATTGCAAGTCATCTCTGACTCAGCAAATAAGTCTTAGGATATTATTCTATTTCCCAACTTCATGCCTTTGTACAGGCTGTCCCTCATATCTGGAATGTTCCACCATTTAACAATCCCTAACTTCAACCAAGAATCAGCTCATGCACACTACCTAAGAAAGCCTTTTTCCTGACCACACTAGCTAGTAGTGTTCTCTTGGTCCTCAAATTACAGGGTGTAGACATCTGTTTGCAAATGTATGTTCCTATAGTAGAAAACAAGCCCCTTTAGAGAAGCGAATGTTGTTTGTTTTGTTTTGATAATCTTAGTTCCTAACAGTGTCTTGCACAAAGTAGGTGGTTTTTGCATTGGATTGGAGTGGCTTTTGGCACACAGAGGTTTAATGACCTTCCCATGATCACATAACTGTATGTGTCAAAAGAAGGACTTATGGACAGGACTTCCTGACTCCAATGTCTGCCTTTCATCCTCTATGCTACACTACTTCTCAGTAGCTATTATCATCTCATTCTTCTAATTTGTTCAATAGAATCCAAAGAGAAGTTATCCTAGGTCAAGTTACTATCCTACTCTTGTTCTTTTATTTTTAATGTTCTGTGGAAATTATCCAAATGGACAAAAACGAATGCTTTTAAAATAATTGAACAGTATTGTGATATAAGTTTATCTTTTCCATGAGTATTCCTCACTAGCAGCATTGGGAGCATCATGCCCATGAAGAAATGTCAGCTTTGTAATGAATTCTAACTTTACTTTTCCCCAGGATCATTGTATATTGGGGAGCAGTTCTAATAGTCCCTCTGACTTCCTACATTTCATTTAGGTCTACTCTTGGAAGAAGCAAACGTACAGGCTGACCTCTTGCCTGAGGATGGTCAGATTCTTAACGCTAGAAAGTGAAGACTCATTAATCCTAAGTATCCTACTGATAAGACTTTCTAATCTTGCTACAGCTGAACCCTCCTATATGTATTACCTCCCCTAATTCAAATATGAGCTCTTTAAGAACAGGGACTGTCTTGCTTTTGTTCATATGTAACTAGAACTTAGCATGGTGCTTGGCCCAGGCACACAGTAAATGCTGGATACATGTTCTTCCATTCAATTCCATCTTCTGTGGGCTCACTGAAAGTATATTCAGGACAACTCTGATATCAAAGAGAATGGTGGGGATCATATACATTTCATCCTGTTTCAGCATGATTTTGAGTTTTTGGACTAGTTCTCTATATTTTGAAAGCTTTTAATTCCATATAGTTTGGAGATTATGATTATTTTGTTTTTGTGATAACTATTAAAATATCATCTTTAATTTTAACAATCATATGTAGGTTATTATTGCATTAGAAGAATTTGACCTTATGGAGCATGCTTAGGGAGAAGCCTTCAGGGGTCAAGCCATGAAGCAGTTCATCCCTGAGCTTGTGCCCTGACTACTTCCAAAAAGAGATGTGCTTTGCAACATGGCTAATCTGGCAATATGTTTTGCATGACTACACATAACTTACAAATTATTTATCATCTTGGGAAAGGTGGGGGAGGAATGAGGAGAATTTGGAACACATTATTTTAAAAAAATGAATGTTAAAAACTGTTTTTTGCATGTGATTGGGAAAAACAAAATATTAATCAAAAAAGAGAGATGTGCTTTGGCCTATTCACAAATGACATGTGTAACTATAGGTTTTTGTTTAGTCCTATGTACTCCTTGAGGACATGAACCATTTCATTTTTGTCTTTTTAGTCCCAGCCCCTAGCAATGCCTGGTACACTGCAGGTGCTTAATAAACACAGACAGATTTAAATTGAATTTTTAAATAATAAAATTATATGATAAGAAGGAAAAACTCAATCATTTGGTAAAACAATATGTTTTCAATGATTTTGCCAGCCCAAAGGAAAGCTTCCACTGAAGTTATTTAAATGTACTTTCCCTCTTCTGAAAAATGAGAAGAGTGAATTAGATAATCTCTAAGATATATTCTAACTTCAAAATTCTATGAATTTTTGCAACTCTTTGGAGATAGTTTTTCAAATATTTCAAGAAAAAAGAGGGGTTGTGTAAATATAATCTAGACATTCTTTAAATACATCGTTGTCTTTTATATCTATGTTTTATTTGATTAAAATTTAATTTTTTGTGATAACTATTTAATATAAATATTTAATTTAATAGCCAGAGTTAGTCTTCCCAGAGAAAGGAAGACATTCAAACATTAACACTTAAAAACAATGTCCCATTACAAATATACACCCTCACATTTTTACATCCTTTACTCTTTGTTAAGATTAGGCAACTCTCGGTAATCCTAATTCTATTACTCTCTCTGTCTCTGTCTCTGTCTCTCTCTGTCTCCACCTATCTCTGTCTCCTTCTCATTGTCAGGTACTTGACTTACCTTTTCTATATATACCTGGCATATATACCTTTTGTTGAACAAGATAGCGTGTTGTCTGTGTTGACATCTAAGGTTCCATGTTCTTTTTCTTATGATACTTTGCCTGGACAGTAAGGACAATCACCTTCTTTCCCTTGGTCAAACATATATGGAGAAGTTCTTGATTTCTCCACTTATAATCATAGCCAGGGCTATAAGGGACCTTAGAAATTATCTATTCCAATGTCTTTACATATGAGGAAAACAGCTACGTAGTTAAAAAATCTGGAACTAGAACCTTGATCTCCTAACTCCGAATCTTGTATTCTTTCTAACATAACACAGTAGTCCTCATTTCCTAACTAAGGAGTCCAAACTCTGTATCCTCAGTGGCTGAAAGGTTTCCTGTCCATGGGACTGATTTCAGTTCTTGGTAGAGTCAGAGCTAAGCATAACATATAGGGAATGTGCGTTTGTTGGGGAGGGGGAATGGTGAAGAATGGTTTATAATATGACTTTTTATAAAGCGATACCATGACTACTAATTTCTTATAGTATTTTCTTTCCTTTAAAAAAAAAAAAACAGAAACAGGTTCTCAGGGCCCCCATTGTGATTTTGTTCGTGTTTGACGCTCTCTCTGAATACCTTGATGCATCTCTTTTTCCACTTGGTCTTCCCATGACAAAGCTAGTGTCTTTCTGATACTGTCATGGAGAGACCAGTGAAACACTGCTCAGTGATGGTGCCAAAGGGCTCCAGGTTAGGTCCCCCTTTTCCAGGAGTACCAATAAAATTGAACATCACTTTCTCTTGGAAAATATGAGGATGACAGATAGTCTGTTAATGTGTACAGCTAAGAACTTGGTGTATGGATTCCATTGTATAGGGAGTTTCGAGAAGGAATCAAGAGGTTATGTTTCTTTCACAGTTTTTGATATATGAAGAAATGGGCCTTTTTTCTTTGTATGTGAATCTATGCAGGTGCAGGTAATAAAATAATTCTCCTCTTACAGTGCTCCTTGTTTGGAAGGAACATTCAACACTACTTTCCAAACTATGAAAAATTAAATATCAACCAGAATAGTCTGTTTCATGAACCTTTCCTTTTAATACAACACATGAAACAGACTGAAATGTGTATTCCTGAATGGGTCAGGATCATTCATACAATAATTGTGCTCTTAAGGCCACAATGCCATCTTCTCTTCTCAGCTGCAGACTGAGGCCAATAATGCCAGAATCCCCAGACCAGTAGTATAGTCTTTTATTCAAGAATATTTGGTTCCTTACATACTTGACTTTGATACAGCACCCAATTCTGCTCAGATATGTTATCAGTTTAAAATGAGCTGAAAAACAGTATGGAGACAAATGGAATATTTTCGGGCTAAGACTGGAAAAAAACACACTAGCACAGGTAAAGAACAAAACAAAACAAAAAATAATTTCAATTCCTTGTCATGTTTTCATATTGCTTATGATTCAAAAAAGTTTAATTCTAAAACACTGCAACCGACCAACTCAATACACCTGGGCAACATACTATTAAGATTACTGTTCTCTATTACACACTGCAGGATTCTTGGGATACTCTCTCTTTTAGGTGGTTGAATGTGACAATTTCACCAAGCAGTATTTGGTGGTAACAAGTTTTATGAGGACAACTCAGAGCTGGAATGCTTATCGAGTAAGGACCTATAGTTACTGACCAGGGATCATGTCTATTTTTAGGAACCGTCAGTCAAAATTTCTAATTTGTTAAAGGATCAAGAACAGCTAAGTTAAGAAAAGCTAAAAAATGCTTTCTTTACATGTGGAATGTTCTTTTTTCAGCACTTTTATCTACTTCAGAGAGGTTACCTGGCATAATGGATGGTGTGCTAAGGCCTGAACTCAGCAATGCCTGGGTTCATATTCCTGCCATTTGTTATAAAGCAGGAGATTGAGCAAGCTAACTCAAACTTTATGTGCCTCAGGCAGCTCTCTATAAATTCTTCAACTGGCTATGATCTGTAACAGTCATTGGCAAAATTACAGATTTAAAGTGAATTTGTGTATATGCTCACCATACTTTTCCTTTCCCCAAATTCTGCTCCCATCCTTCCTTACATCTTTCTCTCTTGCACAAACACATATATAGCACTACGTGGCTGATGGAGAAGAAACCCTTCTACCATCAACAGAAAAAGTTAAAAAATATGTTCAGCCTATATTACCAGATCTTTACTTTTTGGATAAATCACTTGGATGGTACTAGGAAATGCAATTCCAATAAAGTATATTAAAATGGATGCCACCAGTTTGAAAGGTTTACAAAGACAGGATGATGATCATAAAATTTGCATAGAATTAATATGAAATTTGAAATTGGATCAACTCTTCCTCCCTCAGAATCATCTTTTTTACCTCTGGCTAATAGTTATCAATCTGTTCAAAGCTGATTTTCACTGTTTTATGAATAAGAAGTCATAGGCTCACGTGATGAGTTCAATTCTTTTGTCATGTAAAAAACCATGCATGTTCTTAATATTTTCCCAATGATTTCAATTAAATTATCACCTTTCATACTTGCAAACCATGTAAAAAACACAGCAGTATTTAAAATGCCTGAAATATAATTTAGCACTCAAAAATAATTTCTTGAATGCTAAATATCTAAATCATAGTTAATGTATACATTTTAAAGTTTAATGTATGTAAAATAAGTCATGTTGGCATCAAATTAAGTCACAAGGACTTCTGCCAAAAGGCAGAAATTAATAAGTGTTTTACGTATTCAAACACAGCTAACACAAAAGGTTGACATTTATAGAAATATCAATATTTAGTATGTATTTGCATCATTTCTAATTTTTCTTCTTATTAAAATACATAAACTGAACCATCACCACAGAGAAAATTACCATGGAACAAATCTTAAACTTAAAGTTTAACACTTAATATTTAGCAAAGAAGTCACTACTTCAAAACAAAATATAAATACCCAGGGGGGAGGGAGTAAGGATGTAGCTACATGGTACATGTGTACCATAGCTAAAGTGATTTTTTTTTTGTGGTTTCATTTTGCAGGGGGAGGGCCTTCTCTCTTATTATTATTTTTGTCTGTGTCACTTAACCTCTCCCTGTCCCAGGCAACTCTCCAAGAACTTTCCTCACTGGGAGTTCCCTACATAGATAAAATCTTAGGATTCTATTGTCCTACAAAAAGAGGATCATCTATTTATTTCAAATATATTTGGAAATTTCTTGTTCAATGTCTTCCTATAAGCAGCAAAAATTAGTTTGTCTTATATTAGTCTCTCTCTCTCTCTCTCTCTCTCTCTCTCTCTCTCTCTCTCTCTCTATACACACACACAAATTTCTGCAAAAATTTCTTAAAGGGAAATCTCACAGAATTATAAAAAAAAAAAATACATAAATAAAAACAGGTGATGTTAATGCCTCATCATCAATATTTACAACAAGATAAGCAAAAACTAAGTTAAAGAGCCGAATATATTATTCAACTAACTCAATCTAATAGTTATCTGGAAGTTACTCATTGGGAAAGATGAAGAATATACACATCAGTGACAATAAGACATGAAGAAATGTAAAGGAACATAATAGGTTGTAGTTCATATCTATGTATGACTACGTACACACACATACTTGAAAAGAGTTTCTGGTTCAGAGAACAGTTCTGGCTCTGCTGGTTTCACTTTTTATCACTTTGCATAGGTCTTTCCATAGCTAGTTATGTAATTCCTATTTATCATTTTATACAGCACAATAGTATTCCATGAACAGAACATAATTTATTCAGCTTTCCTTAACTGTTTGACGAAGGTTGAATAAATAAATCGTGTACTATTTTTTGCTATTACAAATAGAACAGAACTATAAGTATTTTCACGTAAGTCTTTTTTAAAACTTTTTGTGATATTTTGAGGATAATGTGCCAGCAATGGAATGACTAGGTCAAAAGATATCTCAATGTACATGACCGTATTCATCTCCAAAATGTTTGAACCAGTTTGCAGGTGTGACAGTAACAACCACAACTGCACTGAATTTCATACACTTTTGCTATTTTTGTCATTTTAAGTTTTTTACTTGTTTGCTTGTTTTTTTGGAGGTAAGGCAATTGGAGTCAACTGACTTGCCCAAGGTCACACAGCTAGTAAGTTTATTAAGTGCCTGAGGTCACATTTGAACTCAGGTCCTCCTGACTCCATCCAGGGCTGGTGCTCTATTCACTGCACCACCCTGCTGCCCCTATTTTTGTCATTTTAATGGAGTGGTTCTTAACTTTTTTGGCATGTGTCATGACCCCCTTTGGCAATCTGATAAAATCTATGGACCCATTCTCAGAATGATGTTCTTAAATATGTAAAATAAAATACATAGGATTAAAAAGGAAACCAGATATATTGAAATAGTTATCAAAATATTAAAAACCAAACAAGTTCACAGAACCCCAGATTAAAGATTAAGAACCTCTGTTCTAGTACATATAATGTAGTATCTTAAAATTTTATTGATTTATATGCCTAAGATTATTACAGAATTTGAACATATTTTCCTGTAGTAATTAAATCCTTTTAAAAACTGTCAATTAAAATCCTTTCGCCATTTCTCAGTTACAAAGTGTGTACAGTCTTACAGATATTAATCAATTTCTTATCAATTCTAGATGTTAGTGTTCAATGTACTCCTTTCCCCAATGGGTTCTCTTTTAATATTACCAATACTTTATTCTATTTGACTCATAAAGATGCCCTCTGCTCCATAGATGAGACAGATCTGTTCCTTTTTCTTCAAGTTTTATGATGATTTAAAAATTAGAGTGATGAATCTTACTGTAATTTATAATTTTGGGGGGGGGCTCTTTTACTTTAGATAATTTATTGGGCCCTAACTTCAGAGCTTCTCAATCCAACTAAAGGATCTTAGTTCTGCTCTCTTTAAACAAAGGTTTTTAATTGGGGTCCCACAGACATATTTCAGGGTTGTCTATGAACTTAGTTGGGAAAAGAAAAATCACATCTTTATTTTCACTCATGTCTAACTGAAATTTAGCAGTTTGTGCCATTATGAATGTAGGCAACAAACATGATTCTAAGCAGTCTATAGTCTTCACCAGACCACCAAAGAAGTTCATGACACAAAAATGTAAGAGATTTTGCTCCAAGGAATTTTGATATGTTCTTTTATCCCCTTCTTCTACGAATGAGGACCCAGAAGGCCACCAATGCTAACTGGCATACCCGAGCTTACCCAAGTTGCTAAGAACAAAACGGAGATTAAAGCCTAGACCATACTGTACCTCTACTCACAGTTCTTTTCTAAGTGGATGACAGTGCTTCTGGATTTAGACATCTTACAGTGAAAGCTTAAAACTAAAAGTCTCTATCTTTAAACAATTTTACTATTGATCCGAAGTCAGATATTGGCAAAGGAATAGCATTTCAAGCCTTATGAAGTCAAAATAGTTATTCTGTTGCAATAGAAATCCTTTTAAATATCTTTTCAGTTCTGTCTGTACAGCCTGATTTCAGATGAGTTTGTTAACAGCAATAGCCACCACCACCACCACAACAACAATCACTTGGATTTCAATTTAATCCCAAGAACTTGATCCATATTAACTTGCTTGTCTAACACTCCAGTTTTCCTTTATTATACCATAAAAAGGAAGAGACTTTGACTGTAGAATGAATTAAGCCCATTAGTTAAGAAGCTCAAACTTTCTTTGGACTTCATTAATTTTACATACTTCCTTTAAAGCAACTTTCTGCACTTTCTTAGCCTACAGATAAATAGCCCTGTAGCTAACAAAGCTCTTGTAATAAAAAATTGCTAGCTCATTCTGTAAGAGTAAGATATCTGCATATGGACAGGGCATTGTTTATAAAGGATAACATGAGACAAAGCCTCAAAAGTGGAAATACATTTTGTAGAAATCAAATACTCTTGTATAACCTAGCCATAATAATAGATTGGGCTGTCTTGAATAATAATCAAGTCCACACCAATGGACTCAGAAGACACTGGCACTATCTTCTCTTATGCTATTTGTTCTTCTGTACATGTGCTCTCACAATCATTGAGCTCATGAGGATGAAATATTGGCTCCCTTCAATCTCCCTCCCCAGAGGATTTGTGCTGCCAAATCCTGTCCCTATGGGTAGCAAAGATGAGTTCATTATTATAAAGTGCAGGTCTATAAAACAAAGAAACAAAACACCTTCCTTGGGAGAAAGAAAAGCCTTTATTCAGAAAGTCTGTGAGCACCCAAGCCTCAAGAGAGCTTCATTAGAGTTCTTTCATTTCACTATAAACCAAGGGAGACACATCAACTTTCACCTAAGCTCTTACTTTAATGGCACCACCAGATTTTCTGCTTTAAGGAATATATTCTATAGTGGAAGAGATCTAACTGAATCTGTGCTTGTATGTGTGACGTATAAGAGGTCCTATTTCCCTGGCTCAAAACAATGGTCTTATATAGAAGGCAGATGTTCAAGTTTTCCCAATAGGCTCTGGGAGAGTTGGCCCTCTTGAATTTATTGATGCTAAAACAAGTGACCATCACACTCCATCTGGAAGAATAAGCCACCAGCAGGCCTTGCCAAATAGGGATGCACTTTTTCTTGAAGTTCTGAAAGGGATTTTCCAACAGTTCATGAAAGACATCCTCCACCTTTGGTAGAGGTGACTGAAATTAGACTAACTGAAGCTTAGTTTAAGGAGGCATGGCAAAATCGTGGCACCACAGGAAGACTGGGCCTGAAGGCAAACCCAAAATCTAACATTAGAGCGAATTGGAAACACCAAGTCTTAAATCCTGTGAAATTTCTTAGGGTACCTGCCTTTCTGGGGCACCGTGATCAGTTTTGATTTCATAGGATCTTCAACGTGGTATTCTGTGGGAAGGAAGTGAGGATAACAATGGGAAAGTGCTTTTATGTGGCACTACATAGGGAGGAAAAAAGGAATGAAGGAAGGAAAAGGACAGGAGGGGAGGAGGAGAGGCAAAAGAGTGAAAAAAGAAACAAGAGATTCCAACATTAAAAAAAATAAATATGTGCTTTATATGCTAAGTAGAGAAAAAGAATTTACCCTTGACATATACTGGGCTGGGGCAGTGAGTACGATTCAGTATTATTACTTATCTACATGTTATCGCATAAGTAAAATAAAGACTCTATATTTTCCGTAAGATAATTTGTTTAAAGGACTTTATTAAGAGAACCCTATAAAACTATTACCTTTAAATATAACTTTATCAAACATTTCCCTAAAGATAATTGATGCATTAGAAAGGGCCCCAGACATGGAGCAATGAATTATGATACAAGGTTTAAGAAGAATGGGAACTTCAATTGCGTGGCTATAAGAAGTGATTTGTGATATAGCATCTCTGATGACCATTTTCCTTAGCACTAATCCAAATGTTTCAAAAATTAGCTGGCACTCTTGAGTGTTGTTTCATACTCCTAAACATGTGTCTGCTACAGTTTCAACATCAATCTCTAAAAACCTTTTGCTAATCAAGACTTTGCCTTCCCTTAGCAATCCTTGGTAACCAGCCAACTTCACATCCTTGTCACTTTCTGGTTTGATTGGAATTTAATAAAAGAATTAATTCAGTTCTGTGTTTGAAAAATTACTACGGAATAAGTTTTGCTCAAAACCTTTGAGAAAATGTATTAACTGTCAAATCTAGCCATTTAAGTTTAATTAGGTTAATTTTCATGCTACTATGAACTAGCCAATGGCTGAACCTAGTCAAAGGTTTTTCTGAGAAACTTATACCTAACAGCAAAAAGGATGAAATAGCTTAGTGGTTAAGATGGAAACTGGAAGCAAGACTGGAAGGGATGGGACAGCAGCAAACTAAAGATAATTACTAGGATTCTAACCACATAACTAATTTAAAAAACAAACATCCAATTTTAAAAGCAGGGATGTACTTTCTTCTCTGTGTATGGTTTTATTTTGGGGAAAATTTTTTTCCTAGACAACTGCTGAGTATTTTCTCTGTAATATCTGTAAACTTTCTAATGATACTGGCCTAGTTTTTTAAAAAGTAATCTAGAGAGACCAAATGGCCATTCCATATGTAATAAAATGCTGTTTAGAGGACCAAACAACTCTACTTTCTCTGAGTTTCGCACTCAGTGGTTCAAATCTGCCTCTTAACTCAAAAAGACTCAAAAGACAGTTTCCTGAATGTTGCTGCCACTGAGAGAAATAAAAAACAGTAATATACTTTTAATTATTTAATGAAAATAGATTATTAATTGTTCATTGACATACAAAATATCAAAAAACAGTATAAACTACCTTTTTAAAGAGTAAACTAATCAAATGGTATAAAGAGATTTGGGGTAGACTAATTTTTTTTTGTATTGTCAATTTTTATTGAATAAGGGCCACCCAAAGGCAAGTATGCCAATGCTTCTTCAACTTAGTCTTCAGTAGAAAAGATCTTGCAGTGCCCTCTTTCTGAAAGTTTTAGCAAAGCACAAATTTGAAGGCAATCTGTAGTATTAAAATATTGTGTAATATTAAATATCCAGATAATATAAAAAGCATGTGAACATAAATTCTGTAATCTATGTTACTCAAGTTTGCAAGTTATTTTTTTCCTGTAATATAGTGAAAGATGTGGCCATTTTTATTCATGGCAGATTAAATGATTGGGCTTGGGATCCAAAGTTTTCCAAATCATAAAGGTAGGAAAATGGATTCTTATGGGGTAGGCTAATTTTTAAGGTAAAACATAGACATATTTTGTGTGTCAGATTTCCTTCTAAGGCTTTTATTTTCTAATGTATTGAGCTTTCAGTATTTGATTTCTACAATGACATTACATTCTTGCTTCAGCCACATACATACTATTAATCACAATACTCATCAAAGATGTACTTTCATCCAAGAATCTTAAAGCTTAGCATCAGTGCAAATTAATTACATTTCATTACATGGGGAAGAAGGTATGATTCCACATGGTTTCTATGTAGGGGATTAAAAGCCCAAGGGGATATGGATCATCATTAACTAAAAGACATATGTGTTCCTCATTCCGTAGCTACATCTCCCTACACTTCAAGTAAACCTGCTAATGCAGGATGACTTTGGGCATAAAGATCAGCCACACACATCTGATTAGTCTTAATAAATATGATAAAAGCACCAAAGAAAATAGAATACAATTTCACCAACCATAAAATACCAAATATGTATGAAATTGCTTTACCTGACATTCAACTGTAAAATCAATTCGTCAGCAGGCATTTGATAAGTGATTCTTTCATACCAGTCAACACAAAGAAAAACAAAAACAGTGCCTGCTCTCAAGGAGGTTACATTCTAATGGTGGAAACAGCACATACATAACTCTCTCTCTCTCTCTCTCTCCTCTATCATCTCCCCTTCCCTTACCTAAAGGTGTTCTGTGTAAAGGAAGGTAAATTTTGATGGCCAAAAGCTACCTAGTTAATTTGGGGTTTATTGGCCAGATTTCTTTCTCAAAGACCAAGCCTTAAACTCAATTCATTCTGGACCTCATGGATTGGACAACAATAGGTCTCTGCTGAAACACCACTTAATGGTCATTTTTTGGGCCCTCCTGGCTCAGAGTAAAACATAACTGTTTCTCTTTTGGTCAGCAAACCAGAGCGTCTCCCCCTCCCAGTTTGATTTTTTAACTAAAGGGGCCATCCCTTGACTAACTTCTTTTTTTGTCTTTTTTTTTGGAGGGGGGGAAAGCAGGGCAATTGGAGTTAAATGACTAACTTCTTAAGGAGGTCTATTCATTTAATGGATGTTGCCTCACTCAAAGACAGAACCTGAAAAGACCTTAGCTTAATGGAGCCAGGGTCTCCCATTGAATCCTGGGCTGTCGCCAGTCATCCTGCTGAATATCTGGCCACTGGACCCAGATGGCTCTGGAGGAGAAAGTGAGGCTGGTGACTTTGCACAGCCCTCCCTCCCTCAAATCCAAGTCAGCTGCAAGAAATGTCATCATTTCCCTGATGTCATGGTCCTCTTTGAGAAGGAAGAACAAACCACACACAAGATATATACAGGTGGAAGGTAATCTCAAAAGGGAAGGTGTTTGGGGAAAGAGGAAGGTAAAGCTTTCCTGTACAAAATGATGTTTGAGCTTGGCCTTGAAGGAAGTCAAGGAAACTAAGAGGCCTAAGTGAGGAGGGATTAATTAAGCTAACTATCACTCACATACTTAATGTTCTGATAAACTATCACACTAATGGGAACAAAGTCTTTTACAAGGTCACTTCTAAAGTGGAAACATACAAGAAGAGAGTGACAGGATGGTAAAGGGAATCCAGGTCATACTATGTGAAGATGAGTCAAAGGACAATGTTTAGTCTTGAGAAGAGGAGACTCAGGGAAGACATGATAGTGATCACATGACAGAGAAATTAGATGTGTTCTGTTTGAATCAAGAGAGTAGAACAAGAATCAATGGGCAGAAGCTGCTAAGAAACAAAATGAAAACAATTTCTCAACAATTATAACTATCCCAAGATGGAATGGCATCCTTGACTGATAATAGGCTCTCTATTCTCTCGATTCACTCACAGACACAAGCATACATGCACACAAACACAAACGCAAACACATATACACATCTTAAAGATAAGCCTATGGGGTATATGACTGCTTGTTAAATATACTTTCTGGAATTCTTGGTGAGGTACAGGTAGACTAGCTAGCCTCTGTGGGACCCTCAAATTTGGAGAGTTTGTGATTCTGTATATCAACTTAGAAACAAGCTTTTGGAATACATTGGTGGGAGAGATGGGAGAAAGACAAAAGACTTCTCATAGATTCTAGAAAAGTGGAGTAGACAGGGGCAGCTAGGTGGTACAGTGAATAGAGCACCAGCCCTGGAGTCAAGAGGACCCAAGTTCAAATCCAGCCTCAGACACTTAACACTTACTAGCCACGTAACCTTGGGCAAGTCACTTAACTCCAACTGCCCTGCCTTCTCTCCTCCAAAAATAAAAAAAAAAAAAGTGGAGTAGAGGGGTAGCCAACCAAAAACTTTTGAACCATTTTATATTGTTTCGAAGGACACTTTGCCTATACTTACCCGTTCAGATCACTCCCCAAAAATTCTCTATGAGAAACAGTTTTTCAATCTGACACTTCCATTTTAATATGGAAATAAGCAAATAATCTACAGATTTCCATCTCTTAAAATAGTAGACCAGCTGTGTAGTCACACTGTTAAAAGCAAAATGTTTGAGCTTAGCAAAATCATATTTGGGAATTTGTGTGCATTTTTAAGTGACTGTAGCTGATGGGAATTCACTAGAATTTCAAATGCAATACCATTCCCCATCTTCCACCCCTTTCATAACTTTATTTTTTATTTTTTTCCTTTTGGGAGGGGGAATGCAGGGCAACTGGGGTTAAGTGACTTGCCCAAGGTCACACGGCTAGTGTTAAGTGTCTGAGGCCAGATTTGAACTCAGGTCCTCCTGACTTCAGGGCCGGTGCTCTATTCACTGCACCACCTAGCTGCCTCACATTTTGTACCTTTAAATTAACTGTTTGAACTATTCTAATGAAATCTGTAATTTAAATGAATTCTTTCTTTTTTTAAAACTTTTATTTATTTTAGTTTACATCATTCATTTCCATGAGATTTTGAGTTACAAATTTTCTCCCTATCTTTTCCCTACCCACCACCCCAAAACAGCCATCCCATTGTATAACCCCTCCCCCAATCTATTCTCTCCTATGTCCTCCCCCCTCACCCCTCTGACTTTCTTGTAGGGCAGGATGGATCTCCCTACCACAGTGCCTGTGTATCTTAAGTCCCAGTTGGATGTAGTTAATAATAATAATAATTGTATATATATATATAT
>CM053582.1:49024347-49062186 GCA_028627135.1 Pseudochirops cupreus | reverse complement strand
CATCATCCACCCTCACTGGAAGGACAAGCAATTAAATACAGACTGTACATGTGTAATTACGCAGAACCTGTCCACAATGGGCATATTGTGAGAGACTGATTATATGTCCCTCCTTCCTATCCTGCCCCCCCCTCGTTCTGTTCTCTACCCTGTCCCTGTCCCTATCCCTTTACAGATGTGTGAACTTCCATCAACCCTCCCCCCCACTCTCCCCTCCCCACTGAGATGGTCCCTCCTAGCTGAGCTGCCTTCAGCGAAAAGTATATTTGTGTGCGTTTTAGAGCTCTAGAATTTGTTTAGAGTCATATTTTATGGGTATTTTGGGGTGGCTGTGTGGGAGCTGCTGTACCTTGCTGCTCCTACGCCGCCATCTTGGCTCTGCCAAAATGAATTCTTTCTTAAGGTAGATACATTCGATAAAATAATTGAGAATGATGAGATAATATATTAAGGCTGATTCAAAACAAATATTTTGTTAAAATTGGTCAAATATTTCAAAGAGGTCATACTTATAAAAATAAAAATAATCCATGTTGTCACTAGTTATATGAGACCTAAGATTTGATTAAACTATTAATAAATATGATATTCTGAAAATGATACTATTTTATAATCAAATGTAGTTTCTCACTTTTTAGAATTACATTCTAGGAGTTATGCCAAATGAGTCATTAAAATTGATATTTCACAATTTCCTGCTGACAATGAAACAAGGCATTTTACAAAATGACAAAATCATAACACATCCACACTATTTTAGTCACAAGCGTTTGTGAAAATTGGCATGTTTCATTGCAATGTACTTTTTGCCAAACTGCCCCACTTCCATATATCAGCTTCAATGTCAATTTAAAGATAATGAGGCTTTTAAAAGCATCATCCGTGACATTCATCCTACACTTGACTTATTTTACAATCCTGATACAGTGGATGAATCTCCTCAGCTCCATCCCAACAAGTAGAGAGAATCAGAGAATCTCTAATTTGGAAGGGACCTTCAACAAGGCCATCTAAGCTAATTTCTAATTCTACAAGAGCCCCTTGTACAAGAACCACACAAATGACCATCCAGTTTTCAACTAATGACATCTAATGAGAGAACATCCACTATCTCCCAAAGGAGCCCATCCTCTTTATAAATGGCTCCAAAATATGAGGAAATCTAAATCTGATTAAATCTACAACACTGGCCCTCTAATTTCCTCCCTATGGGACCAAGGAAAAACAAGTCTACTTCTAGGTAACAATTTCTCAAATACAACACCCCTAGTTCCTTCAACCAGTTCTCATATTCCATGATATTGAGGTACATTAAATATTCTGGTTGTCCTCTACATGCTTTCCAGCTTATTAATATTTATACTAAAACGTGATACCCAAGCACCTAGTCTTTTCTTGAAAAATGAACTCTTTAACTGATTAGTCAAAGCCCTTCATTGTTGGAGATCTCTAAGTATTAGGAATAGACTCCTTACATTAAGATGAAATCTACTTCTCTGTAATTTACATGCATTGCTCCTATTCCTCTTCTCTGGATCCATAGCAACAAAGAATGGCAAGGAAAATAGGGAAATCAGATCAAGCAGGAACATTTTTCAAAAGTTTAAGAGAAAAGTTGTTAGAAAATAACATCTTTGACTCCTTACTTAAATCAGGCTGTTTACTTTCACTTACTGGTTATGTTTTATTTTGTTCCTCTATCCTTCTAACTTAATTTTTCTATGCCTCAGTTTTCCCATCTATAGAATGGGACTATGACCGTTTGGCACCTTTCAGTATCTTTTATAAGATATATTATTAACTTTTTAAAATTTCTGCAAAAAAAGATGCTTTAAAATATAATACGACACAAAACTATTTGTCAAATTTCAGACTTAACAAAAATGTCACAGAATCTCCTTTCTAAACTCAGAAAAATATTTATGGTTGTTGTTTAGTCATTTTAGTTGTGTCCGATTCTTCATGATCCCATTTGGGGCTTTCTTGGCAAAGCTAAAGGAGTGGTTTGCCATTTCTTTCTCTAGCTCATTTTACATATGAGGAAACTGAGGCAAACAGGGTTAAGTGACTTGCCCAGGGTCACATAGCTAGGTCTTTCTGACTCCAGTTATGGCACTCTGTTCACTGTGCCACCCAGCTGTCCCAGAAAAAAATACATCCAACTATATAAATTCTTGTAAACAAAACCCTTAAAAGTGATCCTAAATACAAGTAGTGTTTAATAGCACTAGTAGGTATGCGTGCATGTACATGTACAAATAAATTATAACACATAACAGCAGTTCAAATGGTATTTTTCCTGCTGAAGGTGAAAGATCAGCCAGAAACACATTGATATTGTTTCTAAGGGGACAGTGCATGGAAGACTCAGGGTGGGAGAGGGTGCTGACTAATAACTTTAGTTAGAAATGTGAAACTTAAAAGTGAAAGAGAAAAGTCAGCTACGCTTTGGTCTGCTTCTAATTTAAGCCTTAGGAAAAACTGTGTGTAGCTAAAGAAGACAAGCTTATCTACATTTTTTTAAGGGTCCAAAAACTTACTTACTTCCCAGTGACAGAACAAACATCCTACACATTTAGAAAATAATAATGGCACGATTTCTAAATCGGAGGCTCCAGACAATGGAACTGGAATGATTGGGAAGACTAGAAACTGGTCCTTTGGTGAATGAGATGAAATCCACATTAATGCTTGAATATTGTTGCACATTTAAACATGGAGTTAATTCAAGGAAATAGCACCCTCCAGATTTTGTTTTAAATACATAGACTTGTTTTGAAAGAAGAAAGATAATTATGCTTATAAATGAATGCTATTTAACATCTACTTTTGATAAACTGTTAGGAAAAATAACAAATAGTGAATTTCACTTAATAGTTTTAACTTCACCAAAGGAAAAAAAACCTGCTTTTTTTAGTGGAGGGAGTCCGCTGTTTTCTTAGTCAGAAATCCAATGTAGTCTTCAAAAATGTATTGTTCTCACTTAGCAGCCATGTACATAGGTGTGTTTGTAAGGCAAATATCTGAAAATCCGTGTGATTGATTTAATACTGAATTTGATGAAGTAGGACCTGAGGATTCACTTCAAAGGAAAGTCAAAAAGGTTGGGGGCTTGGCAAAAAAAGAACATTAGACTGCTCTGGGTTTTTACTCATTTTTGATTTAGAGGCATATTATTTAGGTCTTTTGCTTTCTTGGACAGCACATCCAAAAGGAAATTAGATTTAGTTAATTATGGAATTATCTTGTTAGGTGAATGGAAAAGAGCAGTCTCAAACCCCACAAAGATTATGAAACAGTATTTAAATGTTCAATATGCAAGAATGTAATATCCACTCCTAAACTGATGAAACTTAATATAATACCCAATAGTTATTCTTTTGTTGGTGGTGATTCCTTTCAGTCAGGGCTGATTCTTCTTGACCCCACTTGGAGTTTTCTTGGCAAAGATGCTGGAGTGGTTTTCCATTTCCTTCTCCAGCTCATTTTATAGATGAGGAAACTGAGGCAAACAGGGTCAAGTGACTCGCCCAAGGTCACATAGCTAGTAAGTGTCTGAGGCCAGACTTCAGTTCAGGAAAAAGAGTCTTCCTAACCCCAGGCCCAGCACTCTATTATCTACTATGCCATCTAGCTGCCCATAGTTATTTTCTCCCCCATCTAATTCAGAAATTGGTAAATAACCACTGTAGCCTATAAGAATCAGATTCCATGGAGGTTATATTCAAATGGCCTAAATAATTCACCTCTTTGTAATTCAGTTTGAAAGCATATATGTCTGGGGGTGGCTAGGTGGCATTGTGAATAGAGCACCAGCCCTGGAGTCAGGAGGACCTGAGTTCGAATCTAGCCTCAGACATTTAATACTTACTAGCCGTGTGACCTTGGGCAAGTCACTTAAGCCCAATTGCCCTGCCCTTCCCCGTCCAAAAAAGCAAAAAAAAAAGTTAAAAAAGTTGAAAGTATATATGTCTGCTAAACTATAACCTTCAACAGAAATCCATGTTTCTATGCATAAAAGTGGGTGAAGTATTAGAAAAATGGTAAATAACCTATGTATCCGTGTGCTTTCGATATATTAGCAAAACAGTGGAAAGAGTCCTGGACTTGGAGGTGGGGAAGACTTGTTTTATGCCTGACAGTAGCTGTACGGTCATAGACAAGCCACTTCATCACATTGAGCTTCAGTTTTCCCATATATGAAATGGGAATAATAATACGAATTCACCGAGATCGTGTTTGTGAACTGTTCTTTATGCAAACCTTAAAGAGCTATGTAGAGATCAGCTATTATCGATCACGAGAAAGAGCAACTATGACATTCCCTGTCATTCCCAAAGTAAACTCTTCTGTAGATTAATACAATCTCACTATACTGTTCAAGGCATATGGAATTTATTTATTAACTTTGGAGGAATATTATAGTATATCACTGACAGCTAATCCCAGTTAGATAAAAAAAATTACTGATAGCTCCTTCATGAAAAGATATGTATTCCCTGAGTAATCATCTTTTAAAATAAGAGAACAGCAAATAAGCAAATATTCAAGACATCCTACTTCTGCCCTCTGAGGTAGCTCTCTGTCTTAAGGCCTCGACAATCTGGAGGAATCCTCACTTACTGACTTCTTTATTTAACTACTTTTGGGACTTCATTACTACAAACCTCCTGCAGAGAGCCCCATTAAAACCACAAATAAGCAAAGAGTATTAGGAAAATTAAAGGTAAACATAGTGAAAATTATAAATAAACCTAAAACCTTAAAGAAATTCTTGAGAAACATATTCGAAATGCATCTCCCTCAAGGAAAGCAGTTCCCTAATAATAATACATTTAGGAATTTTAAAGGAAATTAAAAATCAGATAAGGTACCTTCAGCCCTCTCAGGAAATACAAGCAAGTCTTAGTTGAACAAGAGGGAGAAGGGAAGGCACAAAGGAATAAGCATTGATTAAACACCTACTGCGTGCCAGGCATTTTTCAAACGTCATCTCATTTTGTCCTCACAACAAGCCTGCAAAGTAGATGTTATTATTGTTTCTACTTTAAAGTTGAGGAATTTGTCTGGGTCATACTGCTAGGAAATATTTGGAGTCACATTTGAACTGAAGATTTCCTGACTCCAAAGCCCAGTGCTCTATGTATTGTTCTACCTAACCACCTCAAGAGACCCAAACTAGATTTGGCTAAAGCTGTCTTTGAGGGTAGAGCACTGAGTAGGGAATATAGGGAATTATATAGTACAGTAACTTTAGGAATTTGATTTACCTAAGAAATCCTTGCTCTAAGGGGATTTGAAGACCTCTAGGTTTTGTAGCTACTGCTACCACATACCAAACAGGCTTTGTTTTCCAGCATAAAGCTTATATTCTACATCTTGAAGAAAATAAAACTTTTTTCATAGCATTATGAGGAAAATAGTCACCAGAAAGTCATAAGTGAAAAAGGTTACTGTGTTGGCTCCCAATTGCTGTTGCTCTTTTAGCTCTAAATCATGTTCCATCAAAGTGGACAATGTGCCTAATTAGAAGGATTATTTTAAGAGGAGTGATAGAATTATGGCATTTTGGGAGGATCCTCTAGGGCAGCGGTTCTCAACCTGTGGGTTGGGAGTCAAAGGACCCTTTCCCAGGGGTCGCCTAAGACTGTTGGAAAACACATATTTCCGATGGTCTTAGGAACCAAGACGCCGCTCCTCTATCTGTCTCCAGGTGGGTCCACCCACATGCGGATACGCCCACATATAAGTATTAAAGGGTGGCAGCATTAGGAAGGTTGAGAACCACTGCTCTAGGGGGATTTATAGAAGCATCTGGGAGAGAATCACAGAAAATGAGAAGTCATGGAAACATTGGGAATAGCACCAGTGAAGAGATATTATAAATCCAGTTTAGTATCTTTAAAAGGAGATGAACCAATATACCTTTATAATAAAATGTTACTGGTTTTATTCAATTGGAAATAAATAAGGTCCAAAAGGATAACAAAACAAATAAAAAATGTTTTGATGAGTATGTTTCCCCAAGGGAACAACCTAAATCAACTTCTCTTTGATTTAGAGAATACTCTCCTATGCTTGGGACTTTTCAAATTCAGGCCTTGGCTAAATGAAAATGTAGCTATTTAGTCAGGAATAATGATTATGGGAGTGTAATTAGTGTTACAGATAATAAAATGATATTTTTTTTCATTTTAAAGAATCTAGAAACAGTAAAAATTGTTATTCTTAAAAAGATTTTGAAAATACAGAATATTTAGTCTTTACTTGTGTTTTTGTATATTTAAAAAAATGAGCTCTTAGTTAGAAAGTTACTTTGATTACTAGGAGAAAATGAGATAGTAAACCCTGCACTTGCAAAATTTGTTTGACCAATACTTTCTTCCTCCTTATATTATGCCCTTATCTCTTTGTGGTTCCTTCTTTTAAAAAATAATTTATATAATGATAGTGTTTATGTCTCTCCAGAGAATTTGAAATATTAATGTCAAAATAACTTTTTCCTACTTGGAATTGTTACCCATCCTTGGTAATAACTTTATTATCAGACATTTGAACTCTTCCTTTTCCTCCAGATTTCTGTAACTGACTTAGGTGAGACTAGTTAATAATTATTTTATTACCAAGGTGTTTTTTTGATGGTTGAAAAGGACCCACATTATGGCTGTTTCATTTTGAATTTGTGTATTTAACCACTAATGAAATAATTTATAGAACCAAAATTCTAGTCCTTCAGAAAGGAAGAAACAAATAATAAGAAGTCAGTATCCAAAAAGGGATTGATAAAATCCAAAGATGTGTGTGTGTGTGTGGGGGGTATGTATGTGTATGGGGGGGGTGGGTGGGAGAGGCATTAATTCAACTATGTCATTGAAAAGGCTTCTTTGGAACTCTCTTACTACTTTGGCATTTGAGTAGCTACAAGATCCAAAAGTTAGGTAGTGGGAACCTCTGTGTCCCACCTTGGGTTTCTTGTTTGTTAAAACTGTTGTACTTTCTCTCAATCTAGCAACTGACCATAAAATGATAATTGCATCTGATCAAGAGTTTTCCAATTTCTTGGACAGAATCCACTGATAGAGGTAGTTCAATTAATGTGGAAGCCACAACAGACAAGACTTTGTGTAACAATCAAAAAACACTCATTTGGGTCTGACTTCCCTAACTCCATAAATGAGTAATCTTGAATTCTTCTCCTTTGTCTCAACTACAAAGAAGAAAGTCATTGGGTTCATTTCATTACTTTACCCATTACAGAAATGAATAATGCTTAAAGTAGGTAGTGGAGATGGAGGGGAAGCAAGAAATTCACTTTACTGGTTCAAAACAAGGGCCATTTCAGTCCACTTAAAAGCATTTTGCAAAGAGAGAACCAAAGTAACAGCTTAAATGTGAGAGATTGCTTATTGGTCTATATCTAATAATACAGAACAACATCAGAAAGCTCTTTTTTTTGCCTAAATGGCACATCTGATGGAGGAGTGTTAAGGGCTGTTTCTCTGAGAAAGATAAAGAAAGTATTAGGGCTTTAAACAAGATTCTGGCAGAGTCCCCTTTTTTGTGAGAACAAACTACTGGAATCAAGGACTGTCACTGAAGCCAGAAAGTGAAAGCTAAACAATGATCCATAACCACCTGCCTTGTTGAGTTGTCCCTGGCAATGACCAAAAGTACCTTGTATCCAGTTAAGCTTATATCCAACAGACACTACATGCTTGAGGGAGACAGACTATCGGGGAGCAGGCCTGACAGAAGCACTATGACGACGTCTCCAAAAGACATGAGTATCTCTGCAGAGGGCGTTTGAATTGCCCTTAGACACTGGTGGGTTTCCTGGTCACATGTGCCCTGCATGAATTCCTTATACACGTCCACTCACTCTTCCTTCTACTGATATACTTGTAGAAAATTGTTTCCCAGGTTTATTGACAAAAATTTTTTTATTGCTACTTTTTTTATTATGCTATTTCGTTAAATGCTGTTGTTTTCAACTAATTGTTCTCTGGTAAAGGAACAGATGTAAATGTATGGGTAGGAGCTCATGAGCTATAGTTTGGAGTGATTGCTTTGCTTATCTGGGTATGCTTATCTGGAGGAATCACTCTCTGAGTTGGTGGGTGCCCCCAGGTGTTATTTGTGCTTTATTACAACTATTCTAATTCTATTACAAGGACTGTACATTTGCTTCCATACTTAGGTCTCTTTGATTGCATGGTGTCTCACTTATTTTGAAGACACTGAGAATGTCACAGAGAAAAAAAAAATCATCTTTTCTCCAGGCTTGCAGGAGGAGAATAATCCCGACCCTTTCCTGTATGGATATTCAAGTACATCCTACCTTTTTAGTAGAACATATAATAATAACTTTTAGATCACAAAAATCTAGTTTTGAGGAGAATGTAATATCAGAAAGGTAAATTTCATTGGGGAGGGATGTGCTAGAGTGGAGGGGACACACTTTACTACATGTATGAGAAAAGATATTGAAAATGAGGGGCAGCTAGGAGATGCAGTGAATAGAGCACTGGCCCTGGAGTCAGGAGGACCTGAGTTCAAATTTGACCTCAGACACTTAACACTTTCTAGCTGTGTGACCTTGGGCAATTCACTTACCCTCAATTGCCCTGCCTTCCCCCCTCCAAAAAAGCAAAAAAAAAAAAAAGGTAACAAAAATGGAAGGCTAAAGAAGTCAATCTCTGTTACTATTTTACCTCGGGTTGCCTTCACGCTTATTTATATAATGTAGACTTATAAACAATTTTATTTATGAAAAAGGTGGGGGTGCGGCCTTTGGTTCTCTTAGAATGTTTCACTAGAGTGATGTGAGTGAATGCACATACAACCATATACAAGATTAATGTGGACTTGACCTTTTTAGGAGAAATAGCAGAGTGTAAGAAAAATTATCTAACCAACCAAACAAATAATACAGAAATAAACAATAGATAAGTATGGTAATAAGATATAGTCAGACAATAGCAAAGTTACATATATAGAAAAAAATCATCTTGCTAAATGAAACAAACAAGGGATTAGGGAAACAAACTTTACAATTTACCCCAGAAATAGAAAAATAAGATTGAGAGATCACACTCTCTCTAAAAGCATTAGATTTTCCTCAAGTGTTTAGTGGAACTTATTTACTGCTGAACTCCCATTCTGCAACTCTTTACTGCATTTTTGAATATTCCATTTAAAAAAGACTATTCTATTGAGTCATTCCAGGTGAAATACATTCCACAGCTTCCAAATATTCTGGACGTTAAAATGCTCCAATATTTCACAGAGTTGCTGAAATAGAAATGATCGTATCTTCCTAAAATGATTCTTCAGTGTAAGAGAGAAATAAGTCATAAACCAGAGCAAATGCTAGATTTCATTTTCACAAAGTGATGAAAGCCCCTCAAAAGCTCTCTTCAACAAGGAAATAACTTGGATCAATCAAATGGCTTAAACTAAAGTATATTTTAAGCTTCTGAAAAGTAACATATCAGAACTTACAACTTCAGATAATTTGTAACAAGTAACTAGGAAGTGAATGAGTAGCTAGGGCCTGTGGAGCTTCCCATAGGCTTTGGCTCCCCTGGGCATCTCAGCGGATCTGTGTACATGGGCCCTGCCAACCTACCCAGGCAGATGAGCTGAGGAGCCCCTGGCTGCCCTTTTGGATCCCACACTGAGCAGCTGCGGTTGTGTCAGCAGCTCAAGTATCAGGAGCATTAAAGGACAGCTGGGGTGTTGGAGGGACTCTGACATTGTCTAGTACCCTACTTAGGCTCGGCCCTCAAATGGACAGTTTTACAATTAACTGAGACATGTTAGCTTTGACACAGTCTATTTGATTAGCTGAGGTGTGTTCTGAGGAAGATGCAAAAACATCTGATGGCAACTGGATTTTGATTCACTTTTAAAAAATAATAGGCATGAACTTGGCTTTGAGTTGGAAGCTTAGAATAAATTATTTTACTTTTTGTTGCCCATGATGATTCAGGTTGTCTGTCCACTGTGTGTGTGCACCATGGAATGCATGTCACCTTAATGGCTGTGTGAAATGCTTTATGTTTCACACTCATGTTGTACCCTACAGACTTACAGTTACTATTCGATTTTCCATGGTTATTTCTTTCCTTGTCATCAATAAATTTCAATAATGAGACACCCAGATTTTGTATAAAAGTGGAAATTACCAATGGTATGTTCTCCTGGATGCTGAAAAATCTCCCAAACATTTCTAGCGCCAGAGCAGGTCAAACACATTCCAGTTCATATTCACTCTCTCCTCCATCCCCTGTCCTCACCTGCCCCTAAAATGTGTTTTTCTGTGTGAAATCCAAACTAATTCAGTGGATATGGTTTTTAACAAAAGTCAGTTGGTATAAAAGAGAACAAATGAGATGAGAGAGAAAATAGCACAGGCTGCCTTAGGCAGGGAGAAGCAGCACTGAACAATATGGCACAACCAGTTTTTAGGCAGAGCTTCTACTGGAGTGGCTGCCATCTAATGACAACCTCTGACATCAGTCAGCTCTTCAGCCTCAAGTAGGGCAGGTAAAGGAGAACTGATGAAAAACATAAATGCCCTTTCTTCATTCAAGCAGAATTGCCTCAAGTGTAAACCTCTCAGAAAACTACAAGCTGGGTTAATGTAAGCACGACTTCCAATAAATGCATCAAAAAAAAAAAAAAAAGAAAAAATAAAACAAACCCTGGGTTTCAGAGACCAGATTCTGTAGAAAGATGTGAAGATGGAAAGAAGGAAGACTATAAGGAAGCCATGATATTATTTAATTAAAGAAAGTTCACTAGTGAGGCATGTTGTAGACAGGGACAGACAATGCAAACAAGTTAATGAGCTGGGCCCAGAACTGGGTTAAAGGGAGGGATTGGGCTAGGCCTCCTCTGGGAAATTGCATCCTGCCTCTGAGTTTCCCACATTCACTTGCTGCAAAAGAATCCCTTCTTTTAATATCATCAATCTTCCACTAATGGATAGTGGCTTTAAAATATACTAGTCCTAGCAAAAATAATAAAAACAAGTACTTGTCCACCGTTTCAGAAGACTCAAAATTACCATGAACCCAAAGGATAATGGAAAGGTGCATGTTGGTTGTATGGCAGCTGTAGCAAGTTAGTAATGATGACTTGCATGCAAGAAGTATTGTAGAATATATTATCAAGGAATTATGTGACAGAAGACAGCTGTGACTTTAGGAAAAATTTTATTTTACTGTCTCATTGAGACGTGATGGTTTAACCCTGAATTCTCACTCCCTGTAGCAGAGAAATTTAAACTCTGGCAAATGACTTTGTAAAACTTGAAAGGATCCTAAGATCATGGATTTTAGGCTGGAATAAACCTTAGAGTTCATCTGGTCCAATCTCCTTATTTTAAAGTTGAGGAAAATGAGGTCTAGAGAGATGGAGAGATTTGTCAAAGGTTACACAGGTGGTAAATAGTTGAGCAGGGACTTGAATCCAGGTCCTCCAACTCCAAATCTAGAGTTCTCTCTACTATCCCTGAGTGCCTCTGGACCTATGCATATGTTGGATGCTTGTTATTTGAAGATCAGACTCTCTAGGAGTTTGGAGAGGCTTATCATTAGAAGTTTGGTCATCAAGTTATGAATATTTTTGGCTGTAGGAACTCAAGAAAATTGCTTACTACGCTATTAAAGGTTTAATTGGTGAAGAGAACATTCACACAAATGAAATAATGAATTGCAGAAGTAGTGACATTAGTGTGACAAGAAAGTAATAGACTGCTCATTTAGTAAGAAGAGAAAACAGCAAATGAATTGGTCAAGTTTTATACATTTATATACACATACACCTACTACTGGATTGCAACTCTACTGGAGCAGAAGCATGTCTTAATTCTATCTGAATCAAAGAGCTTTGCATTTAGCAGTAACTTAAATCGTTGGTCAATGAATCAACTAAGAATTCCATAAATGAGACCTTGAATAACCCAGAATGAAGAGTTTTATATAAAGACAGCCTGTCTCTGAATAATTGCAAGATAATTTCCAGCTTAAGAGGATGACTCTTCGGGTGAGTGATTGGGGGAACTGAAGTGGCTGAGTGCTCAGGCCCAAAGATCATAAGCAGTAGTCAATATACAGACTTGCAAGACCTATATATCTCAAGATTCTGCGTATCATACCACGGAACAGTGAAAACGGAAGCTGAGAGACTTGCCCAAGGATACAGTTTTCACTCTCCCATTTCCTCACTAAATAATCAATATCTTATACACTAAAGAAACAAAATCCCATGAAACCCAAATTCTCCTTTGTGTATTTTCTCTTGTGTGATTGTATTTCACCTATGTCAAGTGGAAATACCATTGATTTTAATTATAATAACAATGGTAAACTGTGCTGTAATATTTTGTTACTGCAGGGAAAATATTTTGAAGAACAAATCACTTCATAACTACATGGCTTGGGATAAATAGTTAACTTAGTGGAACCTATATGAACAGAATCAGACAATATTACAGCTCAAATGGATGGGTTTTTTCTTCTTTAAAAAAAACTGTATTGGGTAATTACATAGCACATTTTTAGAGGCATGAAACACTTCAATGTTGTTAATGGATTTCTCTCTCTCTCTCTTTTTTTTAAAGCACTCTAAATTGCAGTTTCTTTTCTGACAAAGCAAGGCAGGCAATTCTGTGAATAAAGTAAATGAATTTCCAGTGCACCAAAGAAGCCTGGAACAAAGAGTCTGACTTTCCCTTTCCTCCTCAGACAGGAACTCCTTAAGAGAATCCAAGTTTCAACAAGTGTCAGGAGCACTGACTCAGAAGGATATCCTGGTGGGTGGGCTAATCCAAAGGGACAATGGCCACTTCTTTTGCACTCTCTCAATGCTTCCCTGGATCAGAGGAAATGGGCAGCAGTGGCACTCTGATTGCTGAGGCAGAGTTGAAAAACGTCCACAGGGTTTTTGCTTGAAGTACCTCCACAGCCATTCCTGGGTACAACAAGGGTCTAATCTGTCCTTCATCCTTGCTTTCCTTCACTATAATAAAAGTCTTGAGTGCCACTTGGTCTGTCCTCATTCCATTCTGCACTGAAAAGTTGTTGCTCTTGAAAGGACTATAAGATTGTCTTCCATACCACCATGAAAGAAGTAACTGCTCTCTCTCCTACCAAATTCTGGTGGACTCTTGAATCTATGCATTTGTTCTGCTTAAAATTATTGCTATACATCAGGAATTCTTTTTCTTTATTTTTTTACATCAGGAATTTTTAACCTGGGGTTTGTGGATGTACCTTTTTGTTTGCTGGGGTTTTTTTTGCAATATTTTAGTAACTGTATTTTAACAGAAAATTATCCTTTGTAATCTCACATTTTTTTCCAGTTGAAATCATGATTCTGAGAAGGGGCCTATGGAGTTCATCAGACAGTGAAAAGGGGGCCATGACAGAAAAAATGTAAAAGAGTCCTTCATGAGATCCTGTTTTATGATCATATCTTAGGTGAGGCTGACTTTTTAGTAACATAATTAATATCCTTACCAACATATTGGAATAAATGTGTATTATCCTTTAAAATAGTCACCTTTTCAAGTTATATGTGTCTTTAAGTTGAGAAGTTATACACATTCTATCAGATGCTATTTCTAAGCATACTTTACACATTATAAAATGTTTTCCTCACTACAATCCCATGAGCTAATAGGCTGTGTATATTATGATCATTTTAGAGCTGAAGGGATTTGGACTCACAGAAGAGTCTGAGGACACCCAGCTAGGAAGTGTCAGAGTTGGGATTTAAATTCAGGCCTTTTCACTCCAGATATAATGCCATTATACCACTCTTGTCTGTTCCAATGAACCATTTGGGGAAGTCTTTTGTAACTGCCACCAGAACCAGTTTTATGAGTGAGACAGAAAAAATCCTTTTGAATGCTGGGTAGAAAGGTCATTGAGAAGGTAAAGCAATGTAAAAAAAATTAAAGAGCATAAGTAAACCACTAAAAAAAGAAAATCAGTCTCATTACTTTGTGGTCACGCTTGGTCTTTATCAGGGTTTCTTCATATCTCACAAGCACATTGCTTCTCTTTCATTCATTTCTTGTCATTCTATGAGGATTTTACCAGGTTCTTTTTTTACAAAATCAGCAGATTACAAACTCTATTTTCTACTTGACTTGGTCTCGGTTAACATCAACACTTCCCTCACAGAAGAAAAATATGTTTGTTGTAGCCTTCATTGCAATGTAATTTTGAAAGACATGATATGTCACATGTGGTTAATATTTTTGTTAAAAATTAAACTAAAAAATTAAAATTTCATCCTTGAAACAGGACAAAATACATTCAGGGTGTTGGCCCAATGGCCCAAGAATACAAATAGTTTTGAAATAAGGTGGTAGATTAAAAAACAAACAGATAAGCAAAAAAACAAAATGAAAGAAGGTAGTAGGAAGTTCTTTAAGGACACATACAGGCATACTTGCGAGCGCCTGCACACGCACGCACACACACGCACACACACACACACACACACACACACACACACTTCTAAAACTCTTCTAAATACAAAGGAGGGAAACCAAGGTCATCAAGAAATATTACGTAACTTATATGTTGAATTAAAGAATAAGAAATCTCTCTAATTTAATTGCATGGCTCATAAGATACTTGGAGTAAATTAGCATGCAATCTTCGAAAATTTATAGTAAGCCTGGGATATACTATTCTCATGTACATGTGAGAATTATAAAGCAACACTAAAAGTAATGAAAAAATGATGTGTAATATGGTTATTGATATTATGCAAATTATTCAAATTGAATTAAAATAGTTAAAGAATTAGAAAGGCCGCAATTAGGCTTATAAGTTAAAAGAGAACCTGTATAAGGAATTAATAGAATCTAGTGAATAGATCCAAAATAATTAATGTGAAATAGAAAATATACAGCAAATATGTAGTTGGAGGAGATGATGATGTTGTCTTCAATAATCCATGTTACTCTCAAGCAGTTTATTTCAGTCATCCTCTACTTTTTCCTCTCTTGCCCCCTCTCCCCATCTCCCCTCCATTGAATCAGTTGCTGAATCTTGTCAGTTCTTCATCTACTACCTGTCTTCCTTCCATCCCTTTCCCTACACTTATATGATCATTCCCCTCATAAGGGTCCTCAGCAATTCTCAATGGGACTAGTGTGACTCTCTGTTTCCATCCTCTCCCTTCTCCAGTTCATTTTCCACATGGTTGCTAAAATGATCTTCCTAAGAAAGAGATCTGACACTGTTACTCCCCTGCTCAAGATAACTCAATGGCTTCCTATGGCCTCTAGGATAAAGTAGAAATGCTTCAGCATTGCATTACAGCTCTTCAGATCCAGCCTACGTTTCCAGCCTTATTTTTGTGTTACTCACTGTCACACACTCTCTATTCTAGACAAAACTGGCCTAATTTCTCTTTCCCAAGTGGAATTCCATTTCCTACCTCTATGCCTTTGCATGCACTTCCACATCTTAAAAACCCTTAGCTTACTTCAGGGCTCAACTCAGGTACTATCTCCCAGAAAGCTTTTCCTCTAACTCCCTATAGAACTCTAGAACTATAGACTATATATACATATATCTATATCTATCTATCTATCTATCTATCTATATATATATATAGATACATACACACACACACACACACACACACACAAACACACACACACACATATATAGTCCCTTATAGAGACTAGAGGGAATCATCTTAGTCCTTAAAACAAACAGACCTGGTTAAGGCCACTTGTCTCCTAGACCCCCAGGCAAACAAGGTCCCTATCAATAAACATCTTGCTCTAAAATTACTCAAAAGCTTGAAATCAATTCACAGGTCCTTTTCCTCCTTTGAATTGCAAAATATTCTGTACAAACTACTGAGGATAAAATAAAGGACACTAATTTCCCCTGGTCCTTCTTGTATTGTTTCACAACAAGAAAAGATTTTTTTTGTAGTAGATAAATAAAGTTCAAGAATATGAAGAGAATATGTTACAGAGGAGTCAGTGTTGGCCCTGGAGCCAAGAAGGCCTGGATTCAAATCCACCCTCTGATACCTAGTAGCTGTGTGACTGTAGTAGAATCATCCAACCTTTCTGAACCTCGGGCAACTCTCTAGAACTCATCTACTAAGTCTGGTTTTGACTTGTCTGAAATCACAAATTCCTGATTTAATATTGAAATCAATGTATGATTTCCCGCACACTGCTATGCTTTTATACTCCCAAACTACAAGCATCTCTAATTGACTCTAATCCACTTACACAGATCATAACTCCTACATCTATGTAAGTAACTTAGTAGGTAGTCTTTGAAGATTGCTCAGGTGTCTGACAAATGCAACGTACTATAGGCAACATGGAGATGATCCTTTCTGATCTAAATCTGACCCTTCCTTGGACAATAGACACTAGTACACAAAGCCTTTGCAATTTGATAGAAGCTGCCAGAATTCCCCCTCTATAGCCCTAAAAAGTATAGGGTCATCTCTACACCACAATGAGGCATTATAGAAGGATGATGGTACTACAGAATCTAGTTTTTTTTTTATTTACCATTGTTAGAGTTGTATCCTACATATGTCCATGGGACAGATAATGTCCTGATGAAGGAGAAAAATTCAACCCACATACATAAGCTGTGAGTCATCCTACAGATCACATAAATGTAGCACTAAAACCTGAAGGTATGGAGGAAAATGAAAGGTAACTCATTACACCAAAGAGATATAAGTCGAAAATAAAAGCACTGCCTGATGCAGGCCCACTACCCTGTGCAAGTTCAGAGTATCTCTCTTTGGTCTTGGCCTACTGAGTCTCCACGTAGATGAGTCAAGAAAAAAAATTCACCACAATGAATTGTAAAAAGTCAAAGGTTACTTGGAACCCTGGCCAGCTTTTATGTATCAGGGAAGCAAATTATCTGGCTGACTCTGAAAATGAATGTCACTATTCCAAAATGAAAAGTACTCTGGAGATATGGGGCAGGCAGGGTAGGAGAAAGACAGGAAGGAGGGCAAACTCTTATATTCTGCCCTTTTTAAGTATGTGATCACAGAATAGAGCAGAAATGCAGAGGAGCTGGGGACCTCAGAGGCCATCTAGTCCACCTGTATTCTCTTATAATTGAGGAAACTGAGGCCCAGGTTTCAAAGGAATTTGCCCAAAGTCACATGGACCAGAAGCATCAGAGGTGATATTCTAACCAAGTGCTCATATGAGCTAAGCAACAATACTTTGGCAGGGGGATAGGCTGGCTGACTATGGTGACATCATAAAACATAAAAACAGGAATACTAACTCTTTTTAGAGTTATCAAATGCTATTCCTTCACTTTTGGTCCATAAGATCCTGTTGTTTTCCATCCTGTCTATGGATAGAAATGTCTCAACCATGCTGAAATGTCTTATCACTTCAATGTGATACCATTATGGACATGAAACCTAATTAAGCTATTATTCCTCATCACACATTCCCCATTAGCATCAAGCTATCTGAGTGGATGTCTGTATAGGACATTATATCTCTTATTTTTATAAATTTGGCTCAGTTCTCTATATATTTGAAAAATGAGACCTTTATCAGAGAAACTTGTTATACATTCCCCCCATACATTTCTCTCAATTTTTGGTCATATTAGTTTTGTTTGTGGAAAAGCTTTTTAATTTCATGTAATCAAAATGATCTGTTTTTACTTCCTGTAATTCTCTCTATCTCTTGTTCAGTCATAAACTTTTCCCTTATACACAAATATGACAGGTACATTTTTTCCATTCTTCCCTAATTTACCTATGCCTTTGCCCTTTATGTCTAAATTATCTATCCATTTCGACCTTATCTTGGTATATAGTGTGAATGTTGGTGTTTACCTCGTTTCTGCCAAATCATTTTCTGGTTTTCCCAGCAATTTTTGTTAAATGGTGACTTCTTACTCCAAAAACTTGGGTCTCTGGGTTTATCAAACACTAGATGTCTATGGTCATTCACTACTGCGTATTGTATATTTAATGCGTTCATTCCACTGATCTAGCACTCTATTTCTTAGCCAATACTAGATTGTTTTGATAATTACCACTTGCTATGGGAATCTGAAGATCTTCCCTGCCCCTAGGCCCTTTGATAGGCTTAAGTGGCTCTGAGAACCTTCCCTGATTTGAAAGTATACTCTGCCCCCTAATAGGCTGAATGTGGTCACATAGAGCCTGTGGCAGGAGGCTTGTTTTTCGAGAAAGCCCACGCCTTGTTGCTTTGTGATTGGGCTGTGGGTCAAGAGGGCTGTGACATTCTCTGATACAGGAGAAGGCTATATATCCTGCTGATGTGAGTTTTTTGCTTTGGGGCTCACTTTGGAAAGAATTGTGTGATTTGGCCAGAAGAGACTCTGGGCAGCCGTTGAGCCCCCAGCTTTGAAAAACCCAGATGTTGGTGCTTCCCTCTCTAGTAACAGACTAGGTATGGATGTCATGGTCAGACGGTTGGAAGCCCATCTGCTGATCTGTTTCTCTGTCTGCTCGTAACATCTGCTTGTTAACTTGTGTTTGTATTCTGTTTGCATTCTCTGAGGTTCAGGGTGCCGACTTTTTCCCCTGAACTAGGTAAATGATACTTGATTTCTTAAAGTAAGATTGTTAACCCACTTTGAGTTGCTTTCCTTTAGAAAAGCAGATCTAAGAACCTGTGCTAGCAGCCATCCTGGGTATGCTAGGGTGCTTGCTAATACACCACTTTGTAATATAGTTTGAAATCTGGAATTGCTAGGCCACCTTCCTTAAGATTTTGGAAATATGAAGATAAAACAAAACAAAATTTAAAAATCCAACAGGCTTTATCCTCAAGCACTTCTACCGTGGAATAAAGTTAAAAGCCTAGTGGGCACAGACCAATGAGGGAGGGGAAAGGTAAGCTGGGAAGAGAGAGTTACTAGGGAGAAAACAAATTCCCAGTCCTCAAAGAATTCATAGTCTAGTCTTAATGACTGCATTTTCTTCATTTTGTCTTTGTTGCCATAATATCTCATTCAGTAGAAATAGACTTCATTATTTAATATGTAGTGAGCAATATTAAGTAAAATTGGGCGAGGCGTTACGTATGATGGCATTTTCCTCCCAGGATACTATATCAGGTTGTATTTTTTTTTAAGTTTCACTTACAGCTCTCTAGAGGATTCTGCTGCTTTTATTACCAGTACTGAATAAAGAGGCAACATGATCTTCTATAATACTGAACTAAAAAGAATGGATGTTTTAATAGCTCAAGAAAAAGGTCAACAAAATGTCTTTAATAATCTCAGAAAGCATGTTAAATTATTTTTCCTTAAAAATAAATCCACCAGGTTTTTGTTGCGCTGTTATATTCCATAAAGAAAATAATTATACTTAAAAATGTCATGCAAAAGTTGCACTCCATTTTGATCTTCATTTTGACATAGAACATATTGCAGTATGAGTGAGGGTGAATTGAGATCTATGATGTTAATGCAGTTTCAGCGTGGCATTTGCACTCTTACTCCTTGTTCTAATTTTACATATGCCCTAGGATCTGATGAATATCCATCATGAACCTAGGTCTAAGTTTCTAAGCAAATCTAAGTTAATCTCCAAAAGGGCTGATGCATTAAGGGTTAGGAAGTTGTAGTTCATTGATTTACGCCAAACTCCATTCTGGGGTGGCACTTAGGAAGTCAGGTACAATTTCAGAAATCAATCTGGCCTTCAAAGTTGGCCCTCTAAGTGGTTTGGGTTGAATCTAATCTGAAAATGGATCTCACCATCTTGGATATAGCTCTTCACACATATGTAATAAGAAGGTGATTTGAGTACAGTCAATTGGTATTTTAGCCCCAGACCAACAATACCACACTGCAAATACACAACAGTTATAATTAAATGAAACATACTGCTTGCTTACTACGGCTTTATAGTTAACCAAGCAGTCTGTCTTTCAACCACATCAGCTCTGCTATTAGAGGATCAGTAGGCTTCATGCTGTGGACTCAGAAGACCTGAGTTTAAGTCCCGGCACTGACACCTCCGTGTAGATGACTGGAAAAGTCACTTCACCAGTCTGGGTCCCAGTATACTCATCTGCAAAATCAGGACTTATACTACCTACCCCATAGAGTTAAAGCATGGGCAACAGTCTGCAAACCTAAAAGAATTATCAAAGTGTGAGTTGCTACTGTTGTCATCATGAAATTTACTTAGAACATAGTCATAACAAATATATGTATAAGTTTCTTCAATTCTCATAATGTAATTTTTGAATATCTTTCTGGTGTTACTATATTCAAAGCTGAAGCTTGAAACTTAACCCTCTTTAATTTGATCTTGAAGCAGCAAAGTCAAGTCTTACAATCTGTTCTAACACTGGGCTTTGGGGATGTTAAAGTACATAGATGGGTCAGTAATGATGAAGTGGCTAGAAAGGAATAAAGTCCACCTGACTGGCTTCCAACTGTTGGCAAGAAGGTAATAAACTCCCATTTGGGGCTTTCTGCAGATACCCTGGGCCCCCTCTCATGAATAAAGTTCCCAGAAAGTGGGCCTCATTTGCTTTAGTAGATAGCAATGGGAACATAGAGAGCAGGGCTGAGATGCCCCAATATTCCAAGACAGTAAAGCCTTAATATGCAATGGAAAACTTCCAACATTTGGTAAAGGACTAACTTTCTTTATGTGCAATCTCATGAATTCAATTATGGAAGTGAACATTAACTACAGGTTTTCTACTTGCTTTCTGCTGATGGGCCCAAATTAGTCAATTAAACTAAGGAACATAGTGGCTGTCCTCCACTGCTGCAGATTCTTCTCCCTGCTTTCTGAGCATGGATTTGGGGGATCAATACTGAATTTAATACCAATTCTCTGAAGAAGGCCCTGCTAATTTATTAACTTTTGCTACTGAAGCACAGAGAAAGTCACACACCAAAGGGGTTACTTAGAGTCATTAGTAGAAATTAAAAAAAACTGCTGGTATAAAAGTTTGACAAGGTAATGGGGATTTCAGTTGTGATCTTAAATAGCATATGGATTTGCAACTGCTTTCTTGACTAGCAGACAGAGGCCAAACTAGGTAATACCTGCTATTAATGCAAAGGCAGACAGGGAATACCCTTGCTCTGGATAGCTGATTTTTGCAATTCCTCCTGGAATGATGGAATATTCAGGTACTACTATGACCTTCAATATCTCACAACATCTTCCTTACTCACATCCTCTCTTTGCCATTTAAAGAAGGCTTCACAAACAGACCACAGGTCTTCTTTCCATAACGTCTGCATATTCCAATATGCAGATATGCAAATAAACTGCTGTTTCTTAAGTCTATAGAATTCTAACTCACCTACTTGGGAGAAACGAAGGTCAATAGATTTGTGCAGGATGATACACCTTGTAAGTTACAGAGGCAGGGGGTGAATGCTGGCCCTTTGGACTTGAAACCCAGAACTCTAGCCACTCTACAACACTGCCTCGATGGTGTTTGGTTGCTAGCTAGAAAATAACAAGCAATATTTAATAGCACATTCTCTGCTTACGCCATAGAGCCAACTTGCCTTTTCCAGGATGGCTCAACCAAGAAAATACATGAGAAGAGTGACTCTTCCTTTGTACAACTTAAATATTTTATGCTAAAAAACAAATAAGTCAAAAAGATTCCCCAAGACTCAGCATAAATAAATATATATGTATATGTATATGTATATGTATATATACCTATGTATATATGGGTGTATACATACACACAACCACACACCTAACTCAATAACTACAGAGTCAAGTCATTTCACTGGCTACAAAATAGGATATTAGGTTTCAGAAAGTGGATGATGAATTCAAAGCATCATTCATTCCATTCATAGTAAGAGTATTTGACCTTTCTGTGTCATGGACTCCCATTGGTAGCCTGGTAAAGCTTATGGGCCCCTTTTCAGAATAATATTTCTAAATTCATTAAAAATACATGGAATTACAAAGCAAACCAATTATATTGAAATACAATTTTATCTGTCTATCTGTCTGTCTGTCTATCTATCTATTTACAAGTTCGTGGGCTCTAGATTAAGAATCCCTAATCTAGAAAATTGAAGAATTTTGGAACTGGGATCACAGGATGCTTGATTTGGAGCAGAAGAGACCTTGGAAGTCACCAAGTCTTTGCATTTTACAGAAGAAGAAAGTGAAGCATAGAGATGGGACGTGATTTGCCAAAGCTCATCCACACAGTATCAAAGTCAATAAGTGAGTCCAGTTCACCTGCCTTGGGATGCGGCACACTGACCCATGGCACAGTAATGAGAGTGTTGGATTTAGAGTCAGGACTTGACTTTAGGTCAATCTTTTCATTGCTCCCCATTATTCTAACATTCAAGTTAACAAAAACTTAGACCGAATGGGACCAAACTTATGTACTGTGCCCAAACTTTTCTTTGTCTTAAGAAACATCTAGAGGGACACTTGGTGCCTAGGTGACCTCAAGTAATGTGAATCCGTGAAGCATAGAATTTCTTTGGCTTAATAGCCCTCAGTATTGTTCAACATGGGAAAGTTGGCATTATTGACAAAGCAGTCTTCTCTGCAACACCAAAGTTCTCAACAATTCACACATACAATCTACTAACAGTTTGCCTGTCCTAAAACCAAATTTGTTATTCCCTTAGCTGTGTTTCCAGCAACATGACCTGGACCTACCTAGTATGAGCATATAAGCACAGTAGTTATGAGAAAATTAAGCCATAAGTATAGCTCTGTAGGATTTCTCATGTACTTTCACACACATGAAATTAGGAAGCAGGCTGATGTAGTGGAGAGAACGCTAGACTTGGAGTCAGGAAGACCTGAGTGGAAACTGCCTCAGACGCTTCCATTTCCAGCTATTTCTTAACAGCATGACCCTAGGCAAGTCCTAGGGAGAAACTTTCTGAGTCTTTTTCCTCATGTGTAAAATTAGGGACAAAAATATCTGGAAAACCTGGCTCACAGACTTATGATGAAGCTCCATGGAGATAATATATATAATGCGATTTGCAAATCTTAACATGGAATTTAAATGTGAATTTGCAATAGTTGTAATTGAGCCTTATCACAACCCTATGAGGTTAGAAGGGAAACTGACTCAGAGACATTTGGTGACAGAGGTTAGAGAATTAAAAACTGGGAGATGACTTCCAGTCTTCTTTCCAGTAACAGCGCTTTGGATCAGGCCCACCTCGGTAGTTGTCAGGCTTGAAAAGGTCTTTAAAGAGCATCCAAAGTCAGACTGTATTTAGATGAAGTTCAGCTGCTGCCTCTAAATACACACACTTTTTACACTCTACTTCAATGGGCAATGCCAGACTGCAGTTGACTACATGCTCTACTTGGGCCTGACGAAGAGAGTTGTCCTTATGCCAAGGCCAGCATGTGCGTGCACTCAAAAGAGTACATGATGAGAATCTCTGTAAATTGAAGGGGTGTGTGTGTGTGTGTGTGTGTGTGTGTGTGTGTGTGTGTGTGTGTGTGTGTGGTTTGAGCTGGTTGAGCTCCTGATTCTGGCAGTGAGCTGTACAGGCATGGCCACTGTGGCCCCTCACAATGTTCTAAGTGAAAAGGTTCAAGAGTGAGACTCATTCTTCTCACTACCAGAGGTCTCTCAACCCACATCTCCTCTCATCTAATCTGGCCTTCGATGTCGTTCTACACACTGGCAAACTGGGCCACCCTTTTTGTCCCTTCTGCATGAAATCTGTCTTCTCTAATTTAGGCCATAGAATCAAACAGGCTTGACAGAAAACTCACTAGACATGTAAAGATTTAGAAAGCCTTGCAGAGTTGCTATATTGGAAACCCACTATTATCCCCTAGGGTAGATAGAAATCAAATCAGGGTTCCATCAAACCCTAGTAATTATCCTTTCCTTTACTCCTAGATGCAAGTTTAAAGGTAGGAAATAATTGAATCCCAAAGTCTCTCATTCTGATCTGTTTGGCAAGGTTGGGGCATTTCCTTGGATCTGCTTGGGGCAGGGTGGTAGCAGCAGCGGCAGCAGCTTATTTGGCAGAAAGAGAAAAGTACAGTAATGAAGGTATCTATACATTGTAGCCCTCAGATTACAAACCCAGGAACATGCTCATTTGAGGGAAAATTTGAAAAAGAAATGTTTGCAATGAAGCAGGCTTGGAGAAAATGAATGAATTCACAGCTGTTCACATTAATGAACAACAGACCTGGAATATATCACTAAATTCCAAAGGAAAATTTTGCATATGCTGTCAGAAATTAGACTTTGATCTTTCTAAGTGTTGTGATGATAGGAATAATCAATCAGTAATTAATTAGGGCCTTTTCTGCATTTAGTAGCTCTCTGACATGCACTGGCTGAAGCCGTGGAGTAACGAGCCACGGGTCCCTATGAGACCACTTTAATAGCTATTTGGAGCCTTAAAATTTTAGCCACATTCTTCCAGTATCAAAAGAGGGCAGTCGTGTTTATGAGGGGTAGCCTGGTATTATGGAAAATGATGGTGTGATGTCGGTGTGATGTTTACTCAGTCAGACCCGAGTTCCAATTTTGCCTCTAACTCCCTATGTGAGTCTGGCTGACTTCCTCTCTCAGAATCTATTTCCTCATTTGTAAACAGATAACACCTGCAGCTCATTTTCTCCCTGGGTTTTACGAGGCTCAAAAGAGCTCATGTAAGGAAAGTGTCTTAACAACCTTGAAATGCCATATAAATGCCAACTATCCTTAGAAATAATTTTCTTAAGGGCATCTACTAAGAACGATGGCACATTCGTTTATTTTTCCTATCCATTTTTCTGTCTGAGACAGTTTTTACTTGAAAGTAAAGGCCTAGCCTTCATGCTGGAAATAGCCCTGGGATCATTAAGGTACATACCATGCCCAAAACAGGACCTCAGAACTAGCGGTGAGCTCGGAGGCTACCTAGTTTAACCTGAACTTGAACCAGAATTCCACAGTGTTTCCAGCAAGAAGTCAGTCAACTTCTTCAGACTGCCTACAACAGCCCATTCTGTAGATGGAGAGCTTTAATTCCTTTTTCTTCTTTTTAAATAGCTTTAATTGTTAAGGATTTTTGTCCTTCTGTGCATCTTAAATTTCCCTCTCTACAGCTTCCATCTTCTGATTAAGACCTCTCATATGACCATTTCTAGTTCCATGAAACTCTAATCTATCACACCAAGGAAGCCCCATCTCTTCCCCTTTGTCTCTTTCAATTGCTAGGTTCCTTCAAGATTCAATTCAAGCTACAGACATTTAGGGTCAAAATAACAAATTCCACCGGGAACAATCATCTCATATAGCTTCAACCTATATTTATTCCAGGTATTCCAATGAATTGAAATGAAATGAAAGAGATTGCAAATTACAGGGAAATAAAGAATAGGAGAATGGAGAAGAGGGTTTATTGATCTAGACTGGAAGTGTCAAACACATGATGAGTGAGGCCCAAATCAAATTAAAATATAATAGGGAAATATTTAGCAAAATAAGTAAAAATATTATTTCATTTATAAGTATGTATGCATGTATATGTATACATACATGGCAGTTGGTGGTGCAGTAGATAGAGCACTAGACTTGGAGTTTGGAGGACCTCAATTCAAATCTGGCCTCAGACACTTTCTAGCTGTGTGACTGTGGGCAAGTTACATTTCCCCAATTACTTTTGTTTTCTCATCTGTAAAACGAACTGGAGAAGGAAATGGCAAACCACTCCAGTATCTCTGGCAAGAAAACTCCAAACAGGGTCAGGGAGAGTTGGACAGGATTGAAATGACTGAAGAGCATGCACACATACATACATACACACACACACATGTGTGTGTGTATGTATGTGTATATATACTCAACCCAAATACCGCCTTCAACATGAAGCCCTGATCTTAGCTGCTAGTGTCCCTTCCCTCATCAACTTGCATCTATTTGTGATTAGAGTTATATGCATATTATAGCAACAGTCAAGGTCTAAGGGATGGAGAACTGGCCCCAGAGCAAGGAAATTTGGGTTCAAGTTTTACCTCTGACATCCACTGGCTGTGTGACCCCAGGCAAATCACTTAAGTTCTCAGGGTCCCCAGAGAGTTTCGTCACCCAGGAAGTAATTTCCTATACCAATGAAATCATAGGTCCCTATCCTATCCAGTATAGCCATACATATTGTCTCTATTGTCTCTTCAAATAGAAAGCAAGCTCCCTGAGGTTATTTCTATAGCCCCAGCAAATACTCTTTTCTTCTATCAGCTTCCAAAGTAGATCTCAAATTCTAATAACTAGGTGGCTTCAAGTAAATTCTTGTAAAACTTTGTTAATATTCCAATATCTTCTAATGGGGAGATCTCAGCTTTATATTTGTGCTGTATACTGTTAGAACCTGGTAGTGAACAGTCTAGAAACAGAAGAAGGTTTATCAATTGACTGTCAGATAATTAGGTTGAAATTTCAAGTGTTTTAGGAAATATTTATCAACGTATACAAATAGGCAGGCTTGGCTCCAAGTGATTAGTAGCCTCAGGGTGGTGAAGTTTCAGCTTTCCCACCTTCCAATAGTTTGGAGAGCTCTACCTTACCATGAGGAAGGTGAGATCTTCACATCGTTTGGAAAACTCAAGAGTGGCAGACAGCTCAGTCCATTAACAGATGGAGTGCTATTGATCTGTTGCTAGCAGGAGAGAAAGTGGCTCATTGTCACTCTTTGAGTTTCTATCATTCAGTTCCTTCTGGTTCTACAAAGCAATTGACAAAGAGGCCTATGTACTCTGGACTCGGTCAGATGAATGCATTTTGCCTTTCATCAAATGCCCTGTTTATTTTGGACAACAAACCATGATAAAAGCCTGAAATATATTCCCTTATAGATTCTTAGTTAGAGATACAAGTAAGTTTTAAACAGTAAAAGGGGCTCCAAAGTGAACCAAATTCAAAAGGAAGCTGTCACGTTGGATCAAGAAAAGACTTGAGGTCTAATACTATGGACTTGGGAACTCATCTGGAATTTGAAGTAGTTATTTGTATGCCTTAGGCTCTGAAAAAAATGGATTTTATACAGAATCAAGGTTATATGTACCCAGGGAAGGGAAAATAATTTCTTGTCTTCAAACTGGAAGGAAAAAAACCAAGAACAACAAAAAGGAAGTACAGCATGAGATAGAATAGGCAGAGCAGAATGTGCTCATAATTTAACTCAATTGATTGGTCCTAAGCCTGAGACCCTGAGAGATTAAAGACAAGAAATCTGAAGGGAGTTGCTATTTTCAGAGTGTCACAAGCAATCTAAGACTTTCTAATGTTATCAAAAAGACAAGCAAAATAAATTGCAACTATAATGTTCACCATGAATGAAACACCTAGGCATTTGGTCGTACATTGGATAGAGTGCTGGGCTTGAAGTCAGGAAGTCCTAAGTTCAAATCCAGACTGAGACACTTACTAGCTGTGTGATCCTAGACAAGCACTTAACCTCTGTCTGCCTCAGTTTTCTCAACTGTAAGAAGGGGATAATAACAGCACCTATGTTCTAGGGTTGCTGTGAAGACCAAATGAAATAATATGTGTGAAGTGCTTAGCACAGTGCCAGGCATATAGCAGGCTCTTAATAAATGCTTGTTTCCCCCTCTCCCTTTGCTTTTATTCAATTTAATTCAACTCAGGGAGCATTTATTGAGCACCTACTATGTTCAAAGCATCTGTGATAGGTACTGGTGAAATAAAGGTCTATTTTATACATGCTGAGCTCTTAGGAAGCCTACTATGCCAATTTTCTTTAAAGGCAAGCCATTTTATGAATGTGTTTCATTTGTTAGAAGGCATGGATAGAGTGATATCTGGAACAAAATCCTGCCTTTGGTACTTACTAGCTATGTGATCAAGGGCAGGTAGGTCGTGCAGTAGATAGACATGGAGCCTGACATGGAGTCAGGAAAACTTATTTTGTGAGTTCAAATCAACCTCAAACACTTACTAGCTGTGTTACCCTGGGCAAGTCACTTCACCCTATTTGCCTCAGTTTCTTCACCTGTAAAATGAGCTGGAGAAGGAAATGACAAAGCTTCAGTATCTTTGCCAAGAAAACCCCAAATGGGGTCACAAAGAGTCAGATATGACTAAACAACAACAAGAAGTTATGTGATCATGGCTACGGGAATAATAATAACACCTCCCTTCATGTGTTCTTGTGAAGATAGAACAGGAATGCATGTTAATTACTCTGCAAACCTTAACCTGCTATATAAGTGCTATTCAGAATAGGCAGTGATTCTCCGGGCTGTTGTCATTGTAATTTATAAGGTTCAGTGGAAAGAGTGCTAGCTTTGGAATCAGAAGATGTGTGTTCGAATCCTGGCAGAGTGCCTTTCACATAGCTCAATAAACATCTGTGGAGTATTAGTATATTGGTCAAATGCCTGACATGTAAAGAATTCACTAATGCACAAAACACATTCACAGGTGACACACTGACTGTCTATTCTGTTCTGCCTAGAGATCTATCAAGTCAGCATGTCTACCTGGCCAAAGTAATTTTCCTACCTAGCTAGAGGACCAAAAGTGGGACTGACCCCTTACGTGGTTTTAGTTCCCCTAAAGCAGTATAAAAAAGATAAGCCATGGAGGCAGTATCCACATGTATGTATCCTTTTGGATAAGAGGAGTTGTGATTTTTTTTTCTTTTCCTTCTCAGAAGGCTAACAGACCAGAAGTGAGTGAAAATGGTAGAGTAAGACTCAATTTATTGTGATGGACTTCTCCTGACCTTAGAATCCACCTCTGCCCCTCCCCATACCTTCTCCCCTCCACATGCAAGCTCCAAAGTTTCAGTAAAATAGCTTGAGCAGAAAGACTGAAGCTGACCTATACTCTCCAGTTTTAAAAGAGTCCCTGATACAGTGTGATAACAAGGAATGAGAGCAGGAGCTTGGTACATGTTGAGCATCTTTCTTAATTTCATCTGTTTACATAAATCTAATTACACTGAATATATTAATGCTCTTTCCTCCAACACTTTGCACTGACCCTAATTCTTAGATGCATAACATGCAATTAACAAATGATAGTGCCTTCATTATATCTAGAATTGCAGAAGGTTCCCATGTCTGTACCAAACATCTTTTATCTGTAACCCCAATCAGACTGAGTGGACTGAAATCCTATCTGGCAGAGAATGCCTAATGGTGTTGCTGAGTAGTATGGTAGACACAGTAAAGGGATACACAAGAAATAGATGAATGCCCCTTCCCTCAAATAATTTACCATCTACTTAGAGTACCCTCTGACAAGTGTCCACGCCAGTTCCATTTGGCCCCTAGTTCCCTCATTCAGGTGCTTCCCCTTCAGGGGCTCCGAAAATTCCTCTCAGCAAAGACATGGTCCCAAAGTAACTGAGGGAGAGAGAGGCATATGTTCTCTCTCTTTATCAATATGGCAATTCCAAGCACTGGCAAAAGGCTGCCCAGGAGAGCCATGTAATTAGTATCACAAGAACCTCTGATTAGCTCTTCTAGTCAAATCCTGTACAGTCATAGAAACTTCACCCAAACAGATATGTAGCAAAAGCAAAATTTAAGAGGGCAACTGTGCTCAATTAAACCCCACAATGAATAAAACAGAGGTGACAGGATGAAAGTGTTTGTGAAACTAGATACAATTCAAGCATCCCTAATGTTGCAGGGCTCTCAGATCATTCTTTACTTTCTTTAAGTATATGTTTTAGTTTTGATGCTAATGACTCTATTTCTATATTATAATGGCCTTCTTAAGACTTCACCTTTTTCTAACCATGGTTTTTTTTTTCCTTGTGCTCTGATGAGGTATGGAATATACTTGATTACGTCTTAAAAAAGACATTCAAAAGTAAGGTTTAAGTGGAGTTAAGATTGCAGAAAAGGCAGCATATTAGTAAATATTTCAGCTAGGTTTGCTTTCAATCTATGCTCCAGGTGCAGAGGAGCAAAGAATTGTGAATGGAGAGCTAATGTTTTTGAATCTCTAACCCTTTCTCTGAAATTTTATTTTTGTGTCTGCTAAAGAGTTCTTTGAATTTTAAATATTAAATCAGGTGACACTCAAACTCTTTAAATGTGAAAAAAGGGAAAATTAACTAGGCTTGTTGAAAAGACATACAGAGAAAAAGAAGAAAGCAAGTATATCCAAAATGACATTCAGTCTATTTCCTTGTTTCATTATTTTCTCTCAGTTCACCATTAAAGTATATTACTTTTGATTGCTTTTTCCTCAACAAAAGGGAAGGAAATCCCCTGATTTAAGGCATGGCTGGCCCTTTTCTAAAAGTCAAATATTCTACATGGTAGACAATACATTAGGCTCACAGGATCAAATATAAAAGCCTCTCTTTGGTTTTCACTCTCCTTCATGACCTACCCCCACCCAGTATTTCATAGGTAAGTACTTCTTGGTGATTCTGATGTCCCTGTACCAATCACTTCTGCAGTCCTGAAGAGGCAGCGTAGTGTAGTGAACAGAGTTCTGGCCTTAAAAAGTCAAGGAGACAAGGGTTGGAGTTCCTGTCTTTGACACATACTAGGTGGGGAATTCCAAATAAATTACTTAATCTCTCAGTGCCCTGGAGAACTAAGACTGTTTCAGATAAATCCCAGACCTACACTGATAAAAGGAGTTTACTACCCAGAGTTCCCTATACCAATCAAATCACAAGTGCAAACACAAGACAACGATAACAACAAAAACCCCCCATTTCCCAATGCTAGTGTCTAGTGTGTATAAGCTGCAAACATTATTCTCAGGGCACTGGAGGATGAGTCAGGTATGTCTGTCACAGGTGAGGAGTCTGGGAACATCAATTAACAAGAGTTACTGAGAATGCTGTTTGGATTTATGGTCTTTGTTATAGAGCTTTGTAATAAAATGACTTTGGGTGGTAGATTTTGTGGTTTTGTTTTGTTGTTTCTCCCATGGGGAAAGATCCCCCAGGACTTGAGAGCCGCACTTGAATTTCACTTTTGTTTCTTGAACCTATCAATATAACCCTCGATTCATCTGGTAGATAAAGGGCTCTAAATCATTGGGCCCACTTCTAAACAAAGGCCCAGGATCTAAGGAAGGAGCAGCAGAACAATTTTCAGCTTGTTTTCTCCACTTCGAAAACTGACGCAGACAAAGGCTATGTAACTTGTCCAAGGTCACATCCACAAAGGATCAGAGGTGGTCTTTCTGACTCTAGGACCAGTGCTCTATTCACTGCTCCACACTGCCTCTAACTGGAGATTATAGGATCATGGATTTAGGGCTGAAAGGGATTGTATATGGATCATATAGTCAAGTCTCATTTTAGAGATGAAGAAAGTATGGCTAAAAAAAAAAAACTGAAGGGATTTGAGCAGTGTAATGACACATACTATAGCTATCACAGGGCTGGTGTGAACCTCAGATCTAATGACATAGGTACAATGTCTCATAGCCAAGGATATGCAAAGGGCATGATGTCATCAACACAGGGAACCTCCCTCACCAGGGCAGATACCATGGACCCCAAAGTGTACAATGCTCAATTTTTTTTTCAAATGTTGATTAGACCCATCCTTGCCATGTGATCCTAGATGGAACTTCTCTGACCTTGGAGCTGTTATTAGCCTATGTGTCTCCATAAAAATAATAAAGTATCTCTAGTCACTTGAATGACATTGGCAATGTTTCACTGTGGCATATCTTTATGTTTCCTACCACCTTCAGCTGACTTTGCTGTGGCCTCAACCCATTTGTGAAAAATAGCTGTATTTTCCCATGACTTATAAAAACCAAAAATGGAAGAATTTCTGAACCAATAGTTGCCTCTTCTGACCAAAGTGGCTTCTGTAGAGAATGATTACACTACTGTCATGTGCTTGGTCATGGCTGGGCTAGTTCAAGCAGAGAAGAAATGTGATGATGATGGCCAACCGTCAGGGATGGGGTGATCAGAGGCACTCTAAGATTCCGCTACCCTAGAATCTTGGATAGTGCCCCTTCCCCCACCCCTCCTTCAGGAACACACAGACATTCTGGCAGTTGGACAAAGAAAAAGAAAGGAAACATTCACAGATCTCTATCTCATGCTGATATAAAAGGTACAATAGAAAACACAGAGGATTCATTTCTTTCCTCCTCCATCTAGAATTTTATTTCCATTAAAAAAACCACGCATTTTCTACCTTGAAATGTAATGATCAAAACAATAAATATTTTCCTTCTTGTTTTCATTAACTACCTATGTAAAAAGTCTCTGGAGTATTTGCTTTGTTCTGGTGGTGGAGACCTTGGATCAGGGAGTTAGGAGTCAAATGAAGACAACCACTTCCCATAAGGAGGCTATGGATCTACCTCTGGTTTCTGAGGCCATGCCCATGGTGATAACTCCACGGAGAAATAAATAAACCCAAATTACCACTTTCCTATCAAGGAATGAAGGTGATGGGGACGCTGAATATTCTAGCTGTCAGAGCGAAAACGAATTCAGATAGTTGTCAGCTATTTAGACTAAACTTGAATCAATTATATAAATCAGAACCCCTCACCAATGAATAGTGTTTGAGGCTAATATCAATGTGTGCAGCCATGCGCATCTCTGGAAGTGGAAACATTTGAAAACTAGCGACTCCACTTACTCAGTGCCCCTTGGGATATATACATATTGACTATAATCTGAGTGCCATATGCACTTTCAAGGGGCAACGATGGAGATTTCGCAGAGCTTGTGGTGCTTGATGGGGAAAGAAATCAGATATAAAACCAAAGTACAAGAGAATTATAGAAATGGTCAATTTAAACCTTTCAAAGTCCAGAACTCATAGAAATAATAAGTCATCCTTTTCTCTAAACATGACCCTTTAGAAAACTGAGTAGACTGATAAACCCAGAATGATAGTATACTTTTTTACACCATTAACAAACAAGAAGGAATCCCAGTGTTTTAGGTTCAGTGTAGAAGAAACCAAAAGGCACCCTATAATAAGGCATTTAACACCACCACAAGACACTGAATTCTGCAACTTTTTAATCTCATACACTAAGACTAGAAAATGTACAGCTATCCTTCAATTATCCAAAATTTCATTAACAAAATTTCAAATTTTAGGAATTTAAAGTTCAGTCTCAGTAATAATATCTGTCGCATTTACAGTATGAGGGGAAACTCGTAGCATTTCGCCTCCATCTCACACTTGATACTGCCCTCCTGAAGTCCTCACTTCTTCCCAACAAATGTGTTAGGGTTAAATCTGGCCAACTGCAAACCCTCTGGCAGTGGTGAATATTTTTGCCTGGTTCCACAAACAAGCAAGCCCCCAAAGAAGACACAGTACTTTTAAGGATCCACAACTTTATCCTTGTGGGTATTCCCTCCACTTAGCTCACTGTCAGTCTGAAAGTTGCTATGGCCAAGTAATTCAACACCATGCCGTCCATCTGGTGATTAGCCATTTCACTTCAAAGGCACACAACTGTGACAAAGTCACTTCTACCAGGCTGGGGGCCTTTTAAATGGAAGAACTGGTACTTGAAACAACGTTTTTGGTCTCCAAGTCCAAGGTTCTTTTTGTAGCTATAACTCAAACTGAAGAAAAACAATAGTGTATGCTGGGTGTTGGGTTGTTGGTTTGGGGGATCATTTGTGGGGTTCTTGTTTTGTTTCAGTTTTTAAGGTGTTATTTTAGGGAGTTTTTTTCCTCCTAGGTATCAAAGTTCTTATATGAGCAGTGTGGTACAGTGGATTTGAAATCAGAATGCTTGCCTCTTCTACTTTCTGCCTATCGGATTTGGAGCCAGCCACTTTCCCTCTCTCTACCTCAATTATCTTTTCTGTAAAAGGAGTATGTTAGATAAGATGGCCTCCCAACACTAACCTTGGGATCCCAAATCTCTATTTTTGACATGAGTAACACCACATACCTACAGGCGAACTTCAGGATTGAATTTGGATTTCCTCTTTTTCCTCTGTACATTGAATACAGTTGTAATCTTGATTCTATCCCCTCTCCAATTATAGATGAAAAATTAGTAGGAACTGACTATAGAGAGTACAGTGGAAAGTATGTCTGATTTGGAATCAGAGGACCTGGCATCAAATCTCACTTTAACTGCCTTGGCCATTTTTTTTTCCTCTATAAAATGAGGGAGTAAGACTAGAAGATGTTTAAGGTCCCTTGAAGACATGATCCCATGTGTATGAAAGCAGTGGTAATTAAATAATATTTGCCATCAAGTTATAAGGTAAAGTGATATTCTGTCACAGTGCTTTTGTATAAAGTACACAGGGTAGCCAAATAAAAATGGCTCTAAGTATCCAAACACTTCCACTGCCCTCATGTTTTTGTTAATGAGACTTTAATAATCTAGAAGGGGTGGTGGTAGGGGTACACTGACAGGTATATATATACACCACTGGGTGAGAGCCTCTGCAGGCTCCCTGGGGTGTGGAGCAGGGAGGATTCAAGTGAGCAAAGGCGCCAAGGTAACCTCTGACCTCACAGTTACTGCCTGTGATGTATTCAGGCAGAGAGCTTTGTGAGGTCATCCCATTCTGGGCAATAAAACCAGCAAGCTGGCATTTCCTCAGCCAGACAGACAGGAAGGCAGTGAAGAGCAGCACAGAAGGAGGGTAGCTCTGGGCTGAAGAATGAAAGCACAGAAACTCACAAGCTCCTGGTAACCCAGCCACCCTAGCTCTGACAGCAAGAGTGAAGCCCCTTAACAGAAGAAAACAAGAAGTGTAGAAGCCTTCAGATGAGACCAGCTGTTAGGGCCAAGTGATACCAAGAGAGAGCTGAGAGGACTTGAAGAGGCAAAGTAATCTGACCTTTTCAAAGGTCAAAGGATCCAAGCGATTATAACTGAAGAACTACAGACAGGTCTACTGTGAGCAGAGCTTGGGGGCCAAGTCGTACTTTGACATTTCTGAAGATTTGAAGCCTCAAGTGAGGGAGGTGAGTGAGGTTCATCCTTGTTGGTCCTTGTTATATACTTTATTCCATTGCTAATCATGGGCATTGCTCTGACTCTCCTTTTGGCCCCCTGGATTAGTATCAAAGGGTGCTACTACTTTGACCTCATTGAAACAGCCAACTTCTTGGGCATCCTGATGGCCTGCGAAGAGGATGGTGATGACCTTGGCATGGGTGAAGAAGCCAGCAAGGGCTACTTGTGGCTTAACCACTATGATCAGGACCAACCTGGCACCTACATGACTATGACTTACTGTTATAACCTCACCATGGACTGTTGGCCTGGAGAGCTGTGGGACTTTGAGGTCATAGAACTGGACCAGACTTGTAACGATATTACTCTGGCTGAAATGATCATAGGGCAGATACTGATAGGACTGCTGTGGATGACCTTCTAAGCTTAAAGGACAAGAAAGTCTGCATGGCCTTGTCCCTACCTTGTCACCCTCACTTGGTGTCCTTTAGTGAACTGCATTAAAGTGGTTAGAAGCAGAACCTGGTGTGTTGGCTTGTGTAATATGTTGGGAAGGGGAGGGAGGGAAACTGGCAGAGAAGGGGAAGGAAGAATAAAGGGGAATCCAGGAAGAGGAAAGGCAGAGGGATCTAGAGATGGGAGGTGGAGGAGCACAGATGTAGGAAGAGCAGGAAGAGAGGGAAAAGGAAATGGAAAGGGGACAGGGAGGAAAAGGGGAGGCGGAAGGGAAAGGAAGGCAAAAGAAGAGGAGGAGAAAAAAAAGGAAGAGTAAGGGAGGGAGGAGGGGAGGGAAAGGAAGGGGGAACAGAGTAGGGAAGAAGGGAGAAGAAGTGAAGGGAGAGGAGGGAGAATGAGAGGAGGGAGAGAGGAAGGAGATGGAGGAGAGAGAAGAGGGAGGAGGGCAAGAACAGGGAGGATGGAAGAAGGTAGAAACAGATGGGAGAGAGGAGTAAAGAGAAGGGTAGATAGGAAAAGAGGAAGACTTGGCAGAAGGTGGATGTTATGTTGGATGAGGGGATAATGGGGAGCATGGCATCTAAATCCTCAGAAGTTTGTGAGGATGAGAGGGTGTGGGGCTGGCAAATGGACGTGGGGAGCAGTATGGAAGGATGAGGCCTGAAGATAACAAAGGATGACGAGGCACCGCAGGAATGCAGAATGGCTGATAAAGATGCAGTTGCATCTCAAAGGAAGGAGGGAGTGGAGGGGAAGAAGAGATGAGGGGAGGAGGGTAGGAACAGAAAATGAGAAGAGGAAGGAAAAGAAAAGGGGGAAGGAGGAAGAGAAAAACAGGAAGGGTACAGAGGGAAGGTGAAGAGAGGGGGGAGAAGGACAGGCTGGGAAAGGAGGGGGAGGGAGAGGCAGAGCTACAGAAGGGAAGAGCCATAGGAGAGTGTATGGGGGAGAAGTAGAGATGGCTCTTAAGTATTAATAACCCCAGACATCTGAGGAGGAGGTGGCTTGGGGATGCCAGGGAACAGTGGGGAAGGATGTGGTTTAGAGGGCCTGAAGGACAGAGAGAGGAGAGGCAAGGGAGAGGGGGAGAAAGGAGGGAGAGGGGGAGGGAACAGAGAAGCAGAAGAGAGGAGGGGAGGGCAGGAGGAGGAAACAGGGTGGCCTAAGGGATAGAGAGGTGAGAAGGGGGAGCAGAGGGATGTGGAAGACGGGCAGAAGAGTGGGGGTAAGAGAAAGAATACAGAGGGGGAGGGGCTGGGAGGAACTACTGGAAGGGTAGGGGGGAAGTCAAAAGCACCAGAAGTCTGAGGAGGTGGGAGGGGGGCAGCCATAGTTACCTGGAACATGCCTTTGGCCTCTAGGAAAGGTGGTGAGTTTTGGGCAGGCGCGGCTCCCTGACCCCACCCCGGTGGGGCAGTCAAAGAGTTCGGAACCACTGGTGGGATCCCCATCCTGGACCGCCCCTCAAGGCAAGGAACAGCAACCAGGGAGAAAGAAGCTTTATGTGTTCTGAGGCTGAATCCCTTTCCAGATGTGCACTTCAGGACAGCTTCGAAGAAAGCTCAGCTGCCTCACTACAGATTGATGAGGGATATTTTTTTCTGGTTCTTGTTTAAACATCTCACTCATGTGAAAATGGATGCTGACGGGCTATCACCTATGGATGTTAATCACAGGCACTGATTTATGTGCGAAGCAACCTTGACTTTTCTCGACTAAGAAACAAAACAAAAATAAAAGCAAATCACCCCAACCTTTCCTCTGAACAATTATCAGGGATTGCTTATGTAAGTGTGAAAAAGCCAGAGCCTCTCACTCAGACATAGAAATACAGACACTCTAAATAATATATGTACAGAGACCGTATTGCTTCCTGTTTAATGAGAACTGTAGCACTTTGCTGCTGCTTCAAGGAAACTTGTGTGTGGAATAATATTTCTGCGCAATGTTATGGGAATCTGAAGATCTTCCCTGCCCCTAGGCCCTTTGCTAAAGTGGCTACGTGACTCTGAGGACCTTTGGATATTTGAAAGCATACCCTGTTCCCTAATAGGCTATATGTGATCACATGGAGCCTGTGGCGCCAGGCTTGTTTTCCAGGAATGCCCGTGCCTTGTAACTTTGTGATTGGGCAGTGGGTCTAGAGGGCTGTGACATTCTCCAAGCCAGGAGAAGGCTGTATATGCGCCCTGATGTGAAGTTTTGGTTTGGGGCTCACTTTGAGAATAGTTGTGTGATTTGGCCAGATGAGACTCTGGGCAGCCGTTGAGCCCCCCGGCTGTGAAAAACCCAGATGTTGGTGCTTCCCTCTCTGGTAACTGACTAGGTAACTGATGTAATGGTCAGACGCTGGAAGCCGTCTGCTGATCTGTTTTTCTGTTTGTTTGTAACTTCTGTTTGTATTCTCTGAAGTTCAGGGTGCCGACTTTTCCCCCTGAACTAGGTAA